>JAMWET010005258.1:642500-1120000 GCA_024036415.1 Prochilodus magdalenae
ACACTCATGTTGTTGTAAAAGTTATTAGTGACACTAGAGCTCGTGGGCAAGAAAAGTGCTTTACTGCTGGCAGATTTAAACAGTGTGACTGCATTAGATGGCATAATTAATTTAATGTCCATTCTTCATGGTTTGCACTCACATCATAGTTTTACATTGTAATATCACAATATCATAATTCATTTTTACATTGGTGATGGCTAAATGTATTCACATTACAGGCTTTCTACAGTTTAAAATCCACGAGCTTGGAGAATCTATAATAGTTACAGCCCTGCTTGAAATTCGGAAGATATTCGACACAGTGAGACTGCAGGGGAAAGCAAATCCCTTTTGGCTGGCATTTGGCAAAAGCTTATTTCAAACACTTCTGTGTTTGGTGCAGAAAGCTTGGGAGAGATTATCAGTGTTGTAAATACAAACCATTCAAGATGGCCTTTGTACTCACTTAGTACAAAGCATCCCACACATCATGATGTTAATCTGTATGTTATAGCTTGTAATCCTAAATTAAAGCAGCCCTATTTACCCGCCACAGGAGAGTAGTCTAGTTAGGGAGCTAGTTCATAGCTCATACTTGGATAACAAACAATGTGGGGAAGAGGTGTGTAGAGGCAATTTAACACAGTTTGATATCTGCTAAATAATTTTTAAAATATTTGAGGAACATCCTTATGTATGGAGGTATGGATGGAGGTGTGAATAAAATACAAAGGTACTTGTATTTTAATGGAAGAACTATTAGAATAAAATCTGTACTTGTATTTTAATGTGAGAATTTGTAGATTAAAATCTGTACCTGTATTGTCAAAGGGGAACTTCTAGAATAAAACCTGTACTTGCATTTTAATGGGAAAACTTGTAGAATAAAATATGTACTTGTATTGTCAAGGGAGAACTTAAAATCTGAAGTTGCATGTAAATATCTGAAGTGCAAAAAATATTCTCACAACTGTTTTATTAGATTAGATTTGATTAGATTTTATTGTATGTTTTCACATCAGAACACAAGTACAGATTGGTGTAATTTATTGCTTTGGCAGGTTTTATTGTAACAGATCGAGAGACTACTTCAAACAACTGCTAGGTAAGTCTGTAATTTGAAGCAAACATAATTAAATCAGTACAGTTTTAAACTTTTTTTTAAATAAGAATAGTTTTCTGCCCTACTTGCATAGAAATATATGCATTAGGATACATCAATCACCACAATAGTTTATAATTTTAGTAGTACATTTTGTTATGAATTTGCAAATAAAATTTCTAAAGATTAGCTACATTAAATTTGTATGAGGAAAATATGGGCTCCTCCATCATACTTCAGGCAGCTTAGTTGTTAGCCTGTGATAAACTAACCCCACCATGTTGTGGCTGTACTTTAGCCTGGCTAGCTCTTAATGTGAATTGTTCATCACCAAGAGAATGAGTAAACTTATAAAGATATGGATTCTGTGACTCACAGCATAATGAAAATAATTACTTTTATGGTTATGTCCATGGTGAATCTCAAGAACTAGTCCAACTGCTAGGGAAATGTGATGCTATGAGAATATGAAAAGGTGAGCAAACGCTTTTAATACTTGAACCCATTTATCTACTTCAAAAACATGTTACGTTTTACCCAGTGTTAGACTGTGCACTGTGCTCGCCTACACATTAAAACCCCTTATGCACAAAGCACTGTAATACACACAGCATGCTGGAATGTGACTATGATTTATTTATAGGTTTTTTGATCTGCTATGTGCCCACATATTCCTACTTATGTGATTCTACTGATTCATCTGAGCAGCGAAAATCATCTAAATGCACCTTGCCTCTTCATAAGTCACTGAGCAACTGATTCACTGGATCTGAAATATGACAATCATTGTCATGCTTGACTGACAGCAGGAAATTACAGATGCTAAGAGAAAAAGAGGGGCGGTGGGTTAAGGGTAATAGAAGCATTTGCACTTTCCAGTCTGATTGGCAGAGATGGAGGCATGCATATCTATAAAGTCTGTCTTGGCTTATTCTAGCAGAGCGCTCGAATGAAACACCTTATTAGCCTTAAATCACAGGGCTACCTAAACACTACTTTCTGAAATTCATCCTTACAGAATGTTATATATATTATGTCCATATATTGGATATAATTGTATATTATCTTTTACATTATATGTAAAAGCCATAATACCCAAGTTCCAGCATGCATCAGTAGCACTATCACCAGCATTGGCAGCGAAGAAGCAGAATGTGGCTGAGAGGTCTGCTGTTGCTGCTTTCATCATCCCAAGTAGTGGTGGACCAGATGCAGTGAGCTGTAAAGAGTCCTGTCACACTTGAGAGTAGGACGTAGAGCATTTGCATCTGATTGAACTTGAACATGTATGCATATCTATGAATATGCACACTCTTGGCACAAACACGGGTACAAACAGACCTGCTGTATTCAGTCTACTGAGAAAGTGAAGCAACACTTTTTAAATACACACAGGGATGCGCCAGGACATGTTATCTTGTGGTTATTTAGTTACTGATAATACACATATCGACAAAACAATAGTTGCATTTAGAGGGAAGTGTTAGATTGCGATGCTATTTGGAAGGTAGATAAAGTTTCCAGGAACAATAAATGACAGAAATGATTAGACAGCTATGGGGAATATTTATTACACATACAGATATTTATCCACACATACAGAAGTGGTGTCCTTTAGTAATGTCTCAGGCCATACCCAACATGCTTGATGTTTCAGCACGAGTTGTAGACGCTCCTTATGGTGTCCTGTGATAATCCATCCCATGCAGCTTGAATATTCTCACCCAGTTCCTGCAGATTTTGTGGTAGGGGTTTGGGCGAAGTGATACCAGGCCTTCTGGACATGTGACAAGTGACAACCAATCATTCATCTTGGCACTGACCATGGTGCCTCCACACACTGACAACGAATGTCATTCTGAATCAGTCCTCGACAGTCTGGCATGACATCATTGCAGTTTTTGGCGTGCTGACGTGCTGGGACAGTCAGTGTTATGGTCTATGGTGGAGTCCTTCTCATTGCAACTGTTTATGACAATGAGTGTATGTTATCCCTGCTCTGCTTTCTTCACAGAGCACCATACTGAAAAATGCCTGAATCCAGCATGAACAACTGCTGCCCTACAAAACACTGAACACATCCGTTCTGTTCAGAATAGACAGAGCGGAGCAGGAAAGATAGAGGGCAAATTTCATCTTCCTTTTCTGTTAATGTACATCCATCTGTGCTGATACTTCACATGATAAGTGTTAGCAGTGTAGTGACTTTCACTCCTACATCACGGGATGAAATCATACTCCATGCTTGATTTTCGCCACAATATCTCACGGGCAGCGAGCCAAGTATTGACTAAATGTTTCTTTGCTTTTTGGGTCAGTGGCTTGGCAGCCAGCCGTTTCAGCTAGTTCTGCCTGCATGGAGAGAGAAAGTGCTGATCAGCACCCCTTCTCTTGAATGTTCTGTCGCATAGTGTGCCAAGGAAGCTTTTGATGAAGCAAGAGAGTGAAGGTGAACAAGCTAGGAAGGCTATTTTGATGGAGTCATGAATGATCTCCACTCAGAAATATGGACTTGTGCATCCTTAAAGAGTATGGCAATGCAGTTGGGTATTCTAATATGGACGCATACGCAGGCATTAACAAATTCCCAGCACATTCAGCTTTAATGCTACTTTTGATTATTCCACAATGTCCCTACCACAGTGATGTTCCTGAGTCTGCAAAAGCAGGCATTAAAGGTAAATGACTTTAAAGTGCACCAGCGGGAATTCTCACTGGGTCAGCTCACTGGTCTGAATCAAAAAGTGCACAGAGAAAGCCCCTCATTCCTTTGCAGGTGGTGGAATTAGTTTCTGAAGGATTGTATGTTTATGACAGCATGTTATGGTGCATCAAATGTGTGTTAATGTTGTTCTGAGCTTTCAGGTCATATGTCACCGAAGGCTGTTGGTTGGGGGATGAGGTACCTCAGGAATTGCCCTTCTGCCCTAGTTCATTAAAATACGCAGGCTGATGAAATCACGCAGGGGGATAATATGCATGTACATATAATCAAGTACAGTGTTTTACAACACTCACTCACTAACTCAACTTTCATTGAACTTCCCTGCATTAGATGTCATACGCAATATTTGTTGCCCATGTGACTCCACGAGGACTGTTGGGCCACCAGTCACATTTAAATGACAGGACTTCAAAACACATGAACAGAATGCAATAATAACTCGGAAGCAAAGACTCTTGGTGCTTAATAGAGTAAATCCTCCAGCAGATTTTTTACTCTCTTCTTTTTTTCACGATACAGATCACTCCGCCAGCAGCCTTGTGTATAGGCCTGCTGATCTCGCACCGCGTAATTTACCCCACCTGTATTCCAACAAACCACGCCCCCTTTTCGAGGATTGGCTACTAGCGCCCGCCTCCGTTCAGGGAACCGATTGTGTGCGTGAACGATTAGCCTATTGTATCGCAGGAGGGCGGGATTATCAGAAAACGGGTGGGACAAAAGGATATTACTGCATGCATGGCCCCGCCCTAGGAACGGTGACATCACCAATTCAAATTGAACGCCGTGGCGACTCCGGCGAGAGACAGCAGCAGCGCACAGCAGCCCTGTGTGAGGGAAGACGGAGTCTGTCATTCTTTTTTTTATATATGTCGTATGAGCACACGGACGCCCCCGTCATCCTGAAGCAATGTGGACAGGGACAGGAAAGCTGCTGCTCTTACATTTGTTACTGGTGGAGGCTCTGCACGCTAAAGGTGGGTTGTTCTCGTAAGAAGTTGTGAGAGAATAACCGTCGCTGCGCGCGCCTGGGGCGCTGACGAAGGCTTGTCTATGTGGCTAGGTTAACAATATAAGGTTGTGTCGAGGAGGTGACTGTCATGTTCTGTCATGTGGTATTTCTGGTTTTCTTTGTAACCGAAAACGTTTATATTGGGGTAATAAATAGAGCTTACGTGGGCTGACACCTCGCCAAGGTTGTTGTGCAGAGACTGACCGTTAAACGTACAGCAACGGTCACTGTTACGTGCACACGTGTGGCTGAGCGGCTTCCTGTAGATGAAGCGTCTTATGCTTCATTCATGTTCAAAAGACAACACACCGTAGTCATTGTGTGGCATTTCTGTGTAGGCTGCTGTGTTTAAATCCCAGACTAATCAGCGTGGCTACATGTTATACTGTATATGAAAACAACAATGTTCACAGCGAGTAGTCTGTCACTTTAACATGCCTACACAGAGCACAGCTTTAGTGTAGCAGGTAACCGTTACCCGCCATACAGCCTCGACAGAGCTGTTTTTCACAAACAAATGTTGTTCTGATTGCAGGCACCAAAACGGATTGCGAGACTGGACAGTTTCAGTGCAAGAATGGCAGGTGTATTCCCACGCCGTGGCGATGCGACGACGACGACGACTGCTCTGACAACAGTGATGAAGAAAACTGTCGTAAGTGCTCTGCTTATTCAAGTTCCACTACCATAGCCAGCAGAGGTGGCACTGAGAAGTTTGGTTGCTCGCTATGGTGGTGGTCAGGGTGAACGGAGGGTAAGAGAGCGATATATTGTTCAGGGCCACATGCAGTGTCCCTATGAGGAGGTGACTGCAGCTTAACTCCCCCTGAGGCCGTTCTGATTAAACTTATAAAGAGTTTAAAGGATTACATTTCTCTGGAGTAAATGAGAGAAATGTATGAAGTATCCAACCCCCCCCCATGTGCTACCATGCTCATAAAACAACATATGGTTTCATTTGACACTGGGACACACTTTCCTCAGGCTCGTTCAAGTAAGAAGCCTGCTCACGTACATGGTCTCCTGAAGGGCATGAGCTGGCACACTGGTTGTTAATACATGACTGGCATCGCAGGTTGCCAGTCAGTTGCCCACTGGGCCCGTGCCTCAATGCATGCCAGCTGCCAACACTCGTCTTTTCCTCCAGTCTGAGATCTGAAGTGGACATGCCAGGTTGCCTTTCAGGTTCAGCTTTGTTGCCTGCACCTGGCACACTGCTGGCACTGGTTATGCTAGTTAATGTGGAAGTGTGCTCAGTGAAATGCTGCCTTCCTACATCTCTAGCAGGCGGGATGTCTGTAGGTTTTGTCCCCGGTTTTGGAGCACCCTTCTGGGCTGTCAGTGCCATCAAAGCCTGCTTCCCTCCCAGAGCTTTTCCCGGTGACATGGAATTAAAACAATTCCTCAAGGACTGTGATTTGTGCTTCACTCTCTGCTCAGAGAGAAGGAGGGATTCTTCCCTGGTTGCCCATAGAGACGGCTGTAGCAACACTTCAGGACACAGACACATGCGCACACACACAGTCCCCCCGTCTCTTTCTTTCTCCTTTCTTCTCTGTGCCACTCTTTTATGCCTCAGTCTGATTACGCTGTGTTGTGTCTGAAGGTGGTTTTTTTTGTTGTTGGTAGTCCTAACTCATGGCTAGCACATGGCTAGTAGACTGTTCATCGGAGGTGTGTCACAAATTGCTATTCATGGCCTATATTTTAGACACCTGCTCATAAACAGATCATAAACATAGATGGTCCTTTAGGAAAAGTACTTAGTATAAGCACTTGTTTGGTTGCTGGTTAACTGTGAATTGGGGATGAATGATTTGGGAAAAAATATCTAATTGTGACAGCAATTAAATTTGCAATTATTTTCTGATTATGTCAAGTTTATGTCTGTTACTTGGCCCAGTTAAACAGAATATCTACTTTCTGCTCCATGTTGTTAGGTTAAATTTACCCACCTAAGACAGTGTTGTTGATTATGTAGGCTGTGGTTAAAACTGCACTATTTTTAAAGGTGATTTGATATATGTAAATTATTGATCTTTTAGTCCAAGTGCGAAAGGACATGAAGGTATTTTATGTATTAGGGTTCACTGGAAAAGTGGTTGAATGTGTGAGAGACCAAATGTCTGCGCGCGTGAGTCAGTGTAGCTTGAGTTGCTCACCCTCATAGATGAGGCATCACAACAAATTTCATGCCTCTTTGTTCTTCTAAGTCCTGCATTTCACACACGCTCAACACAAAAATAATGATAGACTGCTACAGAAATGCCCACTACCGAAATTTCTCTTCCCCTTCATTCTCCTCTTTTCTTTCTCTCTTGTGATCTCTCATATTTCACTCTGTTTGTCAAAAGAGTAGTCAAATAATAACAAGGTTAAAGGCCAGAGACGTAATCAATTTCCTTTTCTACTGTGCAATGTTTAGTGAATCCATTGAAATAATGAGTTTAGCCGAGCATGTCATGGATAGAGAAACAGGAGGAGCCGAGGAGCTGTATCTCATTTTAAAATTAAAATAACATGCAAGGTCAGAGCTAACATAGGCCTCCTCTGTTTGTGTCATGTATGGTCATAGTAGCATCTTGCATTACATATTGAAACATACACTCTTATGAAGATTAAGATAGGAGTGCACATTCATTTAATTCAGTCCAGTACTAAATACACATACACCCAAAACAATGGAAAATGTAACTTTAAAGATTAAATGCCATTGATTGTACTAGAGTATCCTCAGACGAGCCATCCTGTTCATCTTTTCTCTTCCATCCTCTCTTTGTCTTTCTCCCCTTTTCATTGCTTTAAGACAAATGCCTCTTGAGTTCATAATACATACAATGCTGCACATTACAGCAAATAAGCGGTTGGAAAAAGTGTGAAACAGTAAAAATGGTATTCTGTTAATTCTGCATTCTGAATCTGAATTTTTATTATTATTTACACCATTATTCAGCAAAATTTGCATTTAGATTTTTTTCATCATATGTGTAAGTTGGCAACTCCTACAACCTTTGGAAAAGTAGATGTCAAATATATTATATGATTAAAAAAAACCTAGGTGTGTAGCAGTTTTGTGTTAGCTAGCTAGCTAGTTTGTACTTGGACCTGCAGACTCAGAGTCTACCAAGCCCATTTCCTCAAAGCATCAAAATGGTTGTTTGAAACACATCTTCTGATCTTCTTTAAGCCTCCTGTTTTCTCAGCATTTAACAACCGATTTTAAATCGGCCCATTTATTTTTTACCATCTTTTTTACCATCTCTCTTAGACTGTGTAACGGCAGACACTGCTTTCTGCTGTCACCCCACAAATACTGTATTTTTAGAGGAGGATTTTTTGCAGCTGGCTATTTCCTTCACCATCACGTCTATTGCTTGTTTGCAAAATTTTGTGAATACTTGGTTTGATCTTTTTCTCAATTTTGCTGTCCTCTGAGCAGATTGATACAAATTTATGTGTCTTGGCTATATGTAATGCAATGTGAAATAGAGCTTAGCCCACCTAAGAAAACAGTGATGATTTTCAAAAGAAAAAATATAAGAAAATAACTCTGGCTTCCTTCAGAATATATTTAAGAATTGCATTTAAGAACATCCTTTTTGACTTAGTGTTTGTCTTAAGAATGTTTGCAGGTTTTGTTCTTAAGAAAGCGCTTGTGATTTTGTCACCTGACCATTTAGTTATCTTGATAGTAACATCAAAACGTTATTTCTGTCTGAACAAAGAGGATTTCAAGTACAAATGATCAGAGGCATAAGGATAAGCATAAGGTTTATTCATAAAAGCACAAAAAGAAGAACCATATGGTCTGACAACAAGACTTATGACTAAACTGTTTCAAAGATATTTTTGTTGGACCTATATTAACAGCTTACATACTAGAAATGTTGTGAAGCTTGATACCAGCCTCATTTTACTGCAGCCTGATTCTAGTGTTTTAAGTACGATTTACAAATTTTAAAAATTGAGTGAAAATGAAAATTCAAACTGTTTATCCAATAGGGCAATCTCAACTGTGAATTGTTATACCTTCTAGGATTTTAGAGGCCCATATCTTACATATCCAAGCAATATGTCTTTCTCATGACTATGAGAAAGAATAAAAAGGTTGTTTTTGTAACAGTGCTTTTAGGAGTGACATAAGTAAATGGCCTCTGTTCAGTTTGGCTGCCTTGTAACTGGCTTAATTCAAACTGGGGAGTGAATTATATGTCTTGACATTTAGTCACTGTTATACCGCAACAAAATCTTCAGTTGAAAAAAATATATGATATATAGGCCTTTATAATTAGTATGGCTCAATTTATGGACTCAAAAATGCTTATTATATTATTATAATAATGCCAGCATATTATATTTTTATAATAAAATATATTTAGGATTCAGTGTGAACCAAATGAGAAAGTGTTAAATGTTAAGATTGTGGCATATAATAATCTAGGTGACCTGACCAAAATGTCTGCATCATGACAATGAAAACTTGTTTAATCTAAAGGAGGATTCTTCTAAAGCTACACAGTAACAAGATCGCTAGACTGCTGTAGTCATTACTGCAGAGGCCAGTTATTGCCTGAAGGCGTCTTTATTCCAGGAAGGTTATTATCACACTTACTTTTCAACAGTTTTATTAATTTTTTCCCCCTATAATTTTACTTTAAAGAATGTTTTCTAAATATTGATGTTCGTCATCTGGTGAAAACAGAATATTCTTTCCTATTGAAATATATATTGTATAATTATGATATATCGTTCAATAACACAATAACTTAATAACCCAAAACACTCACATACACAATCGTAGTATCATAAAACGTAGTAGAATTTTTTTAACAAAGATACATTTGCCCCTCAGTTTCACCTTGTGGATGACTCTATACTGTCTCCAACTGTCCCTTCAGTCTCGCTGGCTGCTTTGGATTGTGTTTGCATGTTTATTTAACCATATGAGAGTTTATTTGTTTGGCTGTCAAATAAAGTAAAAATAAATGTCCAATTCTGTATGAAATTACCTAATGAATAATTTCCAAAGAATATATCACAGCAAAGAAAATCACAGTGGTTGCATTGTATAATTTCTACAGTCTGGAGGCTGTGAATAGATTTACTGTCTCTATCTATTTTCTGCATATTCATGTTTCATGTAGGGTTTGTGAACATTAACTCATGCAACCATACAGTCCTCAAAATCTGCTTTTAGTTATGGAGTTAGAACGCTGTGGGTATAGTGCCTCAGAAACACAGCACGCACATACACTGTGACCACATTATGCCTTCTTTGAATGAGGGCACATTTATCATCAGAAGTACTATGCCATCCTGCTCCTCCTACGCTAAAACACACACACACACACACACACACACACACAGGTAC
This sequence comes from Prochilodus magdalenae, assembly GCA_024036415.1. Lineage (NCBI taxonomy): Eukaryota > Metazoa > Chordata > Actinopteri > Characiformes > Prochilodontidae > Prochilodus > Prochilodus magdalenae. Next base: position 652,693 of record JAMWET010005258.1, read on the forward strand.
ACGCACACAGGTACACAATACAAAGCCCAGGATAAATCCAGCCATCTCTGAGAGCATATGACTGACTCTCTCACTGACCAGTTATTGATTTGCATGTGGCTGTTATGATGATTTATTGTAATCAGAATTTATGCATGCCCTGTGTGAGTACGAGAGAAAGGTAGAGAGTAAGAGAGCAAGTGTCGGCTTGTGTGAATGGGAAGTATGATTTCATAGGTTTTATAGTTCATTCTTGTCATAATGAGATACCTCCTCATATGGCAGCCTGGGTCTTTGTGCTGGTGCCTGGGGGGATGCAAGGGGAGTAAGAGCGACGAACACAGACAGTGCCTCCAGCACACTTACCAACCATTTGTGAAAGGCATTGGAGCTGCTGATAAAACCTTCATTTTGTTTCATTCTCCACTCTCCTCCCTCACCCTTACATTCCCTTGCCGACAACCTTTTTTTTGTCTAACTTATCAAGGTAGGCAAGGTTCATTTGGGAGCAGACAGCACAACAGTGACAAAGAAAGTCTAGAGGTCTATACCTGTATACATGTCAGGAGATATTTTTTTTCTCTCAGTCGCACGGTTCTAGTGAAGTTAATCCCAGTTCTGTTTGATCTGCCCCTGTGCCTGGCAAGGTATCATCTTCTAATCCTCCGCAGATTAGAAAAAAATAATAACATGATATTTATTTATTTATCCATAATCCATTCTCTCATGTCTGTTTGTCACCTGAATTTATTCCAAATCACAGCTCATGCATCTTTGCGATCAATGTGTGTTAGTCAAATGTTTTATTCATGGCTAGTACTTAAATACCAGACTCTCCGGTGCATGTGTGTGAAGGGTATTATTGCTCTGAAGTGAAAAAATGGCAGAAAAACGCTTTAACATCCTACTCATTAGTTATCAGTGTCCTTTCAGTGTGGCTTAGCCTGAGCCTGCTGTGGGAAGATCTCCTCTATCCCAGTAGCTCAGCAGAGACTGTTAGTTTTCTTTGTGCAAGAGCTCAGGTTGAGGTGAGGATGCTAAATGACTCCAAAGTGGTCATTTCTTGCTTGCTTTCCCTGGCTGCTGTCTGTGGGGAGAAAAATGAATGATTTCTTCGTCATGCTCACTGCATGGTGATCGTGAAACAGGTACTCTTTTACTCATTAACACTAGGAAAGTAACAATCCCACACATCATGTTATGTCACATAATATTGCAGCTTGTCGTATTGCATAGTTAATATGTGGGTATTGTATTAGCTTATTATTAGTAGTATTATTAAGGGGTTAATGTATTAGTGAATATAAAAGAAGTATGTTTTATTTGGGAATCGTTTTGCTTTACAATGTATGTGTACTTCTCTGCTTTTAATTTATTTTTAAATGTATATGTTACTCCAAACTTTATCTTAAATAGTTGCATCAGGCAAGTTGTTGGCTTCATGTGTAAAAAATAGTTTAGAGGCGACTCTTTCAACATCTGTATCCTTTAGGTTTATCCTTTAGGTTTCCTTTTGAGCTTTAGGTTAAAAAATTAAGGTGGTGAAATGAAATGACTTCAACTAGAGAGTTTGGCTGTGATCATAAAAATTAACTAATGGTGCACCCCTAATATATGCATACATAACACCGAAAACAAACATTAATGCAGACAGTAATAGCTACTTTTAGCAGTAGCTAAGTCTTTATTGTGTGTGTGTGTGTGCATGCGTGTGCATGCGTGTGTGTGTGCATGCGTGTGTGTATGTGTGTGTGTGTGTGTGTGTGTGCGTGTGTGTGTGTGCGTGTGTGTGTGTGTGTGTGTGTGTGTGTGTGTGTGGTATAGTAGAACAGATCAGTAAACCTGCTGCATGTCCTCATACTAATGTCCATCATCATGTTTGTGGAGAAGTCATGTTCTTTAATGTTCTGTCCTGGTTTTCACTTATCAATATTATGAACACATTTGCACACAGAGAAATACATTATAACATTATTAATGCAAGCTGCTCAAAAGAGAGAAAGAGAGAGAGAGTCACTGGTGAACTGATACACAGAATAATAGGTGTGTGAACACAAAGACAAAAATAAACTCTTGTTGTTCAGTCAACTGGGCAGAATAATAGGTTGATGCAAGGGTTTTCCTTAAGTGTGTTATAGGCCAGGGTGCCTGTCCGGTTGTGTTTCAGCATTTTGCAAATTACATATATAAATATTTATGTTATAAGTATATGTTTGGTTGGTGAGCCAACATGCTGCTGTTATTAACGCTGGCTATGTTTAAATCACAGGGCTCTAGAGTGCGACCTAATTTCTCAATTGTGCGACCAAAAAAAATCTGAGGTCGCACCAGTGCGACCAGCCGTTCGATAGGGGAAAAAAGAAAAAGTCTTCGCGACTCTGAAAGTCTCCTTGTGGTTAAAAAAGTCACACATTAGGCCCATTTCGTGGTCTAAACCAATCAAAGATGGTGAAGGGCGGGACCCCGGAGCGCCGTCTGGACTGAGTGATAGTACGTTCAGTAAACGAATCAGTGAGTGAACGGGAGCCCTCAGTTCACTGAACGAATCACTGAGCAAGCACAGTTCCCTCGCAATGAGAGTCTCCGCCACCAGATTCGCGGGTGATTCAGTGATTCACAGACCACACAGCAGTTTCCCTGCCGGCCTGCACGGTCGCTGCTGAGTCGAATCAGCTGAGGAAGTTATTCGGTTCATTGTGTTTACTCAAATGATTCGTTCATTCGAACGTTCGCGAACGACACAACACTAGCAGTCAGACAGAGCGGTGAGTAGCCTAGGCCCCTCAGATAAACAGAGCGGGTGTAGCTGCGGATGACGAGAGACGGCGAAAAGAATGATTTACAACATTTTGGTTAAGAATGTTCAGTTCAGGCCTGATCCGTTCGAAAATTGTTAACCTGGGAGGCTGATGGCTCCGTGTCAGAGCGTTGGTTATGTCAAGCCCTGGTCCGGCATCAGATAACTAGCCACATACGATCGACTCCGAGTCACAGCCTGCACTGACTGTAAGGAGTGTGGGAAGACCATGGCCGGCAGTAGTGCGTTTGTGACTGGTTCTAATACATTTCGATTTGAAGCGCTGTAAAAGCACAACGCGTCTATAAAACACATTACATGCCCGACAAATGCGCTGCCCAAGTGTTACCTTTCTTGTAGAATTGTGCTTCAAATAAAGAACTTTATGCTGACCACATTGTTAGTTAGTCATTTACAAGTCAATATTGCCTATATGGACAGCGATTTAAAAAAAAAAAAAAAAAAAAAAAGGGAACATGTAAAACTGCTGTTCTGAATGTGATGCAGTTTAAAATTTGGGTGCACCTAACTTTGGTGCTGGTGCACCTAAGAAAAAACGTTAGGCGCACCAGTGCAACCAGTTCAAAAAGTTAGTCTAGAGCCCTGAATCTTGTTTTTCTGTATAGTAAAGTAAACTAAAATTCTCATCAGTTTGTCACCACCAGTAGTTTGTTGGTGTAGGCTGCATGGACAGTTTGATGAAGTCTGAGATCATTTTAGTTTCATTGGTAACATAAAATGGCATTCCTGGGTTGAAAACAAGGAGGGGGAAACCTAAGTCATTTATTTTCCCTCACCTGAAAACAACACAGATGCTGTATTGGGCCTTTTGCTTGTTTTCTTTTAGGTTACTGTCCATGATCCAAACACAAGTTTACTTGCTGGTATTAGCAGATTTGAACAGTCATAGTTCTCTGATGTTAAACTAATGGTGTTAATGATAACGGAAGCAAAAGGTGTGTTAAATGAGCTGATTAACTCTCCACTCCCTCTGACTGCCCCCTTAGAGTATTATTCCACACATTTATCTGCAAAGTAATGTATTTGAATAAATGTGTTCATTACGATTTTTATTTTTGTTTGCTTCTCACAGCCACACCTATTCTAGATCCTGTGCACATTTAATGGGGGGAAGCCCTGGATGCTTTTCTCATAAAGGAAATGAAGCAGAAGTGCTATATATGCTACTATTGATTAAGTCAAGACAATGCAAGACATGAACAATGAAATGTCCTATGGACACAGACAATGTGCTTCTGAAAGACAGGGGCTCACGGGACTGTTTTTCTCCTACAGAAGTCCGCTTCATGCCTTTCTTCATCCTTAGTGTCTCACTCCTCCTCTTCACTTGCTGTCTTCTTCAGCTGTTCCAAGGGTCTTTTTTCTCTCTCTCCCTCTCCCTCTCCCTCTCTCTATTTCTCTTTCTCTCTCCTGAGGCCCCCTCCTGCCTCTCCTCTCTCCTTTTTATATTTTTGTGCCTGTGTAAACGTTCCTCCTGTTTGCAAGCACACTGACACTTCCTCAATAGCCTTGTCTCCATGCAAGATTAGTGTGAGGCCCCAAGTTCCCAGCACGCAATGCATACAGCTGACTTGAGTTTCAGCTTGTGTTTGTGTGTTTATATTCCACTTATGCATGTTTTTTCTGAGCCTTTGCTTCTTTGTGGCAATGTTTCATGTTTCATGTTTTATTTTCTGCAATTAAATCAGCACTATTGCACCGCTTAGACATCTAAACTTGTCATATAATTCATGGACTTAATTGTGTCTACAAGCAAAGCATTTTGGAAAAAAATAAATGAGGTATTATCCTAGCTTTTATATAACTGACTTCATTCATTGTAGTGGATACCTTTCACTTTAGACATTAACATTAGGAACCCTTGCTATGGCGCATCCCTATACCCATGACTCAACTCTGAAGTTTATAAGAGATGCATGATGATACTGAAATCATATCAGCATCAGCACATGTTTGTTTAAAAATGAAAAACAGCATCTGAGTAAAGTTTAGATTTGACCTCTGCTACCATTGATAACAGCGTTTATGTACATGAGGAGTATAACTCTTAACACTACCTTTTTTAATGCCCCATGTGTACGACTGTATATTTCAAGTAAGAGTGGGTTTTCCTTGGAGACTAGGTACTTGCTTATTGATCTTATGTAATCCTCAAACTGTAGTAGTGCAGGGTAGTGATCTGATTATGCAGGACTTAAAGCAGAGGCCTTTCCTCTGTTTACGTTTCTTTTCTTATTCATGTTGTTTGGATCTGTCAGATTCATCCTTGAGAGGTGATAGGGCAAGAACTATTTTATTTGTGTATGTTTGTGTGTGTGTGGGCAGAGAGTGCATTTGCATTGAATAAGCAGGCCAGTTCATCCATCTCTGATGTCTTTGTTGCTGTCACAAAATCCTGCACACAATCCGTAAGCACCATTTAGCATCCTTTGATTGGTCTCGCTAGGCCTGGCTGTGTGAGTGAGAGTAAGTGTGTGTCTGTGTGTGTGTGTGTGTTTCTCAGAACAGTGAGGCGGGTTGTGGGACAGCAGCCAGAGCAATGAAGAATATCTTACAGCCTAGCATGATTCAGCTCTATGCTTCAGAGCTCTCTCTCTCTCTCTCTCTCCCTTCCCTTCTTCCTCCTCCTCCTCTGCCTTTTCGATCAATTCCTCTTTCTCTCTTTTTCCCTTTTGTCCCTCTCTCTTCTTACTGTAATATGAATGGCAGTTGCACACTGGGAAACATGCTGATTAACAAATAGAGGAGCAACCTGTGGTTTAAATCAATTTCATGAGCAGTGCGAGAGGCTGTCAGTTGCCTTAGAACCAAAGACCAAATATTGCACAGTAGGGGTTTCAAGGAGCTGTACAACAGAGCAAAAAGTATTACCATGATGCATAGACAAGTAAAATATATTGTATTTTTAGTTTAGATGCACAGGCCTATTTAAATGTACAAATATAAAATGACAGACGGCACTTATAGTATTTGACTTGACCTTAAAGGACATCAGAATAGCTTTGCAATGTACATCTTTAAATGCTTTTGGGAAAGGCAATATATGAGTGAATTACAAAGAATACACCTCCGGCTGAGCTAGGTGAGCACTGACTTGTGCTGGAGTCAGCTAGTAGCCGAGCCGGGTCGAGTACTGTCTGAAATGACCCTTAATGGCTGCATGCTGTAAATCCTGTCATTACCACGCATTAAAGGTTGGCAGGGCCTCATGTTGTGTGTGCGTGTGTTTGTGCGCGTGTGTCTGTGTGCGTCTGTGTGTGTATGTGTGTGTGGGTGAGTGTGTGTGTGAACATGAACATCCGTACCGAGTGAGCTCAGTGTCTTCCAAAGCCTGTACAGATAACACCATTTTGTCCCATCTTTAGAAGCTCACATTGAATAGAGGAGTGCAGAATTCTGGCCACCAGTCACTAATCTCTCCCTTCATTTCAACCCTCACCCAACATGACCTTCTATTGCACAAGAGATTATGTTTTGATTTCCACAGTATGGTGTTTGGTGTCAGAAGAGGTTTTTTCCGTCTGTTAAAACAGCTGAAACTTGTAGTAAGGTGAAAGAATGAAGACACAGAGGCCGAGCTGTCAGCCAGTGGAACTAAGCAAGCATGTGTGCATATGTCTTTGTGTAGCTTTGCATATAAATGAGTGGGGATCCATTTTATAGTGCACATGTGTTTTTCATTCTTCAACACATTCCCACTTTCCCTCACATTTTTAAAAAAGGTTATCTTATTTTCAAAGATTTCAGTTAGTAAAACAGATGATTTTTTATTGAGCTGTTCATCATTTAAATCTGATGAACAGCTCAAGTGTATATACATATGTACATACACATGAGCTGTTCATCAGATTTAAATGATAATAATATCTGATAAACACAGTTATTGTTATTAGTTGAAAGTTTCCAGTTCGCCCAAGATGCTATAAGTAAGAATGAGTAAACAAAAGTAAAACAGTAAATGGTGTTTCATGGCTTTTTCACATGAGGACCCAGAAGGGATTAAAAGTTGTTTTGCCTATAACAAACATGTATTTTACTATGTCTTAAGCTGTTAAGTGCCTACAGTGTTCACTTGAATAATTTGGGTGACGTGCCACTCAGCCACAATGGTCTCTAAAAGTTACTTACTCTGTCAAGCAAAGAAATGACAAAACTCATCAAAACAAACCTGTAGTAAGAACAGTGTTGAACTAAAATAAGTCATAAAAATTAGTCATAATTAAAAATTTGCTGTGGAATGTGTAATGCCGTACTTGGAATACCTTAACCATTTGCTGGATAGTATTATTTTTGTTTTATGATTTCTTTGTTTAGTGGTTTTTTATTATTATTGCATAAAACCCACAGGTTAAACCTGTGGGTAAAACCCAAACCTGGCAGTGTTATGCTAGGTCTATAGTAAGCTAATTAAATAGCTAATAAAATCGAACAGATGAGACAGGACAGTGCTCCTGTTTGTGATTACAACATTGTGTATAAAGTTTGCTTGAAAAAACTTTGATAAGTCTACAAAGAAAGGAACTTTCATGAAATAGATATATTTTTTAGTTTGTTGAGTTCCTCTGACATTTTGAATCATGTCGTGTTTCAGATGAGTACTAACAAACTGTTAATTTGACTACATTTACCTGTATGTGACTTTTATTATTAAAAAAAGGAAAAAAGATCCCATTTCTGAATACCATCAAGTGATTTTCACTGCTGCTGTCATGTTAAACTTGGCACAAGCCATTGTTAAAATTATTAAGCAATTGTTGAATCCTGTTCTAATCTGACCTACATGCTTGTATTGTAATACATGTTTGAGAATTTACTACAGTGAACCTTCTGCAACAAACTGAAGTATAAATGTACTCTCTAACATTGGGAAAAAAAATACTCCTTTGTGTGATATTGTTTTTTTCTTTGTACTGAATGACCTTATATTTTGTTAGCACAAATGTAACAGAAGCTGGAATTTTGATGGATATAGCAAGAGTAACTAAAGGAGGAGGGTTTTTTAAAGATGTTTTTGCAAATGGTCGATTGTCCTCATATTTCTTGAGTTTGAAAACTGCTTTATTGATACAACCCAAGTGCCAGACAGATGTCTTAACAAAGACACATAGTTTGTGCCCAGGGGTAGTTTGAAAAGTAGATCTATAAAAAATTGGGCTTCCTTTATTAAGTTGTTGTCTCAGGCTTTCATTCCGTATTCCATTCAGCATTGATCCAGGAAATATTGCTCCCTAGACCCTGTACCCCCAGGAACATAATCAATCATCCCACTTCATCATATGATTACAAACCAGTGACTTCTAACAATGTTGGTTACTTCCTGTAGATCTTCAACACTGCAAACTTTTATTTTCTGTGTTCTTTGTTGTATTGTGCTGCAACAGGTCTGAATTCTGCATGCAACATGAAAAGTGATATTTGCATACAAAAGATGGTGTTTGTCGAGCATGGCTTAAAAAAATAAAGCCGTTAGTTAAGAGCTCTTAACTAATTGTTGTTTTATTCACCATTTACTTTTTTGTTCTTCCATGGGCAAAGATGTGGACTTAGCAAACGAGAAAGAGCTCGTACACTAATTAAAATTCATCACAGTTACTCTGATTAATTATTTTCCCTCCTGCTTCCCCTGCTGCTCATAAATATTAAAGATTGCAAAAAATCTTTCTGTCAGACAGTGCGGAATCTTATTGCAGCTTATTCTCTTTCAGTCTTTTTTTTTAAGGGTTGATGTAATTATTGTAAATGATTCAAGCTTCTAGCTTTCTGAGTACCTTGTCCCCACACTTGCTATGTAGTGATTTCAAAAAAGCTGCCATGCATACCTCAGCAAATGACTTTGAGGTAGAGTGCAGTAGAGAATGTTCATGGATGTGAGGGTGCAGCATGAACGAGAGCTGACAGAAGATAATGCTCACTTTGGAAAGCAGATAAAACACGAGCTCTTTATCTATAAAAATGATATATAAATGAGTATAAATGAGAGAGGAAAACCAGTCAGACCTTTTGCCGTGTGACATTAATTTAAGGAAACGAGCTCATTGCCCTCACTGATGAAGTTTCTTTTATCTGTCCACCAGAGGAGATTAGAAAAGATTAATTATGGGCCTGATGGATTTTCCTCATTTTTATTTGTTTTTACTGTTTTTTTAATTGTTTGTATATTTTGTTGATTTTATTTTTGAAGCTAGGAAGTAAATTATTCTTAAAGAGTGATGCAGTACATGATGGATAACTTCATATCCAAATTCATATCCAAAATGAACTTACTCTTCATTCAAATATGACTATATACACACAACAAAAATGAAATATAAAATGTGACCTGTGTAAAAGTTATGGCACATTTTCAAATTTTGCATACAACTGTATGAGCATATTAAGAATTTTATTCCTACTTTTGAATTAATATATGACATCTGTATTGTTCTGCTACCTTTATTTGGAGGTCTGACTTTGTGACTTGTACATGGTGCAGCAGAACTAATGGAATGGCTGAATACTGTCTGAGCTACCTCTGTTTGCGGACAGATGGAGGATTTTGACCCAGGGGATTCTGTGATATGAAGAGGCATGGTGGGCTAATTAAATTAAATTAATGCAAAGGCTTACAAACCACTTATTGAATTACCCACCACAGTGACTAGAGGCTAGAGGAAGCTATACCCCGAATGGTGTCTGACTCTGGGATCTGTACAGTCAGTGTTTTTATAATGAGATTGATCCCCTTCATTCCCACGACACCTACGTGGTAAACGCAGCAGGTTGTGGGTGTGTGGGTTGGATGTGAGTGCATGCTGGCTAAGGGGATGTGCTAGAAGAGGAAGAGGTGTTTATTTAAATGTGATGCCTGTGTGAGCCATGTTCCCAGTAATCTCAGTGAAATTTATGCAACAATGCCTTGAGACTCGGATCAATAGATAACACTATGTTGTATGTGTATGCTGTAGAGATGGTGTGAAACAAGATTGCTGGTTCTGCAACAGGAAACATGCCTGTGTAATTGACTTAGCTGCCATAGTATGCAGGTTTGTTTCTCCTTAAGCTACAAATGTTCTCAGGATGCCTACAGACTTTTTGTATTTGTGTGTCATTGCTGGTATCCTCTGGGTAATGTTCAAGGAAAGTAAATAGAGCTTTTCTTCAATTAGTTTCTTTTTTAGGTTTAAGTTTTTATACTTAAATTGTGTAGTACACTTTATTTTTATTTTTACATGCATTTATTATTTGCTGTATTGTGAACTGAATTCTAGTTCCTCAAATCACTTTACAATATTTCATTTTTTTCTTGTTTTTCTAAGATTATTGTCTGGCTTCTGTAGAGATAAAAACTGGGGCAATGAGTCAGCAGCCTGTTTGAACTGTGGCGTTAAGCGATGTGTCAGATTCCTTATTGCACTTTTAGTCAACTACCTCTCTTGAGAAAGAGCAGCTGAGAGGGTGAGAAAGAGAGAAACTAATGTGTTCAGGTGAATAGGCGAGGCTTGACTGAGTAAAGTAATAAATGGTCAGCGAATGCCTTTATTTCCTGACATATTAAACTGTCAGCGATGGCTTGGGGGTAAGAAAGAATTCACAGGTGCCCCACTGGCTTGTGCGTGTTAAGAGAAAGTCAATGATTCTGTAGAAAGACTTAAGACTGCAAGAGTGTGATAACACCGCTGCAGAGAAAAAGGGAGTTAGTGAAAGATCTTCAACGAAAGACCATGCCATTTGTTTAAAGACTTTGCTGTGACATAAAATTGCTCTCGGTAGGGTTCTTAACGCCTGAGACATTATGAATGTTAATCCAACCTTGCCTTTATTTCAGTGTGGAGCAAATGACCATTGATTGTGGACTATAGTGTACGGGGTGTCGATGGGCAGTGAGACCACAAGCTGGTGCTGGGCCAGTAAGTCGATGGCTGGGCCTAGTGGGCCACACGTTCTCTTCATTATTTTTCCAACTTCCTGCTGGGTGTAACCCCAGTGTCAACACACACAGACTGGGCTAGACACTAATGAGACCCTTTGGGTTGAGGGCAATTGAGACTAGACTACACAAACACACACACTGTGTCCAACAGCAACAGTATGACTCTACAATTGTGACTGCCTGTGAGTCATAGAGACACAGAATTGTGACACAATCAAATGCAGTGTGCCAGGAGATCAGACTAAGGGGCATGTAGACTGGTGGGTGATGTAATGGTGATGTAATGGTGTAGAAAAAAAGGGAAGGAAAAATTTTACAAAAATGATCAAATATAAAGTAGGGACGTACACAGGTACTCAAGTGGTCATTAAACCACTTGAGGTGGTGAATTGCTTCATGTATTTGTTGCAGTGCTGTACAGAAAGATGAATGTTTTGAATGGCCAGCTCTGGCACATGTTTGCTAGCTAGGCTAACTGCTTAGGCTGACGTTACCTAGGTCTCAAAATAGTGTAAAGATATTTCTCTGAGAAACTACCATGCACATTGTTCACTGAGGAAACGATTTCTTGTGTAGCAGATGACAAGACATTATCACCATCCAATGTTGTACCCTGTTAACTCTTGTAAGCCCTTTAATTCATCAAGTTTTCCCCTAACAGCCCCATCACCAGGGCTGCCAGGCCTTGCATTTCAGTGAAATGAACTATTACAGAAAATTAAACTGAATCTCACATGTGAAATTTCATTGTTATCATTTACAAGAAGAAGAGCATGTTCATACAACAGCATTTTGCACACATAGGAATATAAATTAGGGGGACACCCTAGTATTGTCTAAGAGAAAATATTTAATATCTTTATGAATAAATATGAAATTGTACACAGTGGCACTGATGCAAACTATCAGTCCTCCCTGTGGTTATTTCCATGCTTTCATTCTTGCCATGCCCATGAGGTGTTTTTTTATTTGAAAATGAAAGGTATGCCTTATTGAAATACCCAATTAAGCTAGACAATAGCAGTAGTATTTTTTTCTGAAAAGTTTGAAAAGGCTGGATAAAAGCTAAATAGAAAAACCTGAAATTCATAAAAATACACAAATATTGCAAGAAGGGTTTTATACTAGGATGGTGGAAAAGGGTAGAATTTTGCTGAAGCTGAAATGAAAATAAGTAATGGCTCGTTGAGCCATATGTCTTATGATTTCATTCCATCTAAACGTAGTAATGGTGAATTTTAACGCTAACGCCAAGTGAAAGTGGTCAGCTATGAAGCAATGGTGATTCTCTTATCATTTGGCATGAGTGCGGTGACTGGAAACAATTGGCCCTGCAGATGCTCCCATCATGGCACACAGCTTTTTGAAGGTTGCTTTCGACATTCTGAAATCCCCGATCCCAAGCTCATTTAAAAAATGTCTTCCAGCATTGTCTAATGAGTTCGCCTTTACAGATGCAAGGTGGATGTCCTTGGGATAGCACAGAGATTTCAGCCCTCACTGGGTGGGCTATTGGTCATTCAGCCTGGCATGTCTGAGCTGCAAACGTAGCCAACGTAGCTGTGTGTGTGTGTGTGTGTGTGTGTGTGTGTATATATATATATATATATAGTTGCAAATGAAAAATGTAATGAATCCATATATATACATATATATATATATATATATGTATTCATTACTGATATCAGTCATATATATATATATATATTGATATATTGATACTGATATCAGTAGTGACGGATAAAGGTTTGTCAAACTAATCCCTCACCTGTGTGGTTAAATCTGCTATTGTTAAAAGACAGTTCTTGATGCTGTGCAGCCTGATCCTGAGGGATCCAAGATCACGGTGTTCAGCTTAAGCCCATCCTCTGCCTATCTTTGCTTCTCAAAGACTCTCACAGATACTGCTTTTGTATTTAGTCATGATAAGTCACATGTTGATCTCACCTGTTTCACTTCATCATTTTGGAATTTTTTTTTTAACTCATTACTAGCCCTAAATGGCCTTGTCTCAACTTGTAGGCCTTAAGTGCAGGAATCGATGTATATTAACAAATGGAATTAAATTGACCAGACAGAACATTAAATATCTTGGGCCCATACTGTCTACAATGACATAAAGCTCAAAGGAAATATAAGAAACACTTTCTTTTCCAACTTTTTCAGATTTGGGGTTCCCAAATACCCCACTTCCCATGTGTGGCTCCCCCATTTATCGTTTCAGACCTGTGAGAAGTACTCTACAGAATATAGTATATTACGCAAAGGTGCAGTGTGAGTTTCTGAAAGTAATTTGAGGAAGTGTTTGTGTAACAGAACATGCTTCTTAACACTGTACAGCAAAGTGAGTCAGCACTGTGGAGATTACTGAAATATGCATACATGAGGAACTTTAATACTCCCCATGCTGGTTGTGAAGTGTGTGTGTGTGTGTGTGTGTGTGTGTGTGTTACTGTACTACTATAATTATATTTGATGCTTTTGTGCTAATTAGCCCTTTGAAAATTGTTTGTATATACAGTAGTGACAATTGTTTGTGTGTCAGGGAAAGGTGTTTCAAGCAGGCAGGAGACAGATGTGCCGTAATGAGCTGATGTTATAGGAGCACAGTCAAGTAGAAGTCTAATGGGAAAATAATTAGATTTCACTACACTGCATAGCATTCTTTCACTGTTCCAATATTTAGAGTATGATTGCTACACTAATGTTTTGAGCATATATGTACATAGATAGTACATTCTCTGTGTCTTCTCTCTGTCTCTTTCACCTCTCTGTCACAGGTGATTTGTGAAAAGTAGCATTAGTAAAAGCAAAAGAGGAATGTGAAAGAAAGCAGGTGAGCATAAAGAGAGCAAAGTGGGCTGATAGGTGGTAGTGAGGAAACGTGACGAGGAATACTCGTGTGTGCTGCAGGTGTGTGTTGAAAGCAAACGTGTTCTATTTTAAACAGGTTAGCGCACAGGGCAGTGACGTTTACTGGGGCGCCATTAGAACGGCTGTGGATCGGAGAGGACTGGTGGGAGGATGGAAGAATGTAGGAGTGATGAGCGTGACTAACTCCACGGTGGAGGGTTTTCTCTGCTTCTCTGAGTCTGTCCTATAGCGCTTCATCATGACTCATTCCACACAATCTTCTCCTTCTTCTTCCACCTTCCCTTTTTCCCTCCATCATATACTTGAACCTCTGCAGCCACCCTTTCAGTGTTTGCTAGTGATGCCTGGAGACGTGCAAATGTAGATAAGGACTCGGTTAACTGTCTGAGGTGTAAGGATCAGTCTGGTACACTTGATTATGGGATGATAGAGGAAATACACACGCTAACAATTTAATGAAATACCAATTTTGTGTATTACCAGGACTAGATAAAATATTTCTCCAGTAAAAGTAGAACTTTCTCCCTTTAGACCTTTACTTTAAGGAGAAAAAACACAGTATTTACCTTCGAATGTACTTAAGAATGAAACGTAAAAGTAGCGCAATTTAATTTAAAGTCCTATAATGTCCTGTTATTTGTAATAGTACTCTGGCTCAACCGACTGATTTTAGGTAAGACTTTTGGTACATAAATCTTTTCATAGAATGGCATTAATTGTTCTGACACTGATGTCCATGACATTGATCATAAGCACAAAACACTGAAGGAGAAGAATTCCCATTTTGTTGAAACAATCTATGTCCTACAGGTCTGAACAACCTCAAAACAAAGTGCATGCTGTACCCTGAGTGGTGTGTTACATTTTATGTTTTTAGGCACACAAAAGCCAAAAGGAGCGACAGATTTTGCATAACGTAGTGGAGTTAAAGTAAAAAAATGCTTTAATGTTAGTTCTTCACTAGGAATGCATTATCAAGGTTAATCATTTTTATATTGAAATTGCACTTTATGAGAGTGCAGATTTCAAATCACAGGAACAATTTTTATAATAATGGTCAAAAGTGTAGTTCAGTTCAATTTAGTTTAGTTTTTGGAGGGAGATTTAACATTATAACACAGAGCTTGTAAACTGACTAAGGATAAGTTGGACCTATAAGGGGAAAACAAACCTCCGTTTGTTGTGACATCACAACTGCAGTATGCTGCTTTCTTGCTTGCACACTTGCTTCATTAGTCAAGGCTCAGGCAAGAAAAGGTACATATTATGGTCCTCAAAAAATAATTGCTAAATTGCAGTTACAGTGTTAATCAGATTCACAATTAGATATTTTCCCAAGTTAAGCTCTACTGAGAAGTAGGGGTGGGTGATGTGTCCAAAAAGTTACCTAATTTTAAGTTTTAACCCAGTTGTAAAATACAGAATATAACCTGTAGTGACACAGTTTTAAAAAATCCCATAATAATACAAATTATAATAAACATACAACGGCAATGATTTCAGTGTTTTACTAATTGTGCTGCACAAGATCAAGTTACACAGACCAAATTATGCTCACTTTCTAATTTAACATGTCATCAGCCAGGGCTCTTTAAGTACTGATGGTATCCACAATGTGCTCAGAAAATTCACTAGCTTGTACTGAATAGGATGTACTGATTTCTATTGGCAATCTTTTGATAATGAAATATCAAAAGCCCTCTCTGGGCTGCTAAGTTTTTTGTCCCACCTCTGATCTGAAAATAGGGTTAGAATAGTAGCATTAGATAAGTGGCATACCATTCCCATTTAGGTATCGGGTATCGAACACACATGCACTTTGCTTTCCATGTATTTTTTGTACAGATTTAAATCTAAGAACATTAAATAACACTACAATGCTATTTGATCATTTCTCAGTACCGGCCGAAGCCCTGAGTTCAGAATTATCTGGAGAGAAAACTGGGACTAGCGCATTCGTAGTCTTTTCCTGTTTGGTTAAGAGGCATGCTGGGTTCTGGTGATGTGAAGCCAAAGGCAGCACTTCTTCAGTAAAAGAGAGAAAGAGAAAGTGAGATTGAAAGAAGGAAAAAAGGACAGAGAGACAGGAAACAATTTGCTTCCTCTTTGTTGGTGGCGGACTTGGGATGCATGGCCTCTAGTGACCCAGATACACAACTCTTTCTCCATCACACTTCTCACCAGCCAACCCCACTGGTGTGCTTTAGTCTGGAGGAGGGAGGGGCATACAGGGAGGATTTGAGTGGGACACAGAATGATGCTGTATAAACACTTCAGGAGTAATTCCAGTTGGGACGCTTTATAAAGTGAACTGGAATTAGTCTGTCATTGTGTGTGTATAGCATACCCTCCCACACACCTGCTAATGGTCAGCTGCCTCCAACCTGGAAAAGCCTGACATTGGTTGGTTACACAGCTTCTGTGGTTCCATCTGCTTGATGCTTGTGTGTGCGTGTGTGTATGTGTGTATTGTTTGTGCTCTGTCTCCATGGCTTTGAGCTGGAGTGCTCTGAGCTTGGTGTATTGGTCCTTGGCTCATGCATTTGGCTGGTTCTCATACATGGCCCATTCTTTCTCCTACTCCTTCCACTTCTTCCCATTCCTCCATTCGTTCTTTCCTCACAAACCCATCTGTCGCTCCAAGAGTGTGAGAGAGCTCCAGCGCTGCCCACATTTGGTTTAATCAGTCTTCATTGTGTGTGTGTATACATATGTGTAAACCTATGCGTGTGCACCGGTGCGCATGGGATGCTGAGGGAGTCAGGGCTGTGTGAGCTCTACTCATCCATGCTAAACCTGGTCTTGTGTTGCGCTTTGAGCAGTGGACTTTGTTTTGAGAACAGCTGGGTCCTCACACTCCTCTCAGCAGAGAAATGTAGCGTATTATTAATGCCTTCGACACGGTGGTGTACATTGTGCTATTTCCACTATGAGCCCAACCAAGATAAAAGGTAAAGTACATGATGGTCTGAATGACTAAAACATGTCTAAAAGATTTTTTTACACCCCTGAATCATCCACATCAGGAAAGACTCTGGGCTTTTTTTGGGGAATGCTATGTTATTTTCTCTGGACACAAACAGTTAAAGAACAGTACTTAAGCCAACATCTATCCTTTCTTACTGGCAAGAAACTTGACAGGGGAAGTATCTCTTTAAAGTAGTGACGTCACAAAGGAAACCAATCATGCAACTATAGTGTCGGTAGTGGTCTATGGTCAAGAAAAAACTCTAATGTGGAAACACTCTAAAACATCTAGACCAAAGTTTCAGCAAGAGTATAAACATTTTCCAAAACTAAAAAAATTATTCTGTGAAATTATAAAAGACCTGACAGGTAGTTGTTGTCTGTGTCATTTTCTGTTAAATTTATGATAAATAAATGTTCTGTTTTCTTGGAAATAATTTGTATATGATTAATGTTTTGATGGAAGTTTAAGTAAATAAATGGTGTGCTTAGTTTTATACACCGATTACTTTAGTTTTGATATAATGGATTAATGACTTTATGAAAAATGAAAGAACCTTACCTGCTATGAATTCTGGGCACTCTGGCCCATGCTATATACTTTATTGCTGTTTATTTAAGTTTCAGAAATGTGACAATTGAGAAAAGACCTTTGTGTTCAGCAGCTGAAATCTGATGGGCTCTAATTCCACATAGTGCTAATGAATGCCGCAGTACCAAATCTGGTAATCTTGTGCCCCTTTTTGTTGGAAAAGATGCCTGAGACTGCCGGGAAAACAGTTTTACTTTAATTGTGGAGATTTGCATCAGATTGGATAGGGATGTGCTGATCCATCTAACATGTGTTCAGTTTTGCTTGATCATGATGGACTTTGTGTGCATGTTTAAGCCCCTAATCACCATAGCTTCAAAGAGGGGGTGGATGATAGCATGTGTGTCAGCTGGACAAGCCATGATGAGAATTAATATGCACTTCTGTGTTATTTATGGAACAGCTGTTGCTCAGATATATACATGCACATACACATATAGTAGGTGCACGTATAGCCCTGCAGTACATTAAAAGCAAATATGTGGCAAAAATGGATAATCAGACACAAAGACCCAAATACATGTGCATGCTCTGTTATCCAGATTTGTGAGCATGAGCCAAATGCAAATTGGCGACTCGCACACATAGTCACGTACTCACTCAGAACCAGACTCATTCAGCCAATGACAATATAGCATGAAAATTAAGTGTAATGCCTTATAATCCCAGTTTTGTGGTGATTGGGGGCAAATAGCCGTTGCTTTTTTTACAGTGTCCTTTTTCTTTTTGAGAGCATTAGCGTATTCCCTAAATGGCTGTATTTGCAGAGGGGGTGGCTGGGAGTAGACTGGGGTTAGCCACTTTGGGTTTAATTATTGATAATTGAGAAGAATGCAAAAGAGTCGGCTTCAGTTCAATGTGGCAGCAGCAACATAATCCTTCTTGTCACACACACATACATAGGCCTTAGTCCTTCAGGGGGTCATATTTGATTCTGTGTCTGGCCTTTTTTCTTTTTTTTTTTTTTTTGCTGTCTGCAGCTTCAGGCATCGGATTTGCCTACAAGGATTGCACACACTGAACCAGAAGCGTTTGTTCTTAGTGTTGTGAGGTTGTGTGCAATATAACATTTTCTATGGATCTGTGATGATGAGGGCTGCTTTACTGTGCCTCTTTCCCATGTCACTATTAAACTGGGTGAGCACATTTTCTGGAAAAAGAGCTGGTAATTGTGTCTGCTGTAAGTTAACTTTGTTCTTGCTGTGGTCAAGTAGTTCTCGCTTTAGTTTAGTATTTCTGTTGTAGGTTTGATCAGTTTAAAAACAGCAATCGTTATAGCTGCTTTGCACTGCTACAGATTGTTCTGAAACCACACAACCTATCCAGACTGGTATGGGCATGGCTGCACATTAGAGAGAAAACAACCTATAATCAATGATTACAAGGCAAAAATGAAAAAAAAAAATAAAATAAAATAAAAATAAATGCGTAATTTCTAAACGTCCATTTTTGTCCAATCGGCAGTCGTCTTATTGATATCGGTGGTTCGCTGTACTGTTGTCAATTGGCTTGTAATTCTATGTAAGGACATGCATGTACATGCTTGCTTGTGAACATGCGCTGTCTGTGCTCACATGAGCATTCCTTATCAGGGTTTTCCATCAGTGCTAACTCCAAACCTCTTCACTCTCATTGCCTGATCAGCTCGGATAGGCCTCTCTGCTTTACCAGGTGTGACACTGCATATTAATGGCAGCTTTTAAATTCTCCATTGCATATTCTAGCACACATACTCACTCTCTTTCCCAGCTTTTGGCACAAGCACTTGAGAGTAGTGCCAGGTGATGCTCAGACAGAAACAGTGTTTGCCATGGCACACATCAAAAGGAGATGAAGCAGACCCTACCATTTGCATTCCAGTGTTGCAACTATACCAGACATGCATCTTTGATTTTTTTCCCGTTCTTTTTTTATTTCATCTCTCTCACTGATCTCTCATTAAGTCTTAATCATGCACGGGCCCCTTTGTGTGGTCCTCGGCTCGTTGTGCATGATTCAGCCGAGTGTCCCCTCAGCCTTATGGTGCTATATTGGAATCCCAGCTTAATAAATGGAGATGCATTGTCTCACATATTTTTTGTGTAATAATGTTTTAGGTGTGTATGATAATGTTTTGTTATATATACTGCCCAGATGATCAGGCTTAAGCAATTCAATTTGCAACTCAGTGGACTTAGTTCTACAATCAGTATATTTGTCCAAGTTAGTATTTTGTGCTAGATGTATTACAGATTCCCTGTGTTCTAAAATAAAAAAAAATCTAATGAACACATTTCCTGCAGTAAGACTATTACTAAACTTGTATGATTATATTTCATATTTACATTTTTCAAATAATCTATTTTACAGTTAGAAGGAAGATCCTGATGGACACACCCGTTTATATCAGGATGGCTGGATAATATTTCTTTTGTGTCTGATTCCAACGCTAATACTTTAACCTTGAGGATATGTCACTACAGATACCAGTCAGATACAGTTCATTTCCCTGTCTTAAACAACTAAGCCATTAATAATCTATTTTTCTGGATGCGGTTTGCTTAATCCGACGTACATTCTGCTTAAACTGTGAAACAAATATTCTGCTCCCCTCACAGAAGAAATACAAAGTCCACAGCATGACTTAGTTATGATATACTGCTGTTTCTTTTTCTTTCAACTTTCATGCATGTAAGTTTTTAGCAGCATTTTTGATTGATCAACACAATTCAGACATTCACAGTAAATTTAATGTGCAACTCTTTGCAAGTTTAGTTTAAAAATTTAAATGGTAGTTTATTTTAATGGATCATATGGACTTATATGTATTTTTTTTGTTTGTTTGATTTTCTTCTAATATCCCATCCAGTGATCTTGGACAGTATCATATTGGGCATCACCCGAGTTTATACCAATTTTTTTTAACACAGTGTTTTTATATCCTTGTTTAATAGTCTTTTGAAGACTTATTAATATTTGTCCTGTAAAGGTCAGATAACTTTTCATGTTTTGTTAGTAGTCAGTCAATGGGAATCCCACCATCTTTTCCCATCGTGTTTGCATTAATAAATTGTTCAAATTATTGGTGATAAAAACTTTGTCTCTAAGAGCCTAATGCTTCTAAAATCTACATAACATAAAGTTATTAAATACACTACCTGAAGTATGTGACATTGTTTTGCAGAAGTTTTAAAATGGCATTGTGGCCTAAAACTAAACCTAAGTCCATGCAGGGTGTTGTAAGTCACAGTGGTCTGCATAAGTACACAGTTAAGTTTAGTTTTTAGTATTTTACAGTTCAGTATTTTAGGTTTGTCTGTTGTATCATTATATTTTAGCAGTGTTGAAAAAGGTGAATAGATTTCTTGGAGGTTTTGAATATTAAAGAAAATGGCTAGACATTGCGACCCCTGGTTCCATAACTGCCACTGTAAGTCGATAAGTTGTTTGTACAGTAAACCATTTAACATCAAAATATTCTGAATGACTTTCATCTCATTAAAAGGTATAGGAAGTCATCGCTTTTAACCTTTCATAACCTTTCATAACCATTTAAAATTCCAATTACTGGATTAATTACCAAAGCTACTATTTACCGATATAATTGCATTTCATAGCTGAAAAGAAGCTGAGAAGAGCTTGAGTAGTTATTTTAGATCACACTAGGGCTTTGAGGTACACAGTGTCCTACTGCCTGTGGCAGCTCAGATGTATTTTTGGCACAGATCTGTCCTCAGAGAACAGGAAAGGAAAAAGATACTGCACCTTGCACTCCTAGGCTGATCTGTCGCAGAGGGCATGCTAAAAAATAGTAACCAGATTTCTCTCCCAACACCATGCCTTGCAGTTTGCATTCATAACTGATAGTCAGAAGCTAGTCTGTCCAAACTGGTTGGTTTTGTAAAAGTCCAAACTTGTGGCTGGGTGTTTGTCTCTTCTTATTAACACATTGCTGAAAGGCTGCCTCTGCCAGGACAAACAACTGTTAGCATAGCACAGCATATAGGCTGTCTTGAAAGTCAGCTCAATGTAAAAACCAGTCCATGCTACATGGACTGTAATGGAAAACAAATTGCTACTTAGAGTCAGTCTGGGCAAAATTTCATAACCCTGTGGTACAAGGACTTTTTGCAGAAAGCAAAAGAATTGTTGTAGTTTTGCAGTGTCTAACAAAAATTTCAAAAAACATTTGGTTACCCCTTTAGGTCTCCCATAGCAACATTAACATTGTTCAGTTAATTGAATTCATAATAATTGTCGAGGTACAAATGATTATGGCATATTAGCACTGTTTCATTTCTTACTCTAAACCATCACTGTGTTTTTTACAGTGTTATCTTTTCGTAGTTGTTGTATTCTTAGTAAATGGGTACATTTGTCATTTAAATGAACATTCGGGTAGCCATGTACATTCTTGTAACCTAGCCTCAATCTAGCCAAGGCAACAGATTAGTCAGTTTATGATGTTAGTGGTGATGAATACATTTCATGTACTGTCAGTTGACTGTAATCCGGACGGAGAAGGCATAGTAAAAATGGTGGAATCTGATGACTAAGGAGTTATATTGAGTCCATGGTGTGTCTGTTCTACAGGATCAACCCTCTGCTCTCTGTAAACCCCTGATGTCCCCTTTTAACCAAGGGAAACAATTAGTCTGAAACCGATCTCCTTATGTTGCACTTGCAGATTTAGTTCTGTAGCTCAGAGCTGTTTGGTTAAAAAGCTTGACACTGATGTGTAATATGGTAGCTCTTTTATAAAGTGCCCACATTGGGTCTGCATTGTTGCACTATAGTAGTTCCATTTCTCTTGTACAACTTGAGATTTATGACCATGCTTTCACATTATAGATATCTGATTGCCTCTGGTGCCTGTGGAAAGAAAACCTGGATTGCCTGTGCCCGTACTCCCTCTAACACCAACCTAAAGATCAGAAACAATTTTCAGTTAGAGTGTGTGGGCTGCCAGTGTGGGTTTTTATTTTCAGTCTTTTGGATCCATAAACTGAAAAGTCTTGTTCCACTTACAGTGTTAATGGTCACTTTGTAGCAATTTGTGTACAGTCAACCAGTACCTTCAGCTATTTTAAACTGACTATCCCTCAGAATTTCATTTTATACTTGTCCTCTCTTTCTGTGGTTTTGTTTATGTGATATGTGGTTTATGTGATCTCTGCACCTTGTCCTCATGCTTTGACATTTCATTTGAAATCAATTTACTTTTTGATGCCATAGTGCAGCTTTATATTTCACCACAGAAGCAGGACAGAGGCATTGCTGTCCTTCCTGCATCCTAATATTCTACCTCAACCATTAGGTCTCATTCGTTTCTGGTCACATGACAACCAATTATTAGAATCCGTGATGGATTGCTTTAGAAAAGGGGCTAGGTCTACCACAATGGACTATCTGTCCATCTGGGGAGTCAACTAAAATGTCACAGGACAAGAAAACACCAGCGGGTGGACCCAGAACAATGTAAGAGATCTATTAATGAAGTCTGGAGTAGTTGTTTAGAGATTGTCCTTTATTTAAATCTCCTAAATCTCACAGGCTGAGATTGACAGCTTAGATTGTTTATGTTGACTATTTCACCTGCCTGGGTATACGCCATTGCCTGCATTGTTTAGATAGATAGATAGATAGATAGATAGATAGATAGATAGATATCTATCTATCTATCTATCTAAACAATGCAGGCAATCTTTTCCGTATGATGGTAATGCTTGTTTGATTTTGATCTTATTGAAAAAAGTCTCCTGAGGTCATCTAGGAAAATGAGTTGTTTCTTATAATGCAGAGATTAGGATTTAATGGGATCTACTTTTGGCTTGCTGTGATCTTGATTATGAATTCAGGGTTTTTCAAACATAACATCATGCCATTTGGGTTGAACTGCCCCATCACTGGTACATAAATTGATTTGACCCATGCTTCTTCTGAACACGTGATCTTAGTTATGGCCTTATATTCCATGGCCTAAGCTCTCTACAGATTAGTCTGGCTTTAGCATCTTGTTGTAGAAGTACAACCTGGCCTGGCAGAGTCTTGAGTTGGTAGTGTGCACCGGTTTAATCTGAGTGTAGTGGCTTAGGTTGGCAGACTTAGTCTTCCATTTCCTTGAGTAGTGTGGCATGCTGAACTGCACATACTGAGCGAGTTTGGCAGTGCTTAGAAGCTATGCCACCTCTTATTCTTTTTCCCCAGTCTTACTCTCGACATTGCAATGACCTCAATATCACCTTCTCCATGGCAACATTTGCGCCAAACCCATGTCAAGCCTGGATTCTTTGTCACAGCCTGTTTCCACGAGGTAATAGAGGAGAGATGAAGGAGAGAGTAAGAGCTCGTGGATGTGTGGCCAGCCAGGCATTAGTCTACTCTACACTCGCACTCACAGGAAGAGGCCAGTGTGACGTCCCCCTCACTGAGGAAATGGCATTACGTGGGACAAGCTGTCATACTGTTGGCCCTACCCACCAGCCTGCTGTTTGCCTAATGCTAGTAACATGCCACCTTCTAACAACTTCTGCTGATGGAGCAGAGCTGTGTAGGACACACACATACCACTGCGCTCTCATACTGTGTCTGTTATTTATCTTTTGTTTGTTTGTTTGTTTGTTTGTTTGTTGTTTTTTTATTCTGATAGTCTACGTAGCTTGCATTTTCCAGGCTTTTTTCCCATCCTGAGTTTTGTGTTAATTTGCCTAATGGATTAAATTAATGTGATTGCATGTGCATGCTTGCGGGAGAACAAAAGATTGTAAGAGTCTAAATCGTATGTTCTCTAATTCACTAAAGCCAGCATATTAAGCACCGAAACAACATGTTTTCTCAGCATGTTCTCCATTTCCCTTAATAAGGAAAATTATGCCATGTCTGAAGATTCTCTGCTACAGGGTATCCTAGTATGTTTGTGTTGTGAATATATTTAGATGTATTGATTATTAGTACTAACATGGGTTCTGTTGCATGGAATTAAATTGCCAAATGGACGCTCGGCACCGCGTGGTCACTATTCCAGGGATGGAAGTTCTCCATCTGTGAAGGTCACTTTCTTATGCAGCAAATCTGATGATTTGACCATGACCATACTATTGGTGAATGCATCCAAGAATAAGTGTGTTACAATATGCTTGCCCCCTGTTGAATTCAATTAAAGATCCTCGGTTTGGTATTTGAAATTATTGCAATATAATCTTACTAAAAGCTTACTAACAAATGCGAGTGCTGGGCAGCAGGAGGAATACTGTTTTTTCAGTGATTGTAGTTTTTAAACTTTGGTGTTCACACAATGCTGTTGCATCAAATTACACAGTTAATTAAATTTTCATTCTACAGTGATACTGTCACAATACTTTTTAAAAAAATGTATTAAATTACAGATTTTTTAAATATTAAAGACAGATATTTATATTTTATATACATATTTAAATATATCTATTTAAATAAACATTAGATTTCTCTTGTAAATCACTGTTAAAATAAAATTCATGTTTACAGAAGCAGTGCAGATAGAGGGGCATGAGAAACAAACAGTAATATAGCTAATTTTTCAACATAACCCTTATAACCAAATAATTTATTTTTACCGAACACCAGGGGCAGTTGTCAACACAAATATATGTTGAGGCAATTATAGTATGCTGTAAGGTAATTTGAAGTTAGCTAAGCCACAGTTAGCACGTTATGGCCCAAGAATAGAATAATAAGCATCTAGCAGAATGAAAGATTAATTAGACATCTTGTTAAATGTTTCAGTGATACTGAAAACTGGAGCAATCATTTACCTCCTGGAACTCTCTGAACAGGTCAGCACTCCTATTCAATGAAGACTGGTCGCAAATGCTGTGAACTCTGCAGATGGAATTTTAGCATAAACCACAGTGCTAGCAAGACCTCCTCGCTAGTGGTGTTTTATGGAAACCTATGTGGGTCAAAAGAAAGCACAAGCGGGGAACACTGTTGATATAAATAGTACTGATACTGCTGGAAACAAGTATTGCAACATTTTAAAATATTCAGTTTCAAAATGAATCGCTGTATTTTTTTCACAATGCATTGTTCTAACTCAAAACCACAATGTCACAACGCGTTGTTATACCCTTATTGAAAAATTGTCACATTTTCAGATGGTGTATCAAACCTAGGTAATATGCTTTCGGTTATTGTAGGGCTGTCAGAATCATTACTGTTTAAGTAGCGATTAACTGTGACATATGTAACTGTGATTAATAATTTTTCGGCACAAAGTCACCAAACAGGGTGAATAGCTGTTTTGTTTACTTAGTATCAAATACTGGTAATTCTGTTGAAGAATTGACATGTGGGTAAATATTCCATCATACCCTTTTTTTTCGTAAGGAGGCATTTTGTTTTGCTGCTAATTTTCAAACTGAAATGTGTTTAATGCACTCTCTGTATTCCTTTTTCAGATAGTCAATGTGCTTTCACCATTTTGTCCAGTCTCCAAACGCCTCCTTGAAAGAGGGATATTTCAGGCAAACCTCTTGAAATATGGTTTCACAGACAGAATGACTATGTAGCATTTGTTCAAACTATTTTTGAAAGCAATGTTCACACCAAACTGAAATTAGGCTCAAAATTTCAGCCCGTGTCCAGTTGCGTGATTTCTTCCCTTGACTTCCCTTGGTTGGTGACATGTTAACATGTTTTCTAGTCATGAGCAGTGGAACTTTGTGTTACATTTCAGTCATTTATGCTGAGAGTTTTTTTAACTCGTATGCCATAAATTTGACCAACGTGCTGTAGTAAAATTACATTACCCCACCTCCACATGTAAAACTAATGCCGTTCTAATTGGGCTTTTGAACACTCTTTTTTCTAAGATGACACTGTGTATTGTCTACACTGTATATGTACCATGAAATTACCTGTTAATATTTTATGATGTTGATTTTCAGTTTTGGCTGTGATTTAGCTGTTGCAAGCTTATTAAGCTTATATATATATATTTTTTTTTTCTATTTTACTTATATTAGAAATTGGCTAATAATATGAGCAAGTGACAGGGGAAATGAAGAGGTGAGCTGTAAGTGGAACACATTGTTGTGCCTTCCCCCTTTCTCTCACAGCCTGTAATCAAAAGGGAGGGCAAATTCTGTACACGTGACAGATGTTGCTGCGGTTCACCAGACGGCTTGTGGAGCTAATGCCCGCTTCCAAGATTTGATCTGATAAGTTCCCGCCTGTCCCTCTGCCTTGTCGTCCTACCCAATTCTATGTACTGTGCTCCCTTTCGTCCATACGCTTTGGAGACCATCTTCAAGATGTGATTTGCTTTGCTGCCTTGGTAGAACTCAGTCAAATGGCTTTGGACTCCTTAGCTGTGTTCATGCACGTGTAAAGAGAGCTTTCAGAGCCTAAGATCTGCTCATGCTTTTCCTGGGGCAGGATGTGCCTGGATGCATAACACAGGGTTCCTGAGGGATAAGGGATAAGGAGCTTACGGTTGGGTGCTTAAGCAAACAGCCTCAACTGAGAAGGGTGGTGTTTAATTGGTAAAACAGCACCAGATGTCGTAGATGTTTTCGTAAGGGGTTAATTAGTTTGGAAGGTAAGATCTGCCATGTAGAGGCATAGTGATGTAATTTCACTCTAAGCATTTGCACTATACACAGTGGCTCCAAAAAGTATTTGAACAGTGAACACTTCAGTTTTGGGCAACTTGTCATTACAATGGTTGCTTGCCAAGAGCTTCAGCCAACATTGTGTTTACACTTCCTTTCATTGGCTGCCTGTCTTTAAATTATCTAACAAGAAGCAGGACCTTCAGCATGGTTTACAAGAGATTACAATATGACTCAAACTGTTTCTCCTTACTGATGTTACTCTGTATTATGTGTGTGACACAGCCATTTAGATACACCTATCCATGCCTATCATGTGTTACATGCCTATCATAGGTACATGTTGTACACAGGTCAGACAATTCAAAGACAAATGACTTTTACGGGCTTGATTATAAGTTTATCCTGTGTTAACATATAAGTTAATATTAACATGTAAGTTAACATATCCACTATAACCTGCATCCATGACCCTGCACTATGTTTACTATTACAGTCTATCACATTCTTGCCTTTAGCAAAAGTGGAGAATTTCATTTTGGGTTCTGGGGATGTATTGTCCCGAGCTGTTTTCTGTGTATTTTTTGGTTTGGCATCTTTGTTGTAGCTGCGGTTTGAAGTGGTAATCTATGCACCTGGACATATGGTGTTGGGTCTACCTGATGATTGGAGCTGCCTCAGTGTTCTTTTGGTTAATTGATGATGTTAATTTGTGGTCAGTAGCAAAGGCTTCATCTCTTAAGGAGAAAGTCTTCATTTTTTGTTTATTTTTAAAGAAATGTCCCACTGAGGTTGAAGTGAATTGGATATTTGGTGGAGTTGATGGAGCAAATGTAAAGCTGACTTGCCTATGTTCTGTTACTGCATCAGAATGCATTGGTGGTGCACTGTGCCTCTTCTACATCTGATGTTAGCCTCCTCTAAGGCTCCTTGCCTGTGGTGATAAAAGTAAGCATTAAAGTCAGCTGTGGCTATGTGTGTGCGTGAGTTGGCTGCTCAGTTCTCTTACGGTGCAGTTGAACTCATTCTCAGCTAGATCAGGCAGATTGCCCTGTATATACTGAATTTCTGAGGGAATTAGGTCTCTATACTGTACTGAGCAATGAAATCCTCCACTGTCACTGCGACTTGGCTTCCTGTAAAATTGGCCCTTTTTTATTTCTTACTTTAATAAAAGCAAGATTAAAGGGTGATGGCTAACGCATCTTGGTAATATTGTATGCTGCCCTACCGTGGATCATACCAATGTATAGGGGTTCAGTTTTAAGAAACCTATTTCAGATCCAAAAGGTATTTCTTTGGAAAAAGGAAGAAACTCTGTGTGAAATATTAAGAGAATGAGACTTAAGAGATGCCATATTTCTGCTGGAAGAAGTCCCCTTGTAGGCAGAAAGTATAGAAAGCTCTAGCCCAATAAAAATGTTCATAATAGCCAATAATGTCATTATTTTTCCCCAAGTTTAATGACTGATTTTTGCCCCTAAGTAAAAGGTGAAGAAAACAAATGGTTATTCTTTATGGTCATAACATGGCAAACAGTTGCCAATTAGCGGAACATTTCACAAATCTCTCAGAATGGGAGGTTTTTCAGGTTAGCTGTTTTAACCCTGTAATGGATCACACCCATTCCTCCCTATCCCTCCTGCCACATCCATGTCACAGCATATCACAGCTAAGACAAGCTAGCAGACATTTGGATTTCTCTATTCCGTTCTAATAGTTTACGGGGTTGGAAGAACCACAATATATCTTCGGAGCATTAACTGCAGTGTGGTTATCCCAGATCAGGTATGTAACATCCTTTTCTTAAGTGTGTTTTAACTGATATCAGTGCTTTTTGTCTTGTTTTTTGATTGCTGTAGCTTGTGAAAATAACATCAATTCAATTGACGTGTTGCTGTTGTTCACTAAAGCCATACATCAGAGCTTCTCAGTGTGGCCAGTAGTGGTTTGCTACAGTGTTTGCCTACTCATTATTGAAATACAGACTTATTTTTGAGCAATGATTGGAAGTTCCATTACCAAGGAAAGTTTAAAAATCTGATCATCATTTAATATAAGCAGATGTTAATAAGCAGATTATAAAGTAATACAGCCTGGCAGGTCTTATGATTGTTTGGGATAAGCAGATTATAAAGTAATGGCAGGTCTTATGATTGTTTGGGATAATAGTTTTTTTTAGCAGCTTTAGAAACACATGACACAACAGCATTCGTTTTATGACAGTTAGTTATTCTATTTTTTCTGTAGCTGGTTTTTAGATTCGTGCTATGTTGCTTTTTTATTGTATTCCTAGAGAACATCAGTACTTGCACCTTTAAAGACCACCTCCAGTGTTTCAAATGTTTAATTTCTTGCAGCAAAGTCATCTCTCAAGCTGTGCAGTGCACCAAAACAGAAAAGGGCCTAAAACAACAAAGTCTTAAAAGACGTTATAGATACTATCTCCCTGGGCATTCCAGTGCAGCACTACTCCCTGGAGCAATTCTTTCTAGTTCCTTCTTCTTCTAATAATGATAATAATAATAATTATTATAACAATAATAATAATAATAATAATAATAGTAATAACAATAATTGGTGGTTGTATAGCACCATTCATACAGAAATGCAACTCAGGGTGCTTTTAAAAACAGGAGTGTTTTAAAAACAGCGAGAAAGCAATGTTAACACACAGACAAGAAACAATATATATAATTACAGGGAAAAAATATATACTTAATATTTACTACAAGATAACAATCTTATGTTACACAGTGATCATATTAAAGCAGTCAAGAATTTATTCAGGTTCATGTAAGTTGAGGAAATAACTAAAGTAAGTGAAGAACAAAAAGCTTTTGATGTTCTAACTAATAATGGAGAAACAGAATTGCAGTTAGGATTGCTGAGCATTTAAAAATAGCAATTACTGGGGGAACATTCTCTCAAATTTTGTAAGTGCAGCACGAAAGAGTAGTAATAAGCAAGCTGTGCTATAGATTAATAGTGCTGCCCTTGCATTTCTATATGCTAAGCTATAATTAGGGACTGCAGGTAGATGCATCTACATTCATCTAAGCCTGGTGTATCCCACAAGTTCTTTATTATATAATGAAAACCTAATCCTGATTTGCAAAAAGGATAGTCTTTCTCTTTTTCTCTCTGTCTCTCTCACTCTCGTGCTTGCTCTCTCTCAGTCTCTTCAGGGCCTCTGTAAACTGTAAGTACATTTTGCTGCCTGTATTCATTTCTGTATGTGACAGCCCCAATGGATTTATGTCAAATGATACTGTCTTTTTCATTCTTGTCAGCGAGTAGAGCATGTTCTGTTATCAGGTGTAGTCTCTATTTTATGTGGGTTACCCATGTCCCAGCACAGGTCGGCGGTTTTTACCATTTTTGCCGTAATTTTATCACAATTGAAATTTTTTTAGAGGGTGAGCTTTAGGCTGTTCCTCAGGGATAATGTTTAGTTGATAGCTAGTAGCCAAGTCCCTGACGAGCATCTAATTTTTTTTTGCACATTCACACGCTTATACGCCTGCTTGTTCTGACAGGATGCTATAAGACAAGGGTGAATGAGGTGAGGGCCTTTTGCCAGACCTCTAGGAACAACTTTTAAAAAAAAGTGTTGATTAGATTTTTTTAGATTAGATTAGATTCAACTTTATTGTCATTGTGCAGAGTATAAGTACAAAGCCAATGAAATGCAGTTAGCATCCAACCAGAAGTGCAAAATATATTATTATTTACATAAAGTGCAAAACAGAATGACTGAAAGTATCTGTTTCCACGTCAACACTACATACCTACTACATACAACACTGCATCCATCAAATTGACAGTATGACAAAAAATGTGTAAGGAACACAAAATGTTATCAAACATAAAAACATTCCGCTCTCAGCTACTTTTAAATAATGATAATATTTTATTAGAAAAGATGTATTATTTTAACACCAATGTGGTCACCTAAAAACTTAAGCCACTACCCTGCATTACATGCTCATCATCAAAAGAATAGTTGCATCCAGATAGAAGTGTCAGTTTGCAATGCTATTTGGGAAGGGTAATAGGAACAATACATTATAATATATTTAGACTGATATGGGCAATATTTATTGAGCTCAGAGGTAGAGGTAGTGTCTCTCAGTATGGTGTCGGGCTGCCATGTTTGCAAACGCAACATGCTATGTTGGGTCAGTCAGGCACAATGATAAGGCTCATCCTAGCTCAAGTCGCATGTCTCACAATGTCAAACCTACCAAGCTTCATGCCTGTTGGCTGATTCCTTCTGGTTGCCAGTATTTGTGCAACTATTCTTTTGATGATGAGTGTATTTGATGAGTGAATTCCAGCATGGTACTGTGATAGGATGCCACCTGTGCAGTCATGAAATTTTACCAAGAGATTATGGACAATGCTACAAGCTTTCTGGGAAGAGTTTAGGGATGGTCCCTTCCTGTTCCAACATGACTGCGTACCAGTGCACAAAGCAATTTTTGCAAAGAAATACTGGATAAGCGAGTATAGTGTGAAAGAACTTGACTGGCCTGCACAGTCCTGAATTCAAACCGAACACCTTTGGGATGAATTAGAGCAGTGACTGCGAGCTAGGCCGTCTTGTCCAACATCAGTGTCTGACCTTCCCAGAAGAGTTGAAGCTGTTATAGCTGCATAGGGTGGGCCGACATCATATTGAACCCTATGGATTAAGAATGGAATGTCACTCAAGTTCATATGCATGTGAAGGCAGACGAGCGAATACTTTTGGACAGTGTAGTGTATATTGACTCTATTATACCTTTTCCTGAAATGCATTGAACGTATATAACGCAACCTGCCATGCACCTGCAATGAGTTGTATTGCCTGCTCTATCTTGTTTTGTGATAATCAGCTTCTTTAGAGGCATTTTACTGAACCTTTGAAAGTAGTTAATCTACATTAAGTAAACAACCATAAAATTGATGTCAAATGGTGCAGCAGCATTATGTTTGTTGCTACATTAACCCAGGTGAAGAAAAAGAAACAAAACAACACTTTGGATCACCTTAGTACCAATGTTGACTGAACCGCTAACAAAAGGATGTTTCAACCTTTGTATGCTTTTATTTGTTTACTTGAAAGTGGTACCTGGAGGGTTGTTGATTATATACACTGCCTCAATAGCAAGCAAAAGTTTCTGTTCAGTTGAAAATTGCTCGTCTTCATAACGACGACTCTAAAGATCTCTTCCAATATATTTTGTGATTAACTGTATAAAGTTTTCTCTCATCACAGCACAGGCTTACCTCTATCTGCTTTTCCCTTTATGTTTTTCATCTGGATTTTGTGCATCATTGGGATCACATCCTTTAAATTGTATTGTTACAGCCATGCTTGATATACGTATAAACATAATGCTGTTTTATACGGATCTCTGTTAACCTTCACCTGTCTAAGCTCTCTCGTAACCGACAACTCCAACAGTAGAGGAAGCTTATAAATCTAAACTTTAATCTCAGACATGTGGGTGAGTTAGCCAGCCTCTCTCTGGCACCAGCTCACTAGCCATATATGTTTTAAGTTAGGTTGAGTAGTGATTAAGAGTCTTTTGACGATCAGAGCATTCAGACAGGAGTCCGGCATTGTCTGGATAAGCAAATAATTTTATTATATTTCCTTGATGAATGCTTCAGATATGGAAACATCAATGAGTGTGGTCCACAGAACTGCATTGTCAGTACTTCTCAAGCTATTCTTGACTTGCAGTTTTCCCAGCTATTTGTGATTAGTAGGACTTAACACTGTTTAGTATAACAACTAAACTCTGTCTAAACGTGTACAGGAAGTTGTTTTGGCAAAAAACAATTTCCTAATATGAGGCCAAAGGGTCAATGTTTTAAAAAGTATCATGGTGCAGAGAAGCAGAAATGTAATGTCCTTATATAAGGACACAGGGGTCCCAGGAGGTTAACAGTTTAAACCCTAGAATGTCTTTGCCATAGTAGTCTACTTGTTGGCTGTTAGTACAGATGTGAGTGGCAGTTCTGAGCTTCATTTCTCTGTCCTTTTGTAGTTGGCAGAGATTTGAACTGAGCACAGATTGCTGTACCCTTTCCTCTCTCACCATGCTGTAATCACTGTGCAAATGACAGCCTCCAGGAAGCTCACTCTAGCATGGCAACCACCTCCCATCCCCCAAACACACACTCTTGCACACCTTCACAAAAATATGGAAAGGAAGAAATGTGTGCACAAGCAATTTGTTATTGGATGGAGACACTAGATAACATCTTTAGTATTCATTTCCTCTCTCCGTGGTTTCCATAGCTGCAGTATAGTGTTGGTTCTGCAGATTTACATACATTAAATAACCGTCTATTGAGCTCCTTCTGGGAATCAGGGGTACAGGACCTCTGTACTTTTTCAGCACAACCCAAAGGCACCACTTTGTTTGCAGATGTTCAGTAAATGTCTTGGTATTAACTGAAGCAGACTGCATAATGGAGTAATTAAAGAAAGTGAATGTCTTTAGAGTGCTTGTTCTGGTTTCTAATCAGTTGCTGATTAAAAGGTTGCTTCTACAATCAGAAACTCTGCTGCTTCTACGGTTGGAGTGTGTTACAACCGTCCTGCATCATAAACAGACTCCAGACAAGAGCTCTTCAATTAAGAATTCAATTAGGATGCATTTTAAATATAGGAGATGTGATTTCTTTTTCCCTCAGATCATTGAAATGTTTATTGTAAAGCTGCTTAAGATGTGTGTATTGCCAAAAAGTAATAAGTGTTGGAAAAGCCCCTACATTTAGAAGCTAGAGGGACTTTCTTTATTGGAAATAACATAAATCCATTCTGTCACTATGCACCAGTTGTAAATATTTGCAGTTGTAGATAAAGTACAAAAGCCATGTACTTTAGTTAATTTAGAGATACCCAAGAAAAGCTATTACTCCAATAAAAGTAGATGTTTCTCCATTTAGACCACCACTTGTGGTATTTACCTTCTAATGTATTTATGTACTAAGTATGGAAAGTAAAATCATGATTTATTTTGGCTCTAATGTCATATTATCAATTCAGTACTCATATTAGGTGAAAGACAAGTCAGATAACATGAATAGCTCTATTTGGAAATAATGTATCATTCTAGAAATCTAAGCAGGAATTAGGTGGATAACGCACTCGTTCACTCACCATAACACCACTTCATAATAAGCTTGTCTTGTTGTATCAAGCAGCAAAAAAAGTTGAAGCATGATTTTTGATGGATGTTGCCTTATTAACATTGCATGCACTATTGCACATAGGCATTTCGCAATGGCGAAGCTGAAATTATATATTGTGCAGCCCTAATACACATTACACTCCAGTTGAAAAAGCCTACCTTAAGGAACACATTTTGAATTCTGTGTGTAAAATAAAAGAGAGAATAAAAGAGAAGTCACTCTTTCTCAATAAAATAAAAGCCATGGATGCATCAGTGGCACAGAGAGGCGCCACTGCATGGCCTTTAATAATGAGCAGCTATAAAATGAAGTTTGCAGACTGGACTAAATCACCATTCCACCATGAATGACTTTCTGTTCGGTTTTATTTCTGCAGCGGACCTGCCTTCTGATGATGTGATGGCAATTATTAGGCAGTTAGAAATCATAGCAGTTTTTGCTTGCATCCCATTTAACCACAATCTTAATTGTTAGCACTAAAACAGAACCAGGACACTTTTTAGCCTCTATTCTTTAACGGTGTGCAATCTCTTTTGAGCACTACAGCCGAAGAATTTACTCATATATAAAGCTTGCTTGGGAGTCCCAATGATCCTTCTCTACCTATGCTCTGCCTGACTGCCTTACTTGTGGAAGGTACACACTGCAGATGTGTCCTTCTTAAAAGGACACAGAAAGGTTGAAACACTAAGAAGTAAAAAAATAACCTTTTCTCCTCAAACACTGATATCGCCTGAATGTGCCTTGGTGTACAGCCTACACACAGGCTAAACTTTCAATTTGTACATTGATCTTTGTATAAAAATAGTTCAGTTAAATCTAGGGCTAATTATGTAGCATGGTCCCAAACTGAAAAGTTTTTTTTTAAACATTTATGGAAAAGTATTGATTGGCACCCTACATAATGGACTGGAAGAAACAACTGTGTCTGGAGCAGGCCGCAAAGCTGATCTTTGCTGAGCACCTGGTTTTACGTGGTCAGAGCTTTTGGTACAGCCATCCTCGATCAATAAGCCATTAGCAACCAGATGAGTTGACTTTGTGTAGTACAACCTTAGCCCTGGCTGCCATTCCTTAACCTTTTTTTTTATCTCCCTGCCTTTTGATGTTCACCTGAACATCCTGATAGTGCCTCAAAAGCTTCCCATTGCAAGGATACGCTGGTGCCTGAGGTTTTACAAACACTGCAGCCAGTCGTGAAATGAGATTTCAGTGCTATCATTGTTTGGCTCCAACCGTCTTGCTGTGTTAAAGAATGTTCGTTTCTCCTGTGTCTACCTTCACCATTTCCAACAATCAGAAGGACAGATCAATGTAATTGAGTTGGAAGAGCTGCAAAGTGGTGTTACAGGAAATATGATGCAATTAGTATGGGACACTGCCGCCATAAAATGGATGAGGATTTAACTAAGTGTGGCAAAGTGTGATTAGCTTAGTAAAAGGGTGTTTACAAAAGTTTGCAGGGAAAGCTTTGATCTTGTAATGCTCTCTGAAGGGGAAGAACACATAAGAATTAATTATTTCTTTTCTCTGCAAACATCAGTCTTGGTGTGGAGGGTCGGAGAGCTTGTATTCATTTGACAGAACAGACACTCTCTTTGATATCAAGCTCATTTTTAACCCCTGTGCATTGATTAAGCTCCTTCAAACAATAAGTCAAATACAATAGAAGAGCTTCACTCTCTTTGAGATTGATTCAAATGTCAACAGCTAAATCAATTAATAGACAGAAATATAAACTGTAGTATTGTACATTCACATGGCACACAAATAGCAGACCCAGAGAATATACCTTTAGGTTGTCACTCTTTTAAATTTATTTTTATTTTGTGTCAACGCCAGCCTGAGTAGTTTGAATACTCAGGTATGTTGTTGTTTGGTTCTTTATTTAACATTCAGAAGCTTTGCCGCTTGTTGATCAATTAAACCTTGTAACCATTTAAACCAGAATTCTAGATCACGCTGGTAAATTCTGGGTGATAAATGATCAGTTTTAGACATAACATTTTATCTCAAAACCAAGAGAAAAACTGCAGTTATTCGATTATGGACATGATGGTATGTCATATAAAAATCTTATACTCCATCATCCTTTACAATTTTGCAAATCACCTCTTTTATTTGACGGATTAAAGCAAGTTAGTGCAAACAAGCCAAAGACAAATAATTCAATTTAAACATGTTTACATGGACTGTAGTTTTGGCTGCTGATTGAATGTAGGTGAAGTAGTTGAACAATACTTTGTCTCTCTGATACAAAGCTGAGAAATGGAGACAAACCAAGACAGTTTCATGACCAAATCTTTTGGTCTTATTACTGAACTGGGCAAATATACAACTTTTTTAGGGAAAAAGATCTGTTTTTTAAAGGATGAAAGAGTAAAATAATGAAACATAAATGTTGGATGATTTAACATTGGATCCTCGATAGTGTGGATTGCCAAAGGCCATGTTTTACTTCAAAGCCCCAACTGTCAGCCTTGAAGCATGCTGCTGATATGTGACTAGAAGCTGAGATTTGAATACCCTCCAAAATTTGATCAAAGCCCAGTGTTTCAGAGGAAATGACAAAAAAGCCATCTAATTAACCCATAAATACAGTGAATCTGACTATTGGTATTATCTGTATTGCTTGCGATTGGTGCTGTCATTGTATGAGACTTTGAAGGTCATGAATGGGATAATAGACAAAAAATAGGCTACTTTTTAGTATAAAATTGCAAGGCAGTCATAAACTGTCATATAAAGGGTTCTTGATAACTTACATGATTTAGAAACACTAAGGCAGGGGTATCCTGCTGCTTTGTGGCAAAAAAAGTGGCTCATTTGCCAAATCACCCGTTGTGCCATTCCTATGACCTTTTTTGACCATGCCTAGTCAGTGGCCACACTGAAGACGATGATACTCATGAAGATATCAGCACACAGCACATAATTACTGCTAGATGTGGCTTTTAGAGTCCAGCAAAATGTTACTGTGCTTTAGAGTTAGTATTAAACTGCCATTAGCACAGGGAAGCAGAATTTTCTGTGTAATCTGCATACTTAAATATATTCAAAGAGTAAGCAATAATCCAGATTAAGTCTGGGTTAGATACATCAGGCATGGGAACATTTGTAAACAGCTAAACTTATAGTTTTGAACAGAAATGTATGTCCTACTGGATAAAAATGAATGCTTTACACACAAATCTACAGTAAATCCTACCCTGAATGTTTAATGTAGAAAAATTCCAGCTTTTATTAACGTTTCATGAGAATATTCACTATTCTCATGATTACTGCAGTTTTGTGTTTTTATTTCCATGAAATTTACTATACAGTGCAAAACACAAGCTGCTAGTTTTCTTGAGAATATGATGCATGTGTCATTTTGAACAGATTACTCGATGACCTTTAAGGTTCCTAAACAGGATGTCTGCTGAGCTTTGACTATTAAATGCCATGTAGCAGGGAGCGCAGAAAAAACATGCAGTGCAAGGTGACTGCATGGTCATTAGAAAAGAATAAGATGATGTTTTCCACCCATAGCCTCCTTTCATGCCTGGCAGGTGTGGTTAAGCAGATATTGCTCTTAATGAGGAGCAGGCCACAGAGGAATCCATGCTAGAGCTCTGATGAAAGGAGAGATTGGCAAACAGTCAATAAAAATTAAATTCACAGTGATCAAGCAGAGTTCACCATCAAACGGGCTCTCCAAAGACCAAAACCGGACTGACATGAATTATACAATACAAACACCTCAGACTTTTTCAAAAAGTAATATCTTCAAACGCATGTCCCTTGGGCTATTGTGTCTTTCATATGGAAGAAGCTTTGAGAGTGAAGTCTTTTTCTTCACCCTCTTGTTTACTTTCAACCATAGCTCAAGTTCAAAGGGTGTCTAGGTTCCTGTGCTCTTTTTGCATCCTGATCTAATTGGTAATCATTGCACTTATGAATAGAATTATTATGAGTTCTAAAAATTCTGCATTTGTTTCTGGAGACATCACGTTGTAGCCTCAGTCCATTAAAAAGGTTTCACTTGGCAAGGCTCAGATAAGGTTGTGATGTATTATAGACAAAGAGTTGCATGGCATGTCTTACATTCCTCGGTGTGCAGAGAGGTAATAGCTTAAATATCATTAGAGTAAATGGAGATGAGGGCTTTGGATACTGCTGCTGCCAAGCTGAGGATTTGTGGTATCATGGGGGTGTTTAGCAGCCTGCTTCTGGTTCTCTTAGATCATTAGAGCTCCCTTGGCATTTTCCTAGCACCTTATTCTCTAACCTGCACCCCCACCCCCCTCCCCATCTGGCCCTTGCAATCTGGGCCTCTAGTAATCTTCAGATACAATTAGCCAATTAAATCTTGGGCCAGAAAAATAAACTGGGGTTGGTGTCTAAGGATTAATTTGATTGTGGCTAGGTGTATGTACATTTAAGCATGTTCTGTGTTATGTGTGCAGGATCAATGCCATGCTTCATGTTTTTTAATTCTGACGCATGTCAGTCATGTGATAATTATGAATAATATATATATAATGAAATAGTTTGATGCACCACAAGCTATGCATGTGTGATACTCTAAATCACAGTATACCTAAGAGAACTGGAAGGAGGATTATACCTTTTACTCTGTGTGTGGCATATCTTTCTATTTGCAGTAGTAAATGACACGTATGACTGAAAGCTGGACTAAGGATCATTATTTTACGCTTCCAATGATAGCTCTCAGTGGATGTTGCCCGAAGTGTTTGGATACCCCTTTTTGGTGTGTGGCAAGAGTGGCCACGTTTTGATCTCTGCCCTCAATATCCTGCTTGCCTGCTGCTGCAGCCATCATCATTACCCCATGGACAAAGATCCTCATGTCTTTGAGCTTTGAAGAAAATGGATTGATTCACCCCACGTGGTGTTTTTTATAGCTGTCCTTGACTTTTTACCACATCAAGAATAGCGTAAGCTCATCTAATGCTCAGCCTGAGAAAGTAAATGTATTTAGTTTTCCTGTTTTATCCAGACACTCCCTCTTTAAGCATTTACACAGCATATATAACCTCCATAGAAAAGCATTGCTAGGAGAATGTGACATGGCAAACCAACTGCATATGAGCCTAAGATCACTGTATACAATAGAATAAAGCCCTCAAACATTTGTCCATATTCTTTTCGAGAATAAGTGTAATGCACACGGGTGTGGGGACATTATAGAGTGTGATGATGGCATGATGGTGGAAATGTCTCGATTAGGCTCATGTCACGCAAATGTGCAGGACACATCATTTGTTGGAACTCTCTAGAATGCTCTTCAAAGCACTTCTTTGAGACCTTGAGTCCAATGGCATCATCCTATTGGAATGTCCCATAATTGTGGAGGGTGCATGAAATCCATTAGGGGTTTTAAATGGTCACTAATGTAGCGGGCACTGGTCAGTGATGTGTTTAGATGGACCAGTGGACCTTACCCAAGCCATGAGAGCACACCCCACATCATGGAACCACCATCCTGCGCAGTCCCTTGTTGAAAGCTGAGCTCCATAGTCTTTGCTGCACCCAAACCCCACCATCAGCCTGAAACAAGTGGGTGCTATAACATGTTGCCAGTGCAATAGGGTCCAGTTAGCAACATTATGAGCCCTGGTGGGGTTCAGTGTTGTGGTGTTAACAGAGGCAATCCAGTGGGCATGATAGTGGGTCCCATCCATCTGGCACCCACTATCATTCCTCATACAAACTCCAGCCTCACTCACAAGGTAACACCTCATAACTTCACCTCACCTCAATACAGATGTGGGTGTTATGATTTGGTTGTCCTTCAGTTTTGTATGCCTTGTTTTATGTTTATAGAAAGACTTTATTTGTTTATTTTGATGTGTAAAATGCTTTACTACAGACTCATTAATGGTTCAGTACAAATAATTAATTAAAAATCTTACTTTATCTGACTGTGTGTGTGACTGCTGCAGTTGTAGATCCATCTTGATGTTATAAAATCCTGGTGAAATGCATGAAATTAATAAGCAGCATTATAATGCAATGTACCTCGTTAACAAACACTTAATGAAACTGGAGGAGGTAATATTGAATACCTCTATCTAGACTATAGCTAAAAAGCACTGCTGGCTCTTCTTTCTGACACAGGTAATATTTTCTGACTACCTCACTCTATTACATAATCTTTCTTATAAATGACATTACAGCTCATTCGAAATGAAATACTGATTTTCCATTATTTATTTATGCAAACAATTTGTATGTTTATGATTGTATTTTGATTTTGTAATTCTGCAGTTCTGCTGCTGTACGACTGTTAATAGTAGGAGCCACCTGTGTTTTATTTATTTATTTATTTATTTTTGTCTGATAGAACACACTTCCAACCATGTGTGTAATAAAGCCATGTTGTCCTACAGAATCTATGTGAATTACAGAAACAGCTTTGTCATGCATTAAATTAAACACTACTTCAATTCCTGAGTGTATTTTTCAGCTTTTAACTTATGTTTCTCCACAGCTACAAAAGGAGTATATATTTCAATTCATATTCATCATCACTGTTTTGTACATACGCATGCATCTTATTCATCTTATTGTCATTTAGAATTTATGAGTTTTAATTGCACTCATTATGCTATAGTGTTTTGCTTGCACCACTGCAGAACCATGCTTATCAGGAATGTGCATTTCAGAGCTTAGCTGTCATGGCAAAGCATCCCATTGTTGTACCTTTAGCCTAAAGGGAGAGGGAAGTTGTTGCTCCTAAAGTACATTTCTCAGGACTCTCCAAAGTCTAATGAGACGATCTGTTTTGTAGAGCAAGAGAAAATGCGCTCTTCTCAGGGTTACCTATCCAAAGCTGCTTATCTATCTGGATAAGCATCGTCATTAATACCTTTCAAAAGTGCAAACTGGCTTGCGGGTGCTTTCAAATTATCTTTGGTGGAAGTTTCTCAAATGAGAGATTGGGTACATTAGTTCCAAGTGTCATGCTTGGCAAAGTACAAACAATGGGGACAGGGGGGAATGAGAATTGGAGGGTGGAGTGGGAAAAAACAGTTGTTGGCTCAGGAGGGGAGGTTCCGACTTCTCCGCTTGGCTGTGCCCACTTTGTGATGGATTCTGTGAAACAAAAAGAATGTCGCTCGGGAGAGATTGATGACAAACAAGCATACTGCCATTAGAACTTTTAAGCTGTAGCAAAAGCCCCTTTGTGGTCCCCTTGTGAACTTCACTTGTTTCTCTGCAGTAGAGAAACATGTGCTGCTGTCAACTAGTTTCAAAACTGGGAGTAAATGAAAAGTGCCAAATCAGTAAAAAAAAATAAAAAAATAAGATTTGCATGGTTTGAATCATTAATCTTTAACTGAATGCATTAGAGTCTTTAATCGGTTACGGCTTATTTCTGGTCCCTTGATAATTTTTATACAATGATTTGAATAAGTGAATAAACATAAAAAAAAAAAAAAAGGCAAAAATAACTTGCAGATTTAGTTGCTGAGTTTTGTAAGGACATTGTGGTGTTTATTCAGTGGTGAGGGGACATTTGCCTGGCATTGCTTTGCTAATGATGCGGAAAGCTCACTAAGCTCCATGCCAAAGCAAGAAAGACTATTAGGCTGTGTGGTTAAGTGAAGGGGAGGTCTTTATGGAGTGTGTTAGTCGCTGTTGCAAACACAAGAAGGAGCATTAATCTTTGAGTTCAAGCCTTTAACTGTCTCCCCTCTCTGTGGAGGGTGGGGGGTCTAGCACAATGGCCTTGTGCACAATGGGCCTGTGTTTTCAGTG
This sequence comes from Prochilodus magdalenae, assembly GCA_024036415.1. Taxonomy (NCBI): domain Eukaryota; kingdom Metazoa; phylum Chordata; class Actinopteri; order Characiformes; family Prochilodontidae; genus Prochilodus; species Prochilodus magdalenae. The sequence continues at coordinate 694,362 of JAMWET010005258.1, forward strand.
GAGTGAACACATTGAGAGTTAATCAGTGATCAGCCTGTCAATACTACTTCACAGGTTTGACTCACACATCCTTGTTTATTTATTACCTCATTTATATTAATTGTCTTGGGTTCTTTTATCCACCGTTGAAGTCTTTATACTAATCTTTCCCTTTCTTTATGCCTTTTTCTTATGCTTCTTGTCTGCCATTCATCCTAGGAAAGTGTTTTTCGTGTGTACTATTTTGTTTTGTATTTGTTGCGATTATTGCAAAATATTGCGGTTTTAGTCAGTCAGTGCCCTCGCTTTTGTTCTCTGTTTTTACTCTGCAGCCTATTTTCTCTCTTTCTCTTAGCCCTGGTTTTTAAAGACTGTAAATGCTCTCAGACTCTAGGGTAGACTTGACCTTGAGATAGCCAGGCATATTCAGTAAGCAGCAGCCTCCTACTGCATTGCCTTTCCTGAGTGAAGATGTGAAGAAAGGCAAGGGGTGTCTCAGGGCAGTCTCAGGGCTACTCCCCACTTAGCCTTCACTCTTTCAAGTTTGGCTAAGATTTAGGAAGTAGAGAATTTGTAGAAATGGAAATCTGTCACTCATCATTTGTGAGAGAGCAAAGACTGTTCACTTAATTATGCTACAGTGATGACTTGATCCCAATTGTTTGGTCAGGGCATTGCCTGGTCAATATCTCTGATACCTTGTAGTTATATTGCCTAGAGACAGTTGTGTCGATGGGCTCAAATGTTGTTCCATTTGACTGTATTTTGTTTTCTTTTTCGTCTTACCCAGATATCTCGTTTTCATCCCCCCAATGCCTTTACTTCTATGTCCCAGCCATGCCTGACCATCTCTCTCTTTCCCTCACTCCCTCGCTTGTTCTCTCCTTTCCTTTTCATGTAATGGGCATGATCCTCTTAGGCACGGACTAGCATAATGTTCACTCCTAAAGCAAATTATCTTCGTAGTTCTCCAGGATTACACTTCCTTTCATTAAATCAAAATTCCATTTCCATTTCTGCCTTTTTTCATTCTCCCTTTTTCCCCACTCTCTCTATACACAACAGAGTCATACAATTACGATCCATAAGCTCTAGCCACAAATAAAGGGCAAGAAAGGAGGGGATTGTTCCATGCCTCAGTGAGGGCGGGAAAGTCACCTGCTGTTTTTGCCGTGCGAGGCATGCAGAGGAATGTCAATGTGTCGGACCCCCCTGATGTTTGAGCCCCCAGCTCACTGGGCCCCAGACAGAGGAACAGGGTAGCACTGCTAGACCGCCTCCCCTCCCACCGCTACCCCCTCCCCCCCCACCCCCAGCTCTGTAATAACACTTCTGTACGGGTGGCTACCCTACTCAATGTTGACAAAGACTCTGTGTTGGACATTGTAAAGTAAAAGTGTTGATGTATATAAAGGCAGTGGCACTTCATCCACGACAATTGGATTACATTTTCAATTTATACTTTATTAATCTGTAAAAAACATTTTGAATGTGTCTCCCAAGTCTTTCTTGATAGAGTGAACTTCTCTGATTAGCAAAGCAATTTGATTTCTTGCCTGCCTCCTTAAATGTTTGATGCTGTAGTTCTCCCTCTCTTTCTTTCCCACTCTCTCGCCAACTGATGCTTTTAAGCTTTGTTGTCTCTTAAGCGGTGTTGAGCAGGAGAGAATAATTGGCTTTAGCCGAAGCAATTTCTCTTGATGCAATTGAGCCAGTGTGGTGCAGGGGTTAGTGGTTTATTAGGCCAGATACAAAATGCGGGCCTGAAAATAAATAGGGAATGTAACGTCATATTGGATTCCCTACTGGCAGTGTGCGCAATGTCAGTGCTAATGTGGAAAAAACTGGTGTGTGTGGGTCTCCCTAAAGAGCATATTCTGCCTGTCCAGTGGTGCTGCAGCAATACCACTGCAGGTACAAAACATAACTTCTCATGCACACACACACACAATTTCTGTTAGCCATTCTGATGTGTAGCTTTTCTTTCTAATGTTCAAACATTTTTTACTCTATCTCAGCTTCTAGTATACTAGGGTACACAAAATCTGTTTCAAACCCAGTTTTGGGATAACGATTTAATGTTGTGTCGCCTTACACCACACCCGAACAAGGCTTTCACTGCTCTTGATTGCTTGGTTCAAATTGATTGTTTATTTGGTTCATGTTAGAAGTTGAAATGGACCAAAGAAAGGTTCCCGCAGGACTGAATTGGGAAACATTGTTTTAGAGAGTGCTTTTAGCTGTACCGCAAATTAAGCGTGTCATGGCTGTAAATTATTCCCACAATACGCTAAAGCCTTTCCATACTTTACTCTCTGCCTGCATCCAGCCAGCCTTCTCTGCCGGCCCAGTCTATATGTCAGTGGGAATTGGGCTTTTAAGCAGAAGATGCAACAGCACCAGCGAAGGAGGGGAGGGAGCACAGGCACCAAATGTGCCGTTAATGTGTCGCTCCAGAACCCTCGTTCTTATTCATGGGTTGTCAGAGCCAAGCACAGACACACTGTGTTCCCATGTGAGTGATCCAGAAGCTGGGACGGAGGCCCATTAGGATAGTGTTGTTCATCAGAGGATAGGCTCATCTCTCTCCTCTCCTTTCTGCTCTCCACTGCTGTGCTCTGCTCTTTTATTTCTCCACTTCACGCTCAGCTCTGCTTTATTGTTCTTTACTAGAATGCTGTTTTCTCTTTCAGGTACCTCTTGTTGGACTGAAGTGGAGCAGTGGTAGCTCTGAATATAGGCTATATCCACAACCCTACACATTTTTTATACTTTGGTTATATATTTACGTGGTTGACAGTTCAAACATAAAGAGAACTGGTTTTTTTTTTTCAGATTATTTTAAGTTTTTTTCAGATGTCTTCAGGAGTCAAAAACTAAGCACATATATGCATTCTGTCTGGTAGTGCCATTCATTGGCTTTGAGAAGTTAAGAACGGTTCACATTCATATGAGAAGTGTCAGGTTTTGTTTGCCCTCCTTTGAAAGCCTGTCTGCTTTTGTGCTAACCTTGCACTTTGGGGCCAGATGAAGGAATAGTGTTTGCTCTGAAGAATACTAATGAAACAAGACATATTCTATAGAAATGCTCTAGGGGAAATGTAAAGATGTTATTGCATTTCTTGGTAATGTGCTGCATGCATTTGGTGTGATGCAAGGTCTGTTGGTTGGCATGGAAACCTAGCATTTGCGTGTATAATAAGGTGGTCGTCTTTCATCTTTTGCTCTCTCTCTATACATATATATCTATTACATCCCCACCCTCCCATGCCATCCAGATCCTAACTTAAACCAACTAACGGTAGGTACAAAGAGAATCTGTTAATCTTCCTATTGGTGTGCGGTTATTTAATTTGACTGTCTCTTAATAAATCTAATGGTAATAAATCAGTGTTTAACAAAGTATGAATACAACATCGAGTTAAACATCAAAAACTTGTCTTTGCAAGGTATTCATTCCAGTCACAAAGCACGGACTGTTTAAACTCCTGTCTGAGCATTTTAGCAGCTCATTGAGCATGTGCAGCAGTTTATCGAATCACAGCAGGGTCCGGCCAGCCTTAAGCAGGTTGAACAAAGAGCGGAGAAGGCCAGACAACTAAAATATTAAAGAAAGATCATTCACCTGCCACAGGCTCAGGCACTGATCAGAGCGGCTCCCTTCTAGAGCTGGATTCTTTGATGGAGGCCCAGCCCAATTTGGCCAGGCCCACACTGAACCCCTGGGGTACACCATATCAAAAACATCCCTGCAGGGTGTGTAAGGGAGGAGGCGATCAGTGGTTGTTTTGGAAATGCTTTGGAGTTCGGTGTGAATGTAGTGCATGTTTACATGTCTCTTCCATTTTTCCCTATTTTAACTTCACTAAGGATATATTAAAGCAGAGAATAACAGAACATGCCCATTACTACTTTATTCAAGGGTGTTGGACAGTGAAAGCTTTTGCATTTCCCAATAAAGTGAGGAGAATTTTTTTGTATCTGTCAAACCCTAGCCCCCTTTCCTTCGCCCCTACTGCCAGATTGCGTTCTGTGCCCTGGTCCTGTCATGTCAAAGGAGCTTCCTGCTGCTTGCGCTTTCATAGTTCCCTGCAGAATTAAACAGCAGTGAACATGACTCCCCCTGTTTGCTCAGAAAAACACGCACATGGAGTTTAAGAACTCCTTCCCATCGGGAGCTTTCCTGTGCACCTCTGTAGCCCAGGATTGTGTTTACCCCCATGTCAGTCGCTTCCGAAACGCAATGGAGAAGTCAGCAAGCATAGGGAGGTGTGTGACATTGTGACAACCACGGAGTTCGAGTGGGGGGTGTCCATTTGTATTCTAATAGGAGGGTAGCCCTGGATACGCTTAGGTGACTGGAAAACATGCAGGGGAGAGGAAGTGAACAGATTTGCATTCGGTCAGTGTGCTTATACCCATGCTGGTTTAAATCATCCTTCACAATGGGAGGTAACTCTCGGTCATTACTGTGGAGAGATGAAGGTGATCTAGGCTTTTAAAAAGATAAACATATATATGCACATTTCCCCTGGGCTTCCATACCTTTTGGCCTTGTGAATATGTTTTGATAAGAATGAACTTGGTCTGAAGCTCAGTAAAGACTGTTTGTGTAGAACAACATGCTGGGGAATACTCAGTGGGATAGGGCATTATTCTATGTGGCTGTGAGTGCCTGTACAAAAGATAACACAACATGTGGATTTTGGGTCCTGAAATTTAGAATTGCAGCTATTGCTTATTTTAGCAATTAGTGTTCTACTGATTACTCCATTGATAAATTGAGTAATTGAATAAGAAGTTCCTTTCGTTTTATTTAAGATAAATAGTAAATATACAAATTGGAACACAAGACTCGTCTCTTAAAAATACTTATTGCTTTGTTTTTTTAAAGCAGCATTGTTGTTGTTTAAATTGCAAATGATATTTTCTGTCAAAGCAAAGTCAATAAAGTGCAATTAAGTGTCGTATTACATTCCAGGTTAATATACATTTATTTACTATGTTTAAGGGTTGCCATACATCTGCTGTTCCTCCTCACTGATTTAAACTAAACTTTAAAGTAACTGCATTGGAATCATGTATTGGATTGGTGCATTTACTATGCGCATTGTGCAGTAGTGATAATCATCTGTGTAACACGGTCTGCTGTGCATGGTTATATAATGAAACAAAGCTTTGTCAGTACTTAGTAATAGTGTTACCCAAGTTTCTCGAGGTATCATTTTCAGTACAAACATTCTCAAACTTCTCCTTTCATGCAAAGAGGGTTTCAAACAAGATTCCTCTTTATTTACTGTTGACGAAGATACCTGGGTGCTTTCCTTTCATCTTTAGCATTACAATCATAAAGGTGGGTAATGACAGATCCCACTCAGCACTTTTGACATTCCCTTTATACTACAGTATGTTCCATAGACAGTACCAAAGCTAAAACTAATTTTGTTGTTTGTTTTTGAAGCTAAATCTGGTGCGCTCTGAGAGGTGTCTTCACTGTTGTGTGATCATCTGGCAGGTGCAGCCTTTCTCAAAGCCAGGTGATTCACAGACATCAGACAGATGCCAAATTTACATTTTTTCTTTCCACGAAATAAAGCTCCTTTGTAGTGCCACAGAAAAGCGCAGTCATTGTGCGTTCCTCCCACGGAGCATAATGATCTTCGCAAGAGCATGAGCGGGATTTGCTGGAGAACTAGTATTGTATTAACAGTTAGTAAGTGGGTGGAGTGCTCATGTGCTAGTCCTGCAACAGTTTTTTTTTTCTTTATATCAGGCACCAAGCTCAAAGTAGGCGCGGCAGCAGCAGTTGGCTTGTCAACATTGTCTGATGTGACATACATTTGTACTAATGACAATGAAGCATATAGATCTATGTCTTGTGGAGAGAACACATTACTAGCAAAAATAACATTAGGAAAACAGTTCCATTAGCCAACAATGGCATTGTGCTTCTTTTCGATCGCGCTCTGTATGTTAAAAGTACACATTTGACAGTGTGTTGTTGAGAGTGCTTACTGTTTTGTACTTATTTATTTCTCCTCATTAAATATTTTTTTTATATCTATATTTATCTTTAAAATATTTTTTTTAGAGAAATGTTTGTCTAAAGATAGATATTATATATTATTATATTAAAATATATATTATAGTGATATATTATATAAAATATATATCACATGTGAGTAATGGCTCCAACAATTGTCTACCCTTAGAAATGCCTCGTACTGTTGTGCATGATGAATTTTACTTCGCCATAATCCATCTTTAAAAATGTTACCCATTTTCTTCCGATGTATCTTCTAGTTTCCTGGGCAGGCCTTTGTTAAGTCTGTTCTCTAGTGCTCGGATAATGAAGCACCTGTCTAATAATGGACAAAGCCATGAACACTAAACAACAAGATGCAGGCACAAACTGATGGACACAGGACTCATGCACTGGTTTACCATATAATATTTTCACCTATATAAAGGGCTTCTTTGGTTGTATACTGCTTATTACAGCTTTAGTGTTAGACAATAAAAGGCAATATGCTCAGACAAAAAAAGCAGGAAATGTGTGGGAACATAAAGAGCTGTATGTGTGCGTGTGTGCGCGTGTGTGCGCGTGTGTGCGTGTGTGCGCGTGTGTGTGCGCCTCCATCCTGAACAACAGCCATGATGTACCATGCTTTATCAGGACTCTTCGTCTTTCACTGTCAGCTGGTGTGTATGCACCCAAGTGTGTATGTTTGTGTAGGGCAGAGCGTACCTGTGTATTTGTTTGTGAATGAAGTTGATTGGAAGAGCTCTAACACAGCTGTCTCAACACACACACATTCATGCACAAACAGAGTGACTGGCAGTATAGGATGCTGGGCCTGTGAGGAGAATGCTGTCGCTGCAGAAACACCATGACCAAGACGAACACAGACTGACTGAATGCAGAGAGGGAGGATGGAGTGATGAAATGAGATGCAGAGAGTGTATAAGAGAAACCAGAAGTCAGGTCACATATTGCATGGTAAACAGTGAAATAAGGTGCAATTCATTTACTGGGACTGTAGCAAAGGTCTTCCAATCTGGACCTTGAATTCAGTTTTTGGTGCTTAGTTTACTTATCAGTGGTAACTATGGCATAAGGTGGCCTATCAGTTACATCAGCTGTTCATTTAACTGACACTGACTAGAAGTGTAACAGTACAACATATCGTATTGTATTGTTAAATACAGGCAACAAATAATATATTTAACAGACTGAGGCAAATAAATGATTATGTATTATATGTAGTATTATTTAACAAGCATTCCCACAATGGCATTCTTCTCAAAGTATTGCTTCCATCTTATCTTAAGACCCAGTGAAAGTAGGAAAAGAACACTCATACATGTATAAGATTGTAGCAAACAAATTTGTGTAAAATGGTAAACATTAATGTATAATTAATGTTCAGGACTTTAATAAACTGTTAAACAGATTTTTAAACTTGTTAAAACAGGTGGAAATGAACTATGGTTCAGTGTTCAATGAACTACAATTAATGTATCATACTTATGAATGAATACGTAATTTCCAGCCTTTCAGCTGTGGTTTACCATACATCTTCTTTAGCCTGCACATTTTGATATAATGGAGCTCTGATTGGTTAGTCTGATTTTTAACATATATAAGAGAGGAATATCAGCCGACTCAGATTAAAAAAAAAATCACAGTTTGTCAGTTTCAGACATGGTGTCCATAAAAATTGATATGAATAGGCCTTACTTTGCATAAATCTCAAGCCAACTCAACTTTACTCACTATGCTGCATGTCATGTTAGTGGCGCTCGAATCAAGATACCACTTTATATCAAATTCAGGGTAACATGATTATTTTCACTGTCTGCTTGAGTTATGCTTTTGCACTGTATAAGGAGCTTTCTAATGTACTAGGTAAGCTATAGTTTGTGTTTTAGAAAGGGCTTAATATATAACTATAGCAATATAAATGCTAATACTGAAACCTAATGATCTGATCACCATCCTTCCTGTTATCTTTATGACACGGTTACTGATACAACCATGTGACTAAATTTGTGATGATTAAATGTATGATCAAGCATTTTCTATTTATTTCAGCCTAATACGATACCCATTATTGGATCAATGCCATCTCTGGTGATTACGAAATCAAGAAGACTGGAAACTGGATTCAAGGTCTTGATGTCTGGACTAAAACTAGTTTTAGGCTAGTTTAGCTTACACACTGTAGCTATGAGCAGGGAGGAAGATAAAAGGATAGCATAAACAACTGAAATTAAACACAGGATGTAGCAAACATTTGTGTGTTTGTGAATGTGAAATGCACAAAAGAATTTTAAAGTAAACAAGCTGTTTGTAGCCCAGAAACTGGCCTGTAAGATTTGTGTTTTACTGTATTCTCTGATAACAAAACACAATTACTGTTTGAAAGGAAAGAATGAAATGTTGTTGTGCAGCAATTTATAGCAGCAGGCTGTTTGTGACTTGCTTCTCTCTTTTTTTCTAAATGTAGTGTAGCTTTCATGTTCCCAGAACCTCCAGTTTATCCCATTCAGTGGCATGCCTTTATTTCTGAGCTGTGTTGAAAGTCAGGATTTCAAATAACTTCTTCTTAGTCATTGGGGTGATTTTTGTCCATGGTTGTCCAGTGGGACCTTGGTGCTTTATCTAGACTTTCCCTTTAAGCTTCCATTTCTTTACACTCACACAGAGGTTTCATAGGTTTGCATTAATAAACCCGAAGGCAATTTGTCCTGAGGTTTGAGCACACACTGTGATGATAGTACGTGAGTGGGCACTGAAGCAGATGTTAGAGTGGAAACCACACAAAAAACAACACACACACGCGCACACACAGTGTTTGTGCACACAGGCCACACACTGAGATCTGATGTAGTTTATCAGCATGCTGTCTCAGTAACATCAGTAGTGATGTTGTTTTATTACTGCCATGTAAACCCCTAGTGAGAAAATCAATCACTACAAGTTCATAATTATCTGTAAATCATATCTGAATCCACAGCTTCTTTTCAGGGCATGCAGGCAATATTGGCAATATTTCAGTCAGCTGTATATTTTAAGTGACGTTATTCCTCATGTGTTGCTTGTGTAAAGGCTTCTTAAGGTATATTGGCTGGCTGTTCTGTTATACTGTGGACATGATGTATTATCTGTTATATAAGTGGTAGATCATTCACATCACTGCCATGGTACTGACATGGTGATGCTGTGTTAGTGTGGAATTTTTTTAACATTTCAGTGTTAAACTGAATTTAACACTGAAACAATTGTTGAACATAGAATGATCTAACAACCAAAAATATCCAACCTGCAGTGTCCTGTGATCAGTGTCCTGTTACCACTGATGAAGGACTAGAATATAACTAAAGGCTCATCATATGCCCCCTTTACGCATGAAAGTATGTTGATTTATATTTAAATACATCTCAAACGATATATCTATCACTGCCCACATGCATCCATGCTTTATTAATATTGGCAAGAATGTTAAGCAGTACATACACTAAAGGACAGTCCAGAGTCAAAACAAACAACAACAAACATGGTGCCTGGGCAAAGTGACACGGTATTGATATATTTATAAGTTATTTATTATATACATTTCTAAAGTTACACATTTCTTTTTCTTATCATGTCTGTAGACCTGTAGTCATGTCTTACTTAACTTATTGGCTACACTGCCCCCAGGATTTTCAATTGGTTTCATCCATATCCGTATGCTTTCAGAAAACTTACACAGCTATGGATAAATTGAAAGTTTGGACAGAAGACTCCAAGTCCAAGACTCTGTCCAGTGATTTAAGTGATTAAATGAACACACGAAGTGTGTGTAAACAAGCGCCTGTTCATGAGTACCTTATTTACATAGCAATTGCAGCGGACATTGGCAATGGAGCCCCACAATCGTATTATTAACTTAAAGAATGCCATAACTTATGCAGATGTTTTTTAGTGAGCCAATAAAAAACACATTCAGCAGCTCATGATCCATTGGTTGTCCTCAAATGAGTTTAAAGTCAAACAGAAAGTGCACTGCTCCCAAAATTGTCCAGATGTTCAATAGCTACATAATGTTAAAATTACAACAGTTGAATTAAATAAAATGTGAAATGAACAAAATGTTATAGTCTTTGATGTCATGTCTTTGATAAGTGTGATTAAATAAATGAAACATAAACAAAAAACTTTTGCTGATATCATAATCAATTATCAAAATAATTTGGATTATTAAATCACAAATTGCATGAATTTAAAAAAACATATATGGCAAAGATGTCATTGATGCATTATATGCAGTATGTGTGCATTTAACAATTTACATTGATAAATAAAGGCCAATATATAACAGTATGTTCAGAGCTACGTTTGTTCTTTTAATTCTATATGCACCAGCAAAGCAGTAGTACCTTTTATTAAGATATACTATAAATACTACAAATAAAAATTCTATTTAACGACTCACACAGCTACACCAAATTTAAACCTGACAGTTAAACAGAACTAATTAAGTACTACAGTTTTGCTTAAGATACCATAAACGGTATCCAGAAATGCTTATAACATATCATCATATGGTACACCACTAATTGTTGTTGCTAGGCTGCTAGGTTGTTTTTGACATTATCAATGATATACTCCAATGTGTAGTTTGATGGAATTTAACGCAATAGTAATAGTATATTATACTATTACTATTATCTCATATATTACTATATTATCTCATGGCCCACTTTTAGCTGCCTCCATCTAAAGAGCCTCCTTACAGTGTTGTGTATGACAGGAGAAGGTAGTCGTTGGGGACTTGTCTCAGCAGGAAGTCTTACCTGACCTATCACCGTCAGTATGGACAGTGCTCTGCCTATTTTAAACACCATCTTCCTGCCTGTGACAAGAACCTTTTATTACTGTGCTTTCATCTCTCTCTCTCTCTCTCTCTCTCTCTCTCTCTCTGTCTCTCTCTCTCTCTCTCTGGGAAGGTGTAATGGGGCGGCAGTAACAAAAGGGAGATCACTTACATCACACAGTCACAGTAACACACAGGCAGAGGGAGGAAGGAAGGAATGGTGAAAGAGGAATGATGCTCTGAACAGAGAGGAAATCAGAATGAGAAACAGAAAAAGTCACACAGGAAAAGAAATGGAAAGCTTGATTGATGTGATTACAACATGACGCATCAAAGGGATGAGAGTCTGTGGGAGGGACCGTGAGTGTGAGAGAGAGAGATTTTGAGCATTATTGCTGTCTAGCAGAGCATTTCAAAGTCACAGTGTCACTGAATGGGCCATACTCATGTATGTATGTCCCTTATCGCAAATGAGAAGACAAAGGTATAAGTGAAATGATCTTTCCTCATGGCCCACAATCTATAAGCTGCTCTCACATATAAATGTGAGTGACATGTCAAAAATATGATACTGTGCTACTTTCAAAACACAATATTTCAAGATATTTTTATTTCAAGATCTGCATTGTGACAATGGTGAAGACCAGTTTTGCCAAATCAGTCGCCCAGGGGACTGGAAATTCAGTGAGAGAAAAATGGTTTGAATGAGAAGATTTTTTATGTCCGCACGATTTTGTCATGGCTTGTGACTCTTTAAGCTTTGGTTAATGTAAGCTAGAATTCCCAAGTACTCGAGCCATGCACTTGTTTCATTATTTCTGCAGATAAATCTAAGACGTGTTTGCCAGGTTTTTTAGCACAGAGGGGCGTGGCCATGCAGAGCGGCCAGTCTGGAAACTCAGTGAGAGAAAAATGGATGGTTTGAATGAGAAAAGGAATTTATTTTAGTAGAATTTTGGCACAGCTTATGGCATTTGTGTATATACTTTATGTAAGCTGGAATTTCCTAGTGCCTGCGCCATGCTCTTGTTCCATTACTTCTGCAGACAAATGTAAGGCCCCAGCTGACTCAAGTTAAGGCTTTCATACTCCGTCTGTTTTATGCCAGAGACATTATTAATTTAATGTTTTTACAGCTGTCATTGTGATTATGTGATGTATTATTGTCATTTTGATTGTCTGTTTTTTACTGTGCAGCATGTTTTGTATAAGGCATGAAAGTTTTGACATGTTACACCAGCATAATTGGAGATATGCAGTTACTTTTAATCAAAGCAGCTTTTTTTAGCAGTTGAATTAAAATGCAATAGGACGATGCAGTGTGTAAAGACCAATTTATATTCCAGATGAAAAGCTTCACTCAAAAAGAAAAAAAAAAAGGGCAGATGTTGCGGTACTGTAGACTTTCTAGGTCCTGCGCCAGCGCCAATCAAATAAATATATACCCAGCCACAAAGTAAACACAACCACGCACCATCATAATGGCAATACTGCACAATCTAGAGCTTTGAGTTTTTAATCAGTGCTGAACAATTTTGATTGTCTGCAACAATGTCTGCCTCTCCGCAAATTCTGTCTCTTATTTATATCAGTTTTGGCTATAAAAATGAACCACAAATTGATCTTAAAAGCTTTTGCCATTTAGCAGTGAGGTTGCAGATTGTAAATGGCTGAAAACCCCTCCCTCACTCCTTTCTTTCCAAGCATGTAGAACCTACAGCGGCTGTCAAATGTTGTTTTCTTTGACAACAAGGGCCCTCCTTTTGCATCCACATTTTTGAATCCGGATTGCTTTTTAAAAACCTGGATAACAGACAACACAGCTTGGATCTAAACCAAATTTGAAGGTGGCAACTTTACAAATGTGTCTTAGTCTGGATGCTGTGGCACACAAATTAGATTTAATTTAGATTAGATTTTTTTTGCGTCATTTATGTCAAACCCGGTATGACTGAGCACTGAGATTCGAGAACAGTGTCAAAGTCTTGACAAAATGTTTTGATTTGAGAAATTTGCCTGCAGTCTGAAAATAGTCCTAAACACTGCACCTGTAAGGTCAAATTAATGGAGACTAATGGATAACATAAAAGTCATGTTCATTGTCATTTTTGAAAGTGTGTATTTCTATGTCCTACTGTAACCTCTTTCTCAACATCATTTTTGAACACAGTTTTATTAAAAGATTTGTAGATAGCATGATTTCTAAACCATGGTTTCTAAACCAGTGACATACACCCGAAAGATGCCCTGAAAACTGTTGTCTTTGAGGTTTCTCCTCACGCCTCCACATCTTCTGCTGCAGCACCAATGTGCACTGTTTAAAAGCTATTTCATTTCTCAGCTAATTGGAGTAAGCCCACGACTCTTATGTGCTTTGGCTTTTCCACCCGAATGCAGTGTGTTTGATTGCATTGTCATCTTACTGAAACAACAAAAATGGCAGCTATGGCCGCTTTCCGTGGCTGTCTAGAGAGGCCCTTAGGTGAACTGCACCAAAAAAAAAAAAAAAAAAGGATGATTATGTTGTTGCCCCCGAACTCATTGTGGATCAATTCGTATTGAAGTGAGGATGGCTTCTGAGCTGTGCTACTCCAGGCGTAATGCGATCAGAGTTCAATTCAGCAGCCAGCATAAATTCATGCGAACTAATGATTACACTGACACTGTGATTGTGCTGCTCTTTGCTGCCTATAAGGATAGGAATTGGCAGACCATGGAGGGAGAGAAGAAGTGAAGGAGATGAAATGGGCCTAATAAAAACATTTGGGTTTGTTTTCTGTTCTTTGTTCTTTCTTTGTTTCTCCATTTTTTCAGTGTTCAAGCTCAGCTTCAAGCTGATCTGTGCAGTTTAAGGCGCTCTTATCTAACCCTGCTGTGCAGGCAGAGCTGCCATTGCTGCTGCTTTTATTAATATTAGTTGCCCTTAGACTTTCAGTATAAGCCGGTTTATCGTATTTCTTCACCCAGTCCTGTGAAACTGATTCTACACTTCAGTGGAACTTCCTGCTTTAGTCAACTTGCTGACACGGAGGCTGTTTGTTACCTGCTCCACCTACCTATGTATTTTTAACTTCTGGAACAGAAAAGAAATTCGTACACAAGTCTAGCCTGCCAGTTTGTTGGGGATTTTTTTTAGCATTGTCTCTAAGATACTCTAAACTCTTAGAAGCAAGGAAATGAAAACACCAGCTTGAAGATAATGAGGTCTCTCTTTATAACAACAAGTGGATTAACCTGTGTTGTTTAACTGGAAAGCCAGAGAGCACAAAATCCTTTATCTCTTCTCTCACTACACTTAAGCACCACCTATACTAGGAATGCATCAAAACATATTAACAGAAATAACCATAATATTTGTTTTATGTTTATTTTTATTTTGGAGGGAATTGTAAACATCCAATGTCTAATTCACACTATGCTACCAAAAGTCTTTATCTCTTCTCCTACTACTGAATTTAAGCTAGGCCTGTAATATTTACCTGCACCTGAGCACAACCTTGGTTTTTGTGACATGCAGCAAGTTTTGTTTTATTTTTTAATTTTTTAAAGGAGTGCCTGTGTGGATTGACACAGTTACATCCACATTAGAACAATTTAAAGGGACCTATTATCCTTTTCTGGTTTTTTTTTTTTTTTCCGTTTCTCTAGTATATATATTATATAGTGTATATAGGTTCGTTGCATAATCATTGCCATAATCGTTGCCATCCAAAGGAAAACAAGTATTTTCAAAATGTCAGCTTCACAGGAGAGGACATTAACCTAATGCAGTACATCTCAGCAACACGCAGTGGGATCTGAGGACATTGCAAAGCACAAGCGTGTATGTTTTCAGGAGGATGCGTTAAGGATGGGTATTGAATGTCCTTTTGTATCAACCTGCTATACTAGGAATGCATCAAAACATATTAACAGAAATAACTATAATATATATGTATTTTATTATTGGGGGAAGATTTGTACACGATTTTCTGCCCAGTGTCCAATTTACATTATGCTACGAGGCTGGAAGGTTACGTGAGCGTTGGCACATACTGCTGGCACATCTTTTTAAATTGCTATGGACGCTATGTCATTGTGTCTCAGCGCACTTGGAGGAGAATGTAAGCTGTTAATTCTGTTGCATCAGCTTAGAGCTACCCACGTTGACGTAGTGCTGAGTGAGGTGGAGAGGCAGGACCATCCTACTTATCCAGGATATGTAAGACTAGTGGTGCTTTCTTTTACTGTGGCCATTGGTACTTGTTTGTATTTTAAAACATATTTAAATAACCAATAGAATCATTTAATGGGAAGACATAAGTTAGCTGTTGAGTAAATGTTTTTCTGTTTTTGTTACTATTGTGGCACTGCATCCTTCTGTTTAGACATACTGTAAAATTACTTCCAAATGCAGTGCTTGGCAAGCCAGTGTATAAAAAAATCACTGATTTAGAAGATAAAGACTCGTATCTGGGATCACAAATATGACTTAATAGAGATGTTCTGTAGTGCTTTGAGCTGTACCTTCCTGAACTAAGCTTATTTCAGCATAGTGGCGTGTTACAGGTGCTGTCCAGTGAAATACATGCTTTGAGTAACTGATGATCAAGTGACACTTACTTAAAGAATAAAGAATCTTGAGAACACAAGTAACTGGTGTGTGACTAAATGACGGACAGATCGTTTTTGTGGCAGATGGTGTGTGTGAGTTTGTGTGTTTAGATAGTAGGCTGTAGCCACTATTTACTGTAGTTTTCTTCAGTATTTCTTTCTGATTTAGCTGAACAGCAGATGAAAAAACAAACCGTAGTCATGCAGTGTGAAAGAGGCAGCTGTAGCATATCTAATTTATTAACCATGTATAATCATGCTACATAATAATTATACATGGTTATTAAATTCGTCTATTGTACGTAATAATTAAAAATATAAACATTTTTGCATTGACTTGTCGGTTACATGGGTCACCTGTTTTGCCAGACCAACCACTGAGCTGTTATTGGTAGAGCTGTAGTGTGCTTTCCTGAACAGGGTATTGATCCTCCAAATTGTCATGTTTGGGAACAATGGTATTATCCATTGTGCTGTCCATGTCCGTAAATTAAAAAGCACAGAAATGTCGTAACTATGTCGTAAAGTCGTAACTGCATCAATGCACACTTAAACTAAAGGGCACAAAATTATTTGTTGTAATTATTGACTATAATTCAAGTGTGGGTGGGTGGGTGACACTTTTATAGTTAAATAGAAGGGAGGTAGAGAGCACGAGGGGAGAAAGTCGGGGAAGTCGGGCAAGCCTACCCTTGTCTGCAAGTGTGCTTGTGGGATTGCGTTATCCTGTAATGAGTGGCTTCCTCTTATCTCAAATGAGCTCTCAGGAGTAGATAAGGCCGGTCAGTCAGCCAGAGCTGCTGTGTAACTTCCAAGAGCACATCACTGACCTCTGATCAATTTTAAATGAAAGGTGCTGTGCAAACGACAAGCAGCCTGTAGCTTTTTGCATCAAAAGGGAGAGAGGAAGCACTTCTGGCTGTCAATCAGATACCTCTGTGTCAATAAATTTTAAGATGATGTTGACAGAAGGTTGCCTTTGAGCATTTCTTATCTTAGTTTGAAAAGGACTGGTGACCTCATTAACAATTACCCTAATAATGAATTACCAAAACTTTTGTCCTTTCAGGAATCACTGATATGTTGTGGCTACATTTGATGCTAGTTGGCAGCAACTAGTCGTGGACAAAATACCAGTTTGTCCGTTAAAGTGGTTGAAATTCTTCTTAAGGTATTAGTATTGGTACTTAGTATTGTATGCATTATGTGTTGTAACTTGTATCTGTGCAATATATGGTGCTTTACCTTTGGTGTAACATTGCAAGCTGATTCAGTTGATTCAGTTTATTGGCAAAGTAGTTTTTATGTGATTTGTGATGGGTCAATGAGTTAAATGAAAGGAGAGTGTAAGGAAAAGTCTCTTGGGCTAACCCATTAGCCTTTAGCCTAACAGGGAGATTAGCCAGGTTTTGGCATCACCTATGCTGACCTCGCTCAGGCAGTTGCTTCAGGCAGTGCTGTGGTCTGACAAACTTTGCATTTCCTCCATAAAACAACCTAATATTGTAGCAGCCATAGATTACAGCTTGAGTGCAACAGACACACATATGAGAAAAGTGACTTTTGGATGTAACCCAGGATCCAGCACCCCTTTAACAGGGTTCCTCTTAACTCGCCACCCTAAATTCACATCCCCCCTATAAATCATAGTCATGTCAAAGCACAGATTTACACCCTTCCTGATCTCTTGCTCTTTCAGTAATTGCAGTGTTTGATGCTGATTTTTTTTTCTTTTTTCTCACTAGGGTTAGAAAGAAATATTGAAATTGTTCCACATATATGTGAATACATGAATACATATAGGGCTTCAGTGTTAGAAAGTCCTGGCTGTTAATACAGCCCCAAAAGCAAACTGATAGACTGTAAGTAAAGATTTTAGTTGAGCCTGCCTACATACTTCACATCTCCATTTGTCTGTCATTTATCCCAGGAAGGTGCCTTTTATTTCCTGTAGTTTCTGTTCTAATAATTGTGGTGTTTTTGGTTTTATATTTGTTTATTTGTTTTTTTTAATACTCAAATCACCACTACACCTAGAAGCCAAGGCCTTCATCCAAGTCCTTATGGATGAGGTAGTAGCTCACTGAGAGAACACTGCTGTAAAAGCAGCAATTCCTACAAACTTACGATCCTTAACTCTGTGCTCTTTATTTAATTGTAGCCTTTCATTCCAGTGGAATGCTTGGAGGAAATGGTGTGTGGAGACTGGAGGAGTTTGACCTTCAGCAGCAGGCAATGTGGTCCAAAGCAAACGCTAAGAGGATACTTACTGTGGGTAAACATCACAGACCATGATGTGGTCCATCAGTGATCATGGTGAACTGTGAAGTGTGGGCACAATGAAATGTCCCAAGCCCTTATACTTTTCCCTCAGGTGACAGTAGAATGGACCCTTGTTAAAGTATGCTTGCATTGGAAGAAAGCATTATAGCTGTTTACACTGTCTGTGAGCATGGCTGCATTTTTGCGTAAAAGGCTTTGCATTGTGCACTATATGTGTTTGCAGATTGATAGATTGGAATATTGAATTTGTATTTGTATTTGTATTGTATTTGCCAAGTATATAAAAGACCTCAATGCTGGCAAGCATATGCATGCTCCTTATACTTCTTATACATAATCAGTGCCTCCCTTCAGCAGCTGCTGCTTAGCACCCATATCAGAGATAAGTGCTGCACTGAGGGAAGATAAATTAATAAAATCAACACTTCTGCTCACTGGTGTTTTCTAAAACCCTTAACATAAGCATTGAGCCCACTAGTCACACCAGCTTCTGTGCACTCTCCAAATCAACAGCATCTGGCCACACTTCAGGCTACATTTTCTGCTGTTCTGGATAATTAAAAACATATTGCAGCGCTTGTGCAATCCGGAAGCCTTTTCCTGAGAACAGGGCTAATGTTTTGCAGCTGAAAGCATAGGAGGTAGCAGCTTAGCAAGGTCACGTCAGGTTTTGTCCTTGAGATAAGGCTGGTGAAGGATCTTTGGTAATTAACAGGGGCTCAATGCTAGCCGACCTCCTCTTTCTGTGGTCCAGAGAGGAATTGAACCCCTAACCCTCTAGTCCTGGTTTCAGAGGAAGATAAGAGAAGATATGAGAGTGTTCTCAGAGCTGTGAGTGCTAAAGTCTCTGCTCTTGTTTCAGAGCAGAAGACAGGAAGGGCTTAGATGAAATCCTCTTGTCCTGATGGGATCCTCAAGGCGTGGGTGCCTTTCAAGGGGAGAACATAAGAGCATGTTTCACTTCCCCTTCTCTGTGAATGTGAGAATTCATATATAATTTTTGCGTTGTTCGAATAATTTGTTCATTCATTCTGTACAAAATTGTATGTATTGTTTTATTATGTTCTGTTACTATATGTTGTTCCACCAGTCACTGTTTGTAGGGTTGGCAAATATGACAGTGAGATTTGTTACTGTGATGTATTTGGGACGGTTGCCGGGCAGACCACACATGGAGTCTGGTGAAAATCCCCCTTAAACACTAAGACTCAATACATAAAGGTAATTCTACTGAGTCAGTGCACAGGCTCAGCGGTAATTTAACCTTTTTCCCCTTCTTTCTTGAAATGCTTTACCTGTTTGTTTAGAAGTGTTGTCTGGTCTATAGGTCCGGCAGCAAAAGGAGTCCCACTAGGTAAAATGGAAATTTATTTGGTTCCCAGGTGGAAGATGGAACGGGCCATTTGAATTTGGCTATAGGGGCCATTAAACCATTACTGAACAGCTGTCTTATTTAAATTAATTTGTTTTTTATGTTTAACGGTAAATACAATTATTTCATATAAATGTGATATTGGCCAATGTCATTTTTGTTTGTCTAAATGTAATTTAGTGTGTTTGTGATACGTGTATTCCCCCTGTTTTGTGGTAATGTTGCTGGTCACCTTGCTATAAATGTGTGTCTTTTCTAGTTGTTCTCTCTCTCTTGTCCTAATGTTGGTGAGCACCCAGGGTTGATATGCCGACCCTGGTAGGTTCTGCTGGGTAATTAGACCTCTGTATATTGTATTCATGGACTAGACGCAATAGCAGAACTAATATAGACTGTGAGCTAATGTTCAATTAGATTTTGGATAATTAAATTGAGTGCATTTTTTTTGTTTGTGATTAACTTTTTTTTCTTTTGACTTTTTCATTTTGAATTTTATTATTTTTCCCTTTTTCCAATTTTGCTCACTGGGTTGGTTATGGGTTTTGCCCTTCCATGTGTATCACCCTAATAAAATCTGCAGTTTTTTTTGCACTTTCACTCTGTCCTTGTTTTTTTAATGGCCACACCCACACTTTTTTGTGAGAGTTGACTACTGCCTTAGACAGTATGCTTTTCTTTGCAGCATGTTTGATTAAAAAAGAGAACCTAATTAATACTGTTAAATTGGATTTAGTATAGCCTGTGAAACAATAGTTCATATTAATATATTTACATTTTTGGTACATGGCAGAATTTTGTCTTTTTTTTAGATTTGCAAACCGTATTGTATAAATAACACAAACGTAACTACACAGTGCACAATATACAATAAATAGTATAAAGTAATTAACAGTTAATTAGTAAGTAATTAAGTCACATGTTTAGTAAGTTTAAACGGACTCTAGCTTTTGAAATAGAATTTTAAACAAATCAATGATTTGTGTGCCTGTTAATTGTGATGCACAACACACTTTTCTACATCAAATTTCACACACAACATCTTTCCAGTGATGTGGCAAAGCAACCTGGAAAGAATGACATATTTTTGTAATACAAAACATACAGCCTGCAACTTTCTTCCTTGACATAACTTGTTTTTAAGATGTTTCCAGTGTCCCTTAAATGTATGATTTTTTGTTTTTTAATAAAATGCATATTTATAGACTAGCTTGAGCAAAATCAGTACGTTTTCGCAACTTCAAGGAACTGATGCACAAAATAGTCTTGCTGAACAAGTCTAAATCTCAGTGTCATCACTGACTGATTCATATATTGCTCTACACAGTCTCACACAGACTCAACAGACACTCCCAGATAGTCAGGAATTAAAGCCCTTATAGATTCACTATAATGTATACCTATTCAGCTGTAATGACTCCCAAAGGAGTCCACACTTAGGTCAGTAAAACCTCTTCTTAAGCTAAGCCTCATAGCTTAAACCACACATGAACCAGCTTTCATGTTAGCAGGTAGCACTGTCATTTCTGCTTTGTAACTTTATTGCTAGCCTACATTCCAGGCTTGGTGTTGAGTTAAGTATGTGGTAGTGTTTGAATAAAAGACTTAACATGAGGGAGCAAGGCAGTTAAGGACATCTTATTCACATAGCATTTGTCATCTGGAATTTGGAAACAACAATGTGACTTTTATTGTGCAAGTTCCTCTTGGTTTCTGCCTCAGGACAGCTGTTGTCAGGGGAATGAAGCATTTTCTCGATCAGGGAGTTTGTGAAGTGTTTCAATTTTTCTAAGGTGAATGTACCCGCAGAGTGGATTATCTAGAAAACAGATGCAGAATAGTGGCTAGAAATACCACTGGTGTTTTTCAAACTGTTCTATTTTTCTAAAATATTTTGCTGATATGTACTGTGCTGATTTCATTAGCTTTGCAGTAAAGAAACTGTTCTTGGCATCTTTAATAAAAACGTTTATAAGGTTCTTATATCTCTTTTTGTCTTTTTTCTGTTTTGGAGCAGCAAAAAAGACATGTGCTACGACAGACTTCGCCTGTAAGAATGGACAGTGTGTGCCAGCTCGCTGGAGGTGTGACGGAGAGCCCGAGTGTGCAGACGGGTCTGACGAAGCTGACTCTACCTGCAGTAAGTAACGCTTATGTAAGCTCTTGTTTACAGGGGGTTCCCTGGATTGAAATAAGCAAATACTTAACTTTGCTAGGCAGCATAAAGTATAAAGTTTTCCTGTTTTCCAGACCAATGGGCACGTCAGGGTGAGAAGGGAAGTGCATTAAGCGATGCACACATGCATAATGCCACCACTGAGTCTTTACCTAAACCCCATCGAAAGTCTTTGGGATGTACTGGAGAATGCTTTTTTGGACTGGTTACACTCTTTGTTCCTCAGTAAAAGATCTCTGAAAAAAATGTAATGCAATTCTGGTTAGAAATAAATGTTGTGGTGTTGCATTAGGTTGTCGAAACTTTTTGAAGTTATTGATATTGATCATCACATTTTAACAGAGTTTTTAGTCATTTTTAGATTGTAATTATTAGATGTGCTAAAACATTTTTCTTTTTTTCCTGGAGTTTTGGAGTATTTGGTCATGTCCATATTTTCAGTGGGTTTTATTGCAATATTGCAATTTCTTTTCAATTTCATTAATTTGTCATTAGAAAATCTGTGGCTACAGATGGTACTGACTTTGGGCTTAGTACCGTCTTTTCACACATGACATAAACAGGGATTACAAATGTCTAATGTTCCTGAAACAATTAAATGTTTTGTTGTAGGCCTGTTTAATTTATTATCAATCTAAATATTTCACTGCTTATGTGGAGCTGTGACATTTATATGCTCTGTTAAAGATTCCATGGGCAAAGAGTAAAACTTGATTTTCCTAAAACCCTAATTATGGCTCAAAGAAACTGGTCATTGTGCAAATTAAGATGTACTGTGTTTCACAACAGAGATTTGCGAGTATAACAGCAATGCTTATCCATTCTTCTGTGCAGCTTGTCCAATGGAACTATATTAGCGTTAAGCAAAGCATTTGTTTAGCTGAAGCAGAACTAACAGTGCAAGGCCTGCAGAGCTCCTTTGCAGTCTAATTCATGGCTATTCTCGTCAGCACACTTCTTTATGGCACATGGCTTGTAGAGTGTCTGCTTATTGTGACACATTTGTCTTGCCTGCTTGTAATTGCCGTCAGTAAGTCACTTTCCCTTCCAAATTTAGAGCATGCTCACTCGTGTTTGAAGAGGAAAAGAAATTGTCTAATCACATTCCAGTTCCCAGCATCAGCTGTAAGTCTCTGAATCAAATCTTCAGACCTTTGTTACATTCTTCTGCCCCTGATTTAGCTGTTGCTTTATTAATGAGCCATATACCAGAGCATGGAAGATGGAAGTGATAAAATGGACATATAGTTCTTTACTTAAAAAACACACAACATGGTTATAAGGTTAGGATAACAGAGTTGACATTTACGTGCTCATGGCCATGTAGGTTTGGCTCCACCTACAATAAGTCTTCATGACTGTGACCTCTGCAGCCAGAAAGCCTATTTGTCATGTGTTTGTTTTGGTTGTCTGTTCCCCTGAAACCATTCACCCAGTTGTTCTGAGTGCTGATCAAATGCATTATGGCAGAATGAACACAAATGTACCAAAAAAAAAAAGTCCAAGGTCACTACTCTCAGTTGTATGTGCATTGGCTGAACATGTTCCTCAATCGCTGTGCTCTCTGTGTTAGATTGCTTTTGAAAATGGCTCTTTGCTTTGTTCAGGCATGGCTTGCTTTACAACCAGCAGATACTACAGCTTGCTCCTAGTCCTAAGGGTCCTTTCACATAAGTTATAGCATCTCACGCAATCCTTGTTAGGGTTTTTAAAAAAATCCACTCCAAATGTTTCTCACTCTCTAGTAATAGAGAATTGACTGACTGCTTCTGTGGCAGTACAGCGGACTATCATGCTGTGCTCACCCCGGTAATAACAGGTGAATAATGGTGAAAAATGACTGCAGCTAGGGTGCTGTGCTTTGTGCCATCAATGTCTTGATCAATGGGGACGGTAGCAGAGTCATTATGGTTACATTAAAAAGTAATAAACAGTGGCGTATGTACATGACTTGTGCGCTTACACAAAACCAAAACCCTACATGGGTCGTATGGCAGCATGATTATGAATAATGAAATGGGAGTCCTTCTTTCTCTGTGTGCTAATTCCTCAGCTTGATAGAAATGATGTATGCCAATGTTTTTCTCCCTGACCTCATATGGGTAAGTTTTTTGTGTATGTCTTTCCATTGAGTGCACGAGTATTAGAAAGGAAGCAATAATCTGTGCATGTACATGTTTTTTTTAATGAATGTGTCTTTGAAGTCAAGGTCATTCAATCACGGAAAACTTAAGTGTATCATGGAAAACTGCACATTACTTGGCCATGATGTAGAATGTAAACATTGCTGTAGTTTTAGTACTTACCATACCGTAAACTAAGCTGCAAAACTAACTCTTTTCAAATAAATTGTTTTCTGATGTTTATATATGTGTATCAGACTATTTAGCCTATTAGGGTTTAGTCCCACACATTTGTGTTTTGAGTTATAAGGAGCTGTCTGGACTGTTTCGTTAGTAAGGTGCAATACAGGGCGTTCAATTAAAACAAAGTTTGATTACATATATCCATCTTAAAGCCACAGCAACAAGAAAATAGCCCATATTATATTAGAATAGAAGCAGTACCAACAGAAATCATGAGGGCAATGCCAATGAGACATTTGTCGAATTCTTTCAAAGAAGGAAAGAATTCTCTGTCCACACATGTATAATTTTCAAATGTAAAGGAACATAATAGGGCCTTTAAGGGGTAAAAATACAGGGATAACTTTGGATATGGGCTCCTTAAAGGTCTGCATAGCCATCTGTTGTTTTGATGAGAATGTATTATATACATAATAGTAAATTTATTATATACATAATTACATTTTTCTGTGTTCTGTATTGAAATTATTGTACCTGTGCCTTTTCTTGCATGCATTTCAATGACATAAAATTACCAACTTTAAATGACTATGCTCAATAATAGACTAAAATCATACTAAATCTTTTTTTCTGCCTGCAAACAAAAATGTGGTATCAATCAAAAGTTTAGAGTCTGGTCTAATAATATTTTCATGCACTAAAAAACAGTCCACAGTAACTATTTTCTAAAAAAAAAATGCACTCGGCACAGGGTTTAACATAGACTTCTTTATGTCATACAGCTACATGGTGGTATATGTTTTCATATACAGTTTCAGTCATTTAGGCAATTAACAAGCCCATCAAATAAGTATCCAGATCCAGAAAAGCAGTACAGTGCTGTAACCTTTTAGATCTGAGCTATGGGACCTCAGCTTTATCATGTTAAGGCTGCTGAGTTAACTTCTTAGTTCTTAGTTTGTAAATGCAGAAAGGACACATCAAAGTCATTTACATTTTACCTTCTGACAAGATTTCTCCCTCTGTCTCATTATCTCCAATCAAGGTCAGGTCAGTAATACACGCTCTCCAAAGTTTCCTTCAAAGACTAATCATGTGTTTCTCTCAGTGTTATGTAGGGTTCCAGTCCTGTTCAAATCCGTTTTCATTTCTCTCCCTTTCTGCTTTAATTACTTTGCAATTAACACTTTTCCCTTCACTCTTCCCTCTCCACTCTCCTCTCTGAAATGTATCTGTCTCCAGCTCTGATCCCCAGTCAGTTAAATAATGCATCTGATTGAATTGATTTTCTTCGTAAAGAATCAATGGCTTTGCCCAAGAGACTCCTTCAATCAGATTAAAGCAAAAGCAGTAGACGCTGCATCAGGAACTCTAGTAATTACTAAATTTCAAAGTGGAATGCTTTTGGAGAATTTTGAGGGGGAAAAGCAAAAGAAGATACTTAGCCTTATTAGTGTTACCGCAGCATAAATACTTGTACATACACTTTGTGGTTCAAAGAAGACATTGTTGACCTTGAAATGCTTAATATTTGTCTTTGTTAATTTACTACTAGCTGGCAGCCTGACGTTATACTTCAAGCCGGGAAAAAAAATCGAAGGCTGGTATTCCTGCCAAAAATGAAAAATTGTGAATGTAGTCTCATTAAAAATAAATGCCAAAAATGCAAGCTTGTAATTTTTCAGTGTATAATGTAAAGGTAGAAAAGACACAATGGGAGCAAACATGCTAGTAACTTTTGCATAACTTAATGTTTTCTTAATCCTTATTGGTGATTTTCTCTGTGTGCTGTTTTCCCACAAGTTTACAGCATTGCTGTCAAGCTTCTGACTGTTCACCATTCTCTATGTATGATGCATGTACTATTAAGTCATTTAGATTTCTTACATTCAAAAAGGACTGTTTCCATCCAGAGTTCATGTTCTGCCTCTGCCTCCAAGTTCATACTACATCCAAAGACAAAAGCCTGAGCCTGTTATACTGTAACTTTGCATACTAGTTTTGTTACTTAATTATTTTGGTATTAGGCAGAGATCCAGTTAGATGCACCGGACGGGTTCAATTTCATGCTTCAGGCAGCGGTTTCCTAAAGTAATTTCCCATGTGGCCGCGCTCTGCCAGCATACTGTGGCATGCAGCACCCGACTGGGTCTCCTGTCCTCTCCTGTCCTGTCATACGGTGTAGAGGTGTCAGCGATGCCTGATTGCTTCTTAGCCACGTGGCCCGTGCAAGGCGTTTTAATTTCACTAACATCAGAGCTGGTTTCCCTCACTGAGTGAGCTCAAATAGCAGAGTTCATGTGCTGACTACAAGAGGTTTGCTGCTCTGCCTTCAGCAATGCCTTTTTAAGCACATCCATTTCTACTGTCTTATTTCATTCCTCGGATGCACACAGTTGTGCTAGGTAGAATGGTGCATGGTGCATGCAAGTACAAAGTGCATGTTGTATGACATAATGCATGATGAGAAGCACACACTTAGGCAGGCTTTATGCGGTGAAACTTTCATGCAGCATGTTAGATGTTTTTGTGAGTGGCCTGCAATTGAAGTTGCATGCAGTGTAATTGGTTACTCCACAAGTTCATCAAACTAGCTGTGCAGTTTAGTTTAGTGCTGGTTTCACACAGCTAAATTTGCATGAAAGTTTCATGCTCCATAGCCAGCTTAAGAATTTTGCAGCAAGCATTTTTGGAGGGAAATTAGGAGTAGGCTCATACTTAGGTTGTTGCTGGAGAATTCTGCATTTGTTTGTATGCTTTTTTATGTCTTGCGGGGTGAAATTGTGAATGGATTCGTGAGTTACATGAAGGCTTTTGATACGTGCTGTAGTGTCTCATAAGAGCTAACGAGTGCTATCAAAGTGACTGGGCTTGCTGAGAAGTGCTCAGCGGGTTGGGAATGAGCCATTGCTGTTGAGGAAAGCACTGCAGGATCGGGTCAGAGGACACTGTTCCTTAGAGACAGATTTAATTGACAGAAGGCCCAGAGACACGCATTCTCTTTCACTCTGTATAGGCCTCTTAGTGTTCGACTATCTAGAGCCAGATTCAAAAATGGTGTGTGGGTGTGTTTGTTAGTGGGGTTGAATCGATTTTGTGTGTGTGTTTGTGTGATTTTGTGGTTAGAGATCATGAATAATTTAACTGGTATCTCTGTTTAATGTCACCTCTAGAAGTTTGCAGGAAAAGGCAATAGAACACACAGAGACAAGAGGAACTTTTCCAAGCTTCTGGCGTCTTTATGCCTGGAGTATTCACTGATGAGAATTCACCCATCATCGCTGAATTGATTCAAGCTATGTATAGACAGCATGCATTGCTCTGTTGACCACGACACAAGGGGAAAGACCTTTTGTAGATGTCTATCAGGCCTAAGAAACATTTTCAAAGAATTTCTGCTATGATTTCATCAATTCAGTTTTTTACACTCAATTAGTGACCCCTGATCTTCCTATTTCCTATTGATCCATGGTCAGTAGCCTTAGGCCAAAGCTAGATCCTGCCTATTCCTTCATGCTTTTCTTACTCCTGCTTTACGAGGAAATTGCTCTCTCAATTTTTTTGCCATGCACCTAGACGAAATTTAGTATGAAGGTGTTTGTGTAGGCATCATGTTGCTTTGGTATAGTATTTTTAGTATAGATTTATAATTTGATCAGCTTTTATCACCAGGTTTGGTTTCCTAAAAATCCTTAAAAAAAAGTTAAAGAAAAAAAAAAAAATTGGAGAAAACAAGGTTTTGCTAAGATAACAACAATAGGCTGCTCGAGCGATCAAACTTTTGACAGAATGATAACAGAGTTAAATCACAATACCAGAACAGGTCTGCAACTACATCTAAGAGCTTTACTGATCTACAGTAATGCCATCAGATGGTGTGGATTGGGTCAGTTAATTTTTCACATTCTCTGAAGTCATAAAGTCTCATTTTTAAGATTGAATTATGATTTCAGAACATTAAATCAAGAGAGATTGTGTTTACATGCTTTTCATTTAATAGTTACCAGTTGCATTTTGTCTGCATCTGAAACATTTGTCTTTTTCCTTTTTTTTTTGTTCTTCATTAAGCAGCACTGGTCATGGACATATAATTAAAGATCAGTTTTACATGGAATTGGCACTAATTAATTACAAATAACGTCAGTAGCAGTGTCACACAATTCCCCCTTATATCTGGTTTATCTGAAGGATGAGACTGTAGATGTTCCATAGTGCATGTAGTAAATTAGCCTGCTGAAGAGATGTTGCCCTCCTCGTTACGCAAGCCTTTGCTCTTTGATGAGTTGCCCTCTGAAGATTTCAAAGAGGGAAGAACAGGGCTTAACTCTTCTATTAAAAAATCAGAGGGAAGGGTTTGCAGTAGATTATGGCCTACAAAGGATGCACTTGTTTCTATTAATTCATGCCAGATATACATAATCCCGAAAAGATTAGGTGACTTTGAAGGGTGTTACATATGCTGCAAAGACACACACGCACATACTACATTTACTGCAACTTTAAATATTAAGGAGTCTTTAGCCATATGCCATTCACAAAATCAGTTGTCAGTGTTTAACTATTTAAGTTCTTGCACTGATTTAACATAAATAACTGTATTCCGCAGCCACTCATGTGGCACACTGCCCCAGTTTTCACCCTATAATACATGGGAATTCCTACCTCTAGTCCAAAAAATAATGTATTAATGATGCCATGCCGGATTAGCCAATCATTGCACAGTACAGTAGCAGACACACATAGCTAAGCACTGTTCTGAAGAGTATGACCTAATCTTTTTGGTGACCATGATCCATTTCCTCTCTGCTTTCCTCTAAGCCATATCCAATAAAAAGAAATATGATGAACATGTGCTTTCATATATTAGATTGCAGACATCGATAAACATGGAGCTCCTGAGGCTACACACCTTTAGAATGAAGTTGTGATCCGTTTGAGGCTTTACTGGAGCTAGCCTTTTGACATCAAAGTGGGAGATTCGTTCTCTTAGTAAAGGGCCCTTGGCAGAGAGAGAACAGAGTCAGAGTGTCAAGTGACTCTAAATTGCCCAGTACTGAGCATGGCAACGTTTAGTACAGCACTTTGATGTAGAGAGGGGGATGTATTGTGCGAATTTGCCTTAAGGGACTGGCCCATATTGCTTGATCCATGCGAGAAGGGTGACTCTAGAGGGATTTAATGAGGAAGGGATTGGTGTTTATAAACAGAACATGAGGGACAGTGGCATGCAATCGAAGTGGAAGTTATTAGACTTGCAAATCATGACCGTTTGATTAATGTGGCATGAACTTTGGCTGTTTTTGCAAGAGAGAAAAAAAGGTCAGCGTTCTTTATGTGCTGCTAACAGCAATTTAGTTGTGTTACTGTGCTCAAGAAGTCACAGTAAGATTTCAGAGGTCTTTTTTGAGTTTAGAATACTACCACAAACAAACATGCTAATAACAAAATGTGCATATTAAAGATTGTTTGACTACCTTTGTGGTGCTTCATCATAATTCTGTAGCTTCTGGCAAAAAAACAACAATTTTTTTAACACAAATTTGTTTTGTGCGTGTGTCTGTGTATGTGCCCGTGTGTGTCTGTTTGTGTGTATGTGTTTAAGTGTGTAAGTGTGTCTGTGTCTGTGTCTGTGTGTGTGTGTTCCTAGAAATTAAATATTTGCAACTTTACAGATTTTTGTCATCATTGAAACACATTTTTCCCATATGACCACATGCTCTCTCCACATATCCCCTCCATTCTTATTATTATTTTCTGTTTGGTTTATTTTACGGTGTACATGTGTTGATCATGCTTATAGTGAAACTAAAGCTAATCCATTTGTGCTGTTTTACCAGTTCCTAGACTAGGGATTTGGTTTTTAATCTTTCTGGTTCTCTTTGGCATTAATCCTGTTTCTCATCATTAAGATTCCCTTCAGAATGGCAGGTCAGTGGAGGGCAGACAGAGCGCTAGAGAATGGGTAATTAAAGCAAGCCTGAGTACATTGATTAGAGCCTATAGGGTTCCTCTCATGTGTGCTTTCCAGACGCGAACACGAATTTTGTGTGCACGTGTATGCCAGGGCAGACATGGATCCAAAGCCTCAAGGGACTTTTTTGTCCGACTGTTGACATGTGATTTGTGTGTGTGTGTGTGTAGTAAATGTGTGTTAGTAGGTTATTCCCTCAGGTGACTGTCTGATACCTCCCAGGATCAAATATGCCTCTAAATTCTACTGCTCTTTGTCTCTCCCTATGACCTGAATTTGACCTCTCTCTGTCTCTGTCTGTCTCTTTCTCACTCCCTTTCTCACTCCCTTTCTCACTCTCACTCTCTCTCAGCGAAGGCTAATGAAGCTGTAAATCTGGCCATTGCTGGTGTGTGGCATTTGTGTTGCATCAGCATGTCCACTAACGTGCACTCATGTGTGTCACGTGACTCACTGTAACTGTTCTTCACCTCCTGTGGCGTGCACACGCGACTACACAATCCACACACCCTCACTAGCTTCTTTGTTCTAATTTTCCCCACCACAGGGAGTTCTCTTACCCTTCTCCATCGCTTCTGTGCGCTGTGAGAAAAGCAAACTGAGGTTGCAATACTTAACAAATCACCAGCAGTTAAAATCTGGGCAATGAAAATATAACTGCTGCATACTTCGCCCCCACTTATATGAAAACCTCTCTTGCCTTTTATGTTATTAATTTTGCCAGTTTTATTTTCACGTCACAGTGCAGCCTTGCTTTTTATATGTTTGGAAGACTGAGAGCATGCATTGCATTACAGTCATTTAGTCAAGATTATTGTACAATGAAACAGACTGGAATACAAATGAATAAAATCTAAGCACTATTTTATGCATGGTATGCTTTATCAAGCATGTTTTAATGAAATATACCTCCCTCCTGTCACCCCTTATCCTTCCTCCAGCTTTAGGGTTTTTTTTTTTTCGTCTTTACGTCCTGGCAGTTTTTTAGTGTTGTCTCTTCTCTCTCTTTCTCTCTTTCTCTCTCTCTTACTGAGATCCTCAAAGATTTGTGCCCTAATATGTTAAATGTTGAAGTCTATAGTGGTGAGGAGTAATGGAGGCACAGTAGGGTTTCATTAATATAAATGATGTCTCCCTGCTCTTGTTTGAGTGAGCAGGTTTTCCTATGTGATTAAAAGTTTATATCGCTCAGAGAAGCACATTCACATGGCGCATTTGTCTCTTTCCCCAGGCCATTTGTTAGTTGTAATTTCTCCTCGTTTTGTCGATTTATTACCGTCACATTATTCCTAGCATAACTAATGACTTATCGTTAGACAAACTGCTCACCTCAACATGCTGGGTCAAAAGATTCCATGAATGAGCTTTATTCATTTGACTGCTTCATAGTTTGTGCAAGGCAGTTTATAGACTGAATGTGTTTGGTCTCCATATTGGAAATGGTGACAGCTGAAAAATATTGCAGGCTCAAACTCCCTGTTCATTTAGTCAGTTTATACTTCAGGTTTTTATTGCTATGGTGCAACAGGACCGTGTAAGTAAGGCCGCTGAATAATCCCTCTCAACCCAGCCATACACTATCGACTGTACATTGATTTTCCGTTTTGGGTTTAATTGAAACACCACAGAGATTCTGTGCTTTAGCTTTGTTAATATATGTGTTGGCCCGTATTATACGACCATTGTAGAGCTGCTTTAGAATGTAATGATCACATATCTTCTTCACATATCATCCTTCAACACAGGACAAGGATTAATAACACCTGTTATTTGTTCCCCTAATTGTTTATCCAATCATGCTGGAGTCAACGCTCGGTTTGATTATCATAATATTAGTCTTCTAGGGTAGGAGCACAATCATTCACTGCCAGCATTAGCTGTTAGCCGTAAGCTAACTAGTGAATGTGGAGTTGGGAGCCTGTTCCATGTTAAACATGTTAAGCTATGTTCCTCTGTCCCTCCCCCTCTCCTAGCAGAGCAACATTAGGGAGGTACTTAATCAAAAGCGCATTAGCATATTGTACAGGCATCCATTCTTATCATAGCCCAGCTCCACTGCAGGGACATGGTCAGAATACCAGAAACAACACTTCATTCTCACTAATAGGATCTGGGAATGAAGTCTCTGGATAGGATGATGGCAGCATGCAAAATTATATTAGACATACGCATTTGGCATCCATTCTTACACTCTTGTGTGGAAGTAAAAAAAGTCCTACTGACAATGGGTAAATAGACCATGACTCTTAGTTCAGCTGAACAAGTGCTGGAATCAATACAGCAGGACAACAGTTGATGGTACTGATTCCCCGCTGTGCTCTGCTATGCAGGGCTGTGTACTATACTGAAGGTGTGGCCTCTTTATTGGCCTCTCTGTTTGTTTGCTTCCAGTTTACACAGGCCGATGTCAAAGGCAAATAAAATATTCATCCCTTACAGTGCTCCACACATCTGATGTGTAATATTGGGAGCTCACTGAAGTAAATAATAAAAATGATAAATACGGTGTCTGCAGGTAAGAGTGTGTTTGCGGGGGGTATGTGTAAGGAGTTGCCTGGTGTTGATAATTTCAAGGCAAACACCAATGGCGACTATTAGTGCAACAGAAGATTTATAACTAAAACAAAATGTGGGTTTAGTTAATTTTCTTAGTGAAAAGAAAGTCAAGGAGCAAACCTAAATAATGCTTATTGCAATTTCAATTTGTTTACACACACCACGTGTTATGTTTCATTTATTTCTGTAATGTAATTGTTATAAACAAAGACAAACAAATGGGCTGCTCATTATGAAGTAATGTTTAAGTCCACCAGCACAGACTGAATTAATTAAATATTCTAAATTAATTTTCTGTTGTGATTTCTCCCATGCAGAGTAAGCTTACTCTCACCAGTCTTTGGAACATTTCGAGCTGTATGATGTGCATTTTTGGCTACAGCAGACTTGTGCATCACAACAAGAACTCTGAACTAAAGCCTTAACATAAACAAATCCCTGCTCCCTAAATATCATTGTGCAATGTAGAAGGAAACTATCCACTTTACTAAATTGCAGTGAAAACATGTGAATAAAAAAATACATTTAGCCTGAGACTCTAAAACTCCAAAGAAGGAAGTTAAAATGATTCCAAATTTTGGAAGAATGATGAATATTCACTCTGATTATTGGCTGAATCAATAATTTGTCAACCCCTAGTGTGCAACTATGGTGAGAAACAGAGAGAAAAGGCTATAAATCTATGATGTTCAGGTGCTGTACTAACCTTTACCTTATTTAAGGGACACAATGAAGGTCCCGCTAGCCCTGCCTCTTCCCTTATTTAAGTCGTAGCATTGAATGAAAAAGGCTTTCTAGGAAGTTGTCAATAAGTGCATCGATACTTTGTCTATCCACCAGGCTTTGTGCACGAGTCAGCTTTCTGGAAGAGAGATATCCCCTACAACTTCTTTGGGCTGTTCTTAGAGCAGAACTGACCTTCACAAGGACTAAACTTAACTTCTTCACGGCAGCTGTAACAGCTCATTTTCTGACAGCAATTGACCAGAACATGCTGCTTTCGAAGCACCATATACAGCTAAGGAAACTGTACCACAGCCCAGCTGGCTTGAAATCTTGTTAACAGTGATACCATGTGTACCTTTTTTTGTAGGCTTTAGTGGTCATGTTCTTGTTAGTTGAAAGCCTCAGCGGTGAAACCGATGGCATTTTGGCGATCATTATTTCAGTTGGTGAGTTCCTACCTGACATCAGGTAGATATACTGGACAGACATAAAAATACAAATATGGAAAAATTATACATAGAATAAAACTTTAAGAGTTCAACGCTGTTATTGTCAAATATTGTCATGCCCACCTATATCGGTAGCTACATAAAGATACAGTTTGGTAGTGTCATGTGGTGCATGTAATCATAGTATAGCTTGTGAAGTTGTGCATAAGTGCATACAAGACGTGAAACAATCATACTGTATATGGTACAGTAGTATAGGCTTACCCACCAGCATGTAATGCTATGAAATTCATCCCTTAAATGTGATTTGTTAATATTGTCTTCCTAATATGATCTGGGTTCTTTTTTTTTTTTTTCAGATTTCTTTGGGCTTATCCATGTGCGTCTCTGAAATTTCATTTCCCCTGCTGCTGTTAACCACATTCCATCAGTACCCAGATTATAGTGATTTGTATTGTTACATAAATATGATAATCTAATAACCCCCCACTCTTGCTGCTCTTCTCATAACTTTTATTCCCTGAGGGAAATTCAGCTGATGAAAGAATGGGTTTTACTGACTGCTGGATAAGACTGTAGCCAGGGCAGGCACACTGCTTTTGTCCACAAACCTTTATTCTGTTTTGCTTGATGGTTCTGCATGTAAAATAAAGATGTTCAGGGTTATATCAGTATCTCTTCCCTCAGAGAGGAAGAACAATTCCTTATTGTTTGTCCTAGACTGTCATTGCTTTGTTATTTGTGATTTCTAAATATTTTTCAAGTGAAAAATCAAAGATGTGTGTAAGTAAAAGCAGCTTGCTGGTGGAACAAGCTATTCAACAATGCTATTTCAAAGTGCATCACTTTCACACTCACCAGCCATCACCTTTTAATTCAGCAGTCCAGCCCCCCAGTACCAGAGGCAACTCTTTTTTCCAATTACATCTGCTAACCTCCGTTATCCATCTGTCATAAGTAAGTAAGGTACTTGCTGGGGGGGACCAAGTCTCACTGCATGGTTCAGTGTGATAGGGCCATGCTGTGGGAGAATTTTCAAGCTCACAGCGGGAAGGGTCGTAGTAATTATGGTGTGCAACAACATGCACACCTCCAAAATCTCAACTAAGCTCATGTTGGTGGATGCCTATGTTAACGTGTGTACAACCCCTGCATGTGTTCTGAGATTTTCAAATGCAGTTTTTTCTTTTGAATAAGCATACTGAACATAAACCTACAAAGTGAAAACACATTTATTATTGCTATCTGAATTTAATATGACAAATCTGAACTGAAGATATACAAAAACATACATACTAATTGAAAGTTATTACAGCAGGTATAAATAAAAATAATAATAATAAAATTTGGTTGGTCATTCAAGTCAATAGATTCCATTGTTTTGTGCATACTTTGTACTTTTTTGCCTTTCGACCGTGTGCTATTTGTAATGTTTTACTATTTCAAAAATTATGACTAGAGATGGCATTACCATGGTAGCAGGGATTTTCCTTCTAATTGTTCCACTTCTTTTGAATCTGTCCATGATTCTGCCTGGTGAGCAGGATGTTCTTGAAAATTGCTTGAACGTCGAACCCTCTCTTCATATTACAAATAAATAGAGATTATGCATCTCTTGTCTAATGTCCCTTGTAAAATTTGTGCAAAATTTCCAACTTGTCCACTATGCGTTAGATGGTCCTCAAACTGTTTTAACACATTTGTGATGACTGCTACAGGAGATTGAATTGAATTACCATTCCAATAATTTGTTATGTGCTAGGTTTTGACACTTGGGCATGTTTGGCTATAAAGCATTTACATTATTTATGTTTTATTGCCATAGAAACATTTTAAGAAGCTGTTTCTTGAAAGATTCTTTAATAGACTACAAGTGACATCAGTCCTAAAGCCCTTTTGGCACTTTGAGTGTGCTCTGTGTGTGCTTTGTACTGAATTGTACTATGCTTGTCATTTAATTTAAGTTAAAGTTGTCATTTAATTTTAGCTAATTATCTATTAAATTCACCTTAACTTTTCCTCACCTTTAAATCTAACCACTCACTCTAAACCTAATCCTGACTTTAATCCAAAACTTCCAAAAACTTCCATTGTTGATAATCAGTAGATTTTGGCTATAATTTAATGATCTATAGATAAACAGTAGGGGAATGTTTATTAATCCAATAAAATGGGACAGCTATACGTAGCAATACCTCCAGGTTACTGACAGGTCTAGTCAAATGTTGTGTTAATTGTAATTAAGAAGGAAAGAAAAAAAAACTGCAGGTTTGTTGTGTAGTCATGGTTAGCATGTGAAGACCTGGACAGTCCTGTGGGCATAGTAGTCTTTAGATGGGGTTGGGGTGGTGAGAAACTGGGGAAGATGATGCGATTTGAAGGACAGTGTTTCCCAGGAGGCTGTGTTATCTCCATCAGTCAGCCAGCCACCCAGTCACAAAGGACCATTGTGCGCACACACATTGAAAATCACTCTGTGACTTTTTACAGGTCTCCTACATAACCCTGCTTATTCTCAGTATAGGTGGTCTAGTGTCCTCCTACTCTATTCAGACCCACACCACAGTTCAGATCCAATACGGCTTTTGCAGATGAGGAATGCAAGTCCATTTACAGAGCCAGGATGACTTTCTGCTGATGTTGAGATATCTCAAATCTCATCCTCTTCTTTTCTACATTTTCTCAGAGATAGTTATATTAAAAGAGCACATGGAAGGAGATGCACCCCATGACTCCAGATATGCTTGGATTACGGCTTGAGGTCTGCTCTGAAACTCATAAAAGAAAAATAACGAGAAGAAAGTGAAAGAAATAAAAAAAAAAAAAAAAAATTGAAATAAAAATCTAAAAATGTAAGGTGCCTGGCACTATAGAGTTCCACTTCCAGCTGAGAGGACTTATAATTGATGTATAAATTATGAAAGTTGTTTCTCAAATCCTCTGTGATCTATAAAGATAAAAACCCTGCAGCACTGAGAAATAGTCTGTCAGCATGTAAACTTTTATTAGCTCGGCTTTGGAAATATTAGAGTACATGTAGGGCTCAACATTTATTAAGATGTTTACTGTATGGCTTTTTTTCCCTTTTCTCTTTTAGATCGACAAACTTGTCCCCCTGAGAAGTTTGACTGTGGTGGCAATACAAACAAGTGTGTGTCACTGTCCTGGCGCTGTGACGGAGAGACAGATTGTGAAAATGGAGCAGATGAGGAACAGTGTGCTGCTGGTAAGGAGACAGGGCAATGGGGTAATAATGGGCAAATGTCTGTAAGATATGATGCTCTGAGCTCCAGCCGACCATCCAACTATTGTTCATACATGGAGCAGCCAGTGCTTTTTTAAGCCACTGTGCTTTCAAACAACTCTTAGAGTGACATGGGGTTAAGTGCCTTGCTCAAGGCCACAATTACAGTGGCTAAAGGGAATACACAGATGTTTTAAGCCTGATATGTGAGACTTTATCAACATCTTTTGTGTCCCCAAGAGTCTGTGTTCACTGAATCACTGGTACAGAAGCCGAAAAGCAACATCGGTGTCCCAGTACCCCTTTTAGTGGCTTCATTGGGTGTGGGTGATTGTTTAATGTTGATTAAATGAATAATCTCTTTAAATAGTATCTTCTTTTTCTGCATAAAGGGGTTTTTCTGTGCACTCATGTTTACAGTTTGTGCAATGGTGAGGAACCTCACAACTGAAACGTTTTTTTTTTTCTAAAAAATTAGATAAAAGATAATCCATTTGCCAGCAGGAAGGAGAAAAAGCAGAGTTTTCAAATCTGGAGTTAAAAAAGGGCATGAAGACAATGGCACTACTAACAACAGGGCCTGGTATACCACCAAAACTGCCACCTTCAGATAAACAGCACTTTAAGCTTTCATCTTTGAGAGCGAGGAGCAGATCAAGCTCTTCTTTTGCCTTTGCTCTGAAAAAGTCTACAGGTGTATCTGACGAATGGTGTTTTGAAAATGTTTTGTTTGGCTGAATGTTCTCAACTTGTGATGGGAGCAGGGTTCTATAGTACATTTACACGTATCCACACTTAGATCAGATCGGCACAGGCCTGGTAGCAATAGGCTGGCATTTTCACATGAGTACCTGAGTATCATATAAAATGCTATTGATTTTGCTTTGTGGTTAGACATGTGACCTATAGAGGCATTGACTCTCACATTTCCTACCAGCAGCATATGGTATGTATTATGCATTTGGCCTTTTACAACCCTTTTGAATGTTTAATCCAACAACAAGAGCTGTGGGGTTTGGGGCTACAGGGTAGAAGCAAAAAAACTTTTTTGTGGCAGATTGTGACATGCCTCTCGTAAATCGTAAAGCTCCTGTGTCAAACTCTAAACTGTGTTTTGTTTTGCACTTACATATTTTTGTTGAGCACTAACTAAACGTTGTACATCTTTATTACCATACCAGAGAAAATTAAAGTTGCATCCAAATTTAGCCCTGTGTTTAAACACCTTTTCCGAACACCTTTTGTTTCCCTTTAGATTAAATCCTTGAAATAATTGTGCTTTTTATCTTTCGTTTCGAAACAGTGAAGGACCATCGCAAAAAGGCCATGTGACATTGTTTTACTAAGCCCATGTTTCTGTAGAATGTGCAAAGCAACATAACACAGTATTTCTGTCAGCACGTGCTTAAGATGAACAGGAAAATACAGCTTTTATGTTGTTACATATCTCTTTCCTATCTCCAGAGAAATTAAAAGCATTCCTTTTTGCCACATTCTTGGTATTAACCTTGGCTTGAATTGTTTTTCTTTTTCTTCTTCTTTTTGTGGTTTCTAAAGCACTTTGATTTGGATTACACATGTGATATTAGCTTAACTGTTCCTTTCCGAAAAGCGCAGAAAGTTTACTGGTGGTACTCATGTCCTGACTCATGACTTCAGTGTTCATCTAAGGACAGATCTCTCAGAAGAAAATCTTATTCCATTGATTTCTTTTCTTTTGAAGTGAAATTGAAAAAACTACAGTGTGCAATTATGATTTTCAGCTATTTGGTTTGCAATTCGTCTACTAATGCAGTTGTCACTGTATTCACAGTTGATAGTTTTTGAAAAGTGTTCGTGAGCTGTCATTGTGTCTGTTTTTAATTAAGTGCCACCTGAAGATCCTGGCCATCCACTATTTGTTTTTAGGGATGCACTATAAAAAAAATTTAATTTGCTTTTCAACCTGTATTCTCACCACTTACGAGAAAGTCTATATTGTTGTTCCTGTCTGTTATTTAAGATCACTGCTACACTGCACACATTCTGCAGACAAATGGTGTAGCACGGGTCACAACTGAATTAAAGTAAATGGATGGATCCCATGAATCAGTCTAATTATTTGATACCCGATCCAGCTCATTTTGTTAATATCAGGATCAATATCTGACCCTAATATTTTGTCATTCTCAGTGGACTAATGCTGTGATTTTTATTCATCCCTCTTTCCTACACATCTGTGCTGAAGTGAAAAATAAGAACACTAACACCATAGCAATCTTTCAGCCTTCTATTCGTTATAATTGATTTCCTGGTCCTTGATGTCTGTCCCAGAGTTGTATTATCTTCTCTATAAAGTTCTAACAACCTGTAGCACTGCTCCTTTGATTTATAATTTAGAATGTGAAGCTGATGGTTATGAATACTCATTAATGTTTAATACTACATCTGATAGCTGAATTTTGCCTCAAATAAAATATTTCACATCATACATCAAATAATCTTCAGATCACTCACATATGACAGAACTGTTTATGAAAACATTTATATTGGATTGAATGTTTTGGTTCAAAGGTTTGATGTATAAAGAAAGTAGTAAACTTTAAATATGTTCATACATTATGTTAGTGTTCAAATTACACTCTGACCGACTGTGTCTGGAATATGTCTAAATTTAGTCTATTATAATTTATACATTAAAAAACTACTGCAGATGTGGCATTTAAGCGTATCTGAATTGTATTTGAGTTGGGTGGGACAAACAAAATTTCCAATGATGGCATGTATGACAATTTACAGATATGCTGTTTAGTTTACTTCATGTGTTAAACCCTACATGTATTATAGATATATACCAACCAGCCTTTTATTAGGTACCCCTTTGTGAATCTTTATCCTCTGTTTTATCATTTATGCAATCATTGTTTTATCATTTATAGTAATATTCGGTAAATATCATTTATAAACATTGTTTATTTATTATGTCTGTTTTAGCACTGTTTTCCATATAGGTGCACAGTTCTTTCTATGTTTTGTGTACTTTGTTAGTCTCCTTTCACCCAGTGCTCCCTTACTTGTGCTGATTAAGCTAAAGAGGTTTTTTTTTGCTATTATCACCGACATAGCTATAAGTGCTTCATAAGAGCAGTGTCATCAATGACACCGTGCTCACAAGTCTTTGCCTGTTCTTGCCTGATTTCTGAATAGAAAAAAAATTTCTATTAAAAATTTTTAAAAAAATGTAAGGCAATATAAAAACGTTATAAAAAGAACACACACAACACATACGCGCGCACACCCACACCAGGGATTAGAAATGGTTCAGGGAGTGAAAACAAAGAATGAAAAACACCCTTCAGTGCTCCAGAGATTAAGTGTTATTTAGATTTGTACCTTTTCTATTTCAGTTTTTTGTTTCAGTTATCTGACCTGAATTCCAAGTGAAAAAGGCCACTGTGTCATGTAGTAGGTATAGTGCTTTTACTTTCATCTCAGTCATTTGATCTGCTGCTAGTAAGCCTTCCAAACTACAGTAATAATCATTACATAGCCGTTTAATGTCTGTGGAAAGAGTTCATGCTATGTTATTACTTTGGTGTTGAGCTGGCAATTAAAAAATCGCTCAGACAAATTATATCTAATATCTGCCAAACACACACACACACACACACACACCCACACACCCACACACACACATAAATTCAGTTTTGATACCCTCTGTATATTAAATCAATTCATACAAAGATTTTCAGATCACTGACACACAGCCATTTATGTAGTCCTGAACTGAGATTTAATTGATAAACATAACCTCAGAAGCCATATAAAAGTAAAAGATTATCATATATTACAACCAATTCTGTAAGGGACGGGAACAGTGCTCTTTGCACTTTAAGAAATATCAGGGCTTTTTCCCCCATTTTTAACTGGCTCCCTTATCTTCCTCCATTTAGCAGTGGCTTTTAACATTAATAATAGATGCTAATTGACTGTTGCGTTAGCCTGCATTATAAATGCCCTGCCTAAGCACTGGGTCGTTGGCTCTGTGTTGGGAGTTGTGCTAATCTGTGATTATGTATGGTGTTGAGGTAGACGCTGCTGTGTGCTGAGGTACAGCTTTGTTTAAAGGCTGGTCTGAGAAGAATGTTGGTGTTCAGCAAGTATCACATTATCTGAAATTCTTAACCTCAGCCCTCCTCAATAAAGTGAAGTAGCATGACTAGATCAGAGAAAGATGGAAGATTATTCTTTTCTCATTTTCCAGAGAACAATGTTTATAACTGTACTCATTCACAAGGAAGTTTGAAGAAAATAGGTTTATTACAATTTGATAAAATATATGGTCAAAATCCATTTTTGAGCAATAGTGTAGCATGTCATTATGGTGTTTTATTAAATAAAATTACATTCACACTGCAGAAAAAGGTTTTTTAAAGAACATATCAGATTTCCGTGTCTGGACCCTAACACAAACGTATGACTGTTGTTAAAAAGCAAAGACAAATCCATACAAAACAAGTCATCACAAGTTGCTCACACATTAGTACATTGAGTGGAATATGAAATCAGTCGCACTTTAAACCTATTTTCCACCATTTTTTATGCAGACCTCCCCAGTTTTGCACAGCCCTCCTTCAAGCGCTTTGCAATGTGGTTTTAATGTTTGTTTGCCGTTTTTTTTCTATGTAAATATACAGGCATCTGAATTGCATATGAAACTAGTCAAAAGGCCTAGTTCCTTTGGACCCTATTGCAATGTACACTGGAAGAAGTAAATATTTGATCCCTTGCTGATTTTGTAAGTTTGCCCACTGACAAACATATGAACAGTCTATAATTTTAAGGGTAGGTTTATTTTAATA
This sequence comes from Prochilodus magdalenae, assembly GCA_024036415.1. Classification (NCBI taxonomy): domain Eukaryota; kingdom Metazoa; phylum Chordata; class Actinopteri; order Characiformes; family Prochilodontidae; genus Prochilodus; species Prochilodus magdalenae. The sequence goes on from JAMWET010005258.1 coordinate 735,717, forward strand.
GTGTGAGATAGAATATCCAGAATAGATAGAAAATCCAGAAAATTACATTGTATAAAATATATAAATTTAATTGTATTTTGCAGAGAGAAATAAGTGTTTGATCCCTCTAGCGACTTAATACATGGTGGCAAACCCTTGTTGGCAAGGACAGCAGTCATACGTTTTTTGTAGTTGATGATGAGGTTTGCGCACATGTCAGGAGGAATTTTGGTCCAATCCTCTTTGCAGATCATCTCTAAATCATCCATTTTTATTTTGCTTATTTTTGAGCCACTCCTTTGTTGCCTGTATGTTTTGGGTCATTGTCATGCTGGAAGACCCAGCCACGACTCATTTTTAATATCCTGGCGGAGGGAAGGAGGTTGTCACTCAGGATTTTACGGTACATGGCTCCATCCATTCTCCCACTGATGCGGTGAAGTAGTCCTGTGCCCTTAGCAGAGAAATACCCCCAAAACATAATGTTTCCACCTCCATGCTTGATAGTGGGGACGGTGTTCTTTGGGTCATAGTCAGCATTTCTCTTCCTTCAAACACGGCGAGTTGAGTTAATGCCAAAGAGCTCAATTTTTGTCTCATCTGACCACAGCACCTTCTTCCAATCACTCTCAGAATCATCCAGGTGTTCATTGGCAAACTTCAGATGGGCCTGCACATGTGCCTTCTTGAGCAGGGGGTCGTTGCGGCACCACAGGATTGTGTTACCAATGGTTTTGTTGGTGACTGTGGTCCCAGCTGCCTTAAGATCCTTAACAAGTTCTCCCCGTGTAATTTGAGGCTGATTTCTCACCTTCCTCATGATCAAGGATACCCCATGAGGTGAGATTTTGCATGGAGCCCTAGATCGAGGTCGATTGACATCTATTTTGTATTTCTTCCATTTTCTTACAATGGCACCAACAGTTGTCTCCTTCTCACCCAGCGTCTTTCTTAAGGTTTTGTAGCCCGTTCCAGCCTTATGCAGGTTGTGATCTTGTCCCTGACATCCTTAGAAAGCTCTTTGGTCTTGCCCATGTTGGAGAGGTTAGAGTCTGACTGATTAATTGAGTCTGTGGACAGGTGTCTTTTATACAGGTGACAATTTAAGACAGCTGTCTTTAATGCAGGTAACGAGTGGATTAGGAGCGTCTAACTGGTCTGTAGGAGCCAGAACTCTTAATGTTTGGTAGTGGATCAAATACTTATTTCTCTCTGCAAAATGCAATTCAATATCTATATTTTATACAATGTAATTTTCTGGATTTTCTTTTTGATATTCTATCTCTCACTGTTAAAATAAACCTACCCTTAAAATTATAGACTGTTCATATCTTTGTCAGTGGGCAAACTTACAAAATCAGCAAGGGATTCATTATTTATCACCTCCACTGTACATCACCTGTTACGCTGATTTTATTCGATGATCACTCAGAGCGCGTCCTGTCTAATCTTTCAGTCTCCATGCACGGACTTTATACAGGCTATTTGTTCTGCAGAGTATTTGTCAAGCAGCGACAACATTCTGTTGTGTGGTATACAAGTTGTTGTTTGAGCCTATACAAAGGACTACAGACTTTTGTTATAAACCTATGTAAGTAGCTACTTGTGGGACCCTCTGAACCCTCTGTATTGTCAGAGAGAACACACCTAGTTGAGGTGGCATTTTCAAACTCTTTACATATTGATCTTGATTTTGATCTTGTTTTCGGAGGCACTGTAGATTTTCTTCTAGCCTGCGAATATGGAGAGAAATTCTACTCTTAAATGGCATTTCACTCTGTTCTGGCCACCTGACTGACCTCTGCTGTGCTGAATTATTGAATTACTATTATTTAATAACAATTAAGTAAACCTGGAAAGTGTACACCCACATAACATAATAGGAAGATGTTCTGTGTGTGTGTGTGAGCTTGTTTGTACCCTTCTGCCTGTAAGCAAGTGTGGGGGTGTAATAGGTTTAGTCTCTGATGCTGCTGCACTTCCATCTGTTAGCACTTGTGACTGCTGAGAGAGCACTGTGGGCTTCTCTCACTTTCACTGCTCCTCTTCCAGCCACCCACGACTGTAGCAGCACATCTACTTCCAGCCTCCTACCACTGACGAGTGTGCACTTAGATCCACAAAGCAACTGAGCTGGATTCACTGTTAGCAATGCTCTGGGCATCAGTTAACTTAATAATATCAGGGAAGACAGGATCATGACGGATTGTGCACGTGATTTTGTTCAAACGGGTCACTTTTGGCAATGCAGTTGCTTTTAGTTTCACATATTCCTTTTTTTTTTTGTAGCTTTCAAATGAATTGTGGAAACGTGCAGGTTATCACTGTCAATAACAAGACAATCTGCTCCTATATAAATTGAGTATGCATTTGCTGTAGAACACAGCAGTGTTCTACATAATCACTGTGAGAGCTAAACAGCTGTCTACAAAATGATGACAATCAGGGTGCAAGCACCACACACCTTACAGGATGATTTTTCACTAATGATGAGTTTTTATATTTATAGATTTAAAAATGCTAGTATTGCATTTTAGCATTAAAGCATTAACCTTTCGGTTTATATGTGTTTACATAATACTAAGATGTAGACATTCACTGGATAAAGTACCTAAATCTGAGACTGATAGATAATCCGAAACTTCTTGTTTCTGTTGGATTAATTTCCTGAACTGCATGTCATAAGGAGTATGAATAGACAGATAAGACCCTACACAGGAAATGTGCAGTTTTTGTATGACAGTGATATTCTTATAGCATCTCTGTGAAATGAATGCAACTCAGTTACTATGTTTGTGTGTGTACGGAAAAGCATGTTGTTGAAAAAGCAATTTGAGAAGTGCTTCATTGAGGTTAAGGTCTAAAAGACCTCTAAGCTTTGATCTCTGTTTCTCCTTTGCTTTGGTGAGGACTTGTGGATATTTAGTGGTGTTTTAATTATTGTTTATTGTATGTTTTTCATGGTGCATTTTGGTTTGATTTGTTTATGTACATCTTCAAAAAGTTCTGCATTTGTTTCTACATATGTACTTAAATGCGGGGTGCTTGGAATTTCATATCAGGCTCAGGGATAAGAGTCCTGCATTCCCCACAGTTATATATCAAGTAAACAGACCACAGGCTATGAAACAGTGGATTTTAAGTTTGGTTCAAAATTCTAACACCATTAGTATGTATTGAGTTGTGACACTTGGTGTATGCCCAGATCTGTGTAAAGGATAAATGACATGCTGAACTCCTTCTGTTCTCTCTCAGCACCCTGATATTTCCCTTTCATCTGAGCTACCATTTGCTAAGCTTCCCACAGGCAGTGCTGCAGCCCTCAGTAAATATATAGCTGCACTTTAGAGGCCAGGAAAATGTCTTTCCCCCTCTGTAAACAGCCTGCAGCATGCTGAGGAGGGCCATGTCCCAACTGCCATGTTGTAAATGAATTTGTAGTACAGGAGGGCCATTGCTTTCCCGAGCAACACTGACGTACTTTACCTCTCGATCTGTCATTCACATCTCCCATAGTTTCTCAAAAGGCAGTTAAAGTACAGCGTGTCTGCCACTCATTGCTGCATTGTGTTATTATTATTTTTGATTTATGGTCTTTAGTTAGGACAAATTTGTCCAACTTATAGTTACACTTAGAAGCTGCACTTTCAAAAGGACTTGGACCTGCTCTTTTCTCTTGGTTTTAAACATGTTACAACTAGTAAAATTCTGACATTAGCAAAATGTTCATGTCTTTAATGATGTTACTTTACAGTGAATTTAATAATTATGTAATTGCTTTTAAAGCAACACCTGTACATTTGGCAGAGTTTTGCAGACCTCTAGTATGAATACATAAGTACATGCAAAGAACATTCTGAACATACATCAGCTGTGCTTCAGACCAACTTCGTTTCCACTCCCCAAGCAGGTGAATCTGGTAATTGCGTTAATGGAGTTGAAAGCAAATTTTGTCAAACTTGAAAAAGGATCTGTCTTCCAAGGATGTAGTGAACTATCTACTGTTGTTATTGTATCTTCATACCTTTAATGTTGATTTTGCATTTAAAAAAACTTTAGGACATGGGCTAAAAAACTCAGAAACTGCAAATCTTGGTTTATGCTGGTAATGTTGCACCTTTCAGTTTTAAAAACACACTGTTACTTTGTGTTGTTACAGTTAAAGTGCAGCTTTAGTATAGCAAACATCAATATCTCCTGGCTTCTAAAGGCTGATGTCATATGCTTTTTTGCAAATGTGTACCTTACCAATGCATTAAAGCATGATTTTGTGATGCCAGACATGTAGGAAATATACAAGAGGATGAGTTTGTTCTCATGAAATAGAGCAATATTGCTGTCACTCATTGTAATTTTTTGAGTGTAAGAATAAGATGTAACACCCATTCCTTAATTCTGAAGCATACCAGAGCCAGATGCTGTTGAATTAAACTGCATTGTTTCTTTATTAGGGCTTTTCTATAAATTGTTCAGTAGCAGGGGTCAGTACACAAGCAGCCATAGGCTAAAGTGAGAATGTAAAAAATAGCTTCTTTGAAACATCAGGTTACAAACAGGATAAAATTATTGGACTAATCCAGCAATTGTTATACATTGCTTTGAAACAAGGCTACATTAACAGGGACAGTGCTTATTTAATTAAGCAAGCTGCAGGTTCATGACAAATAACTTGGTGGAAGCCCATAGCTCAGAAGAAGCTTTTTTTTTTTTGACAAGTGCGTAGATTAGCCAGCCACAGCAAAAGCATAACGGCACATTATCAGCAGCTACAAGGTATAGGAAATGTCATGACTGGAGTGCTTAAATGTTAACACGGCTCTAAATTAGATTTTATGATAACACTGAACAAAGTAACTTTACTGGACCTGTTTCAGACCATGGCATACATCTTTGAATATTGCCATAGCGTCTAGCCCAATATTTAGGCTTCAAACACACAGTCGACTTTATACTGATGAAGATATGGTGACAGCAATAGATACATCTTCGAATCCCCTATTATTATTTTTTTTATTATTATTTTTTTTTTTTGATAGGTTTGGTGTCTTTATTTTGCACAGCTATGTTGTGGCACTAGGGTAGAGGCAGTTTTAGTTTAGCCAGTCAGCACAAAACCAAATGACAGTACACAACCACTTGATCTTTAGTTGACCCATTTATTTGTGTACAGCGTTCTGTATTGTGAAGGGAATTTATGATGTGAATTGCAATGGAACTGACCTTATTACAAGGACAAGGTCAGAGTCTGTTTTGACCCAGCTTCATATCTGGCCACTGCCTGTGCTCCTGTGAGCCACTTTCTCACTCCCACATATAGCACTGCTGCCAGAACTTCCTGGGCTTTCCACAGGACATGCTCACCCAAACCTCCTCAGTGTTTAGTCGCCTCACTTCACCTGCCGTGTCTCTTCTCTTCAGCCTTATACGTCATAGCTTCAGTCCCCCTCTCTCTCTACTACATGCTGTAGTCCCTGGAGGAGAGCCATGTCTCCACTGCTTGTTCCTGTAACAATATTAAGTGTAATGGCTGTGTGTTCCTGAATGCTCTATTAACTTGCTGGTTCTGTACAGTGGCTCTGTTCCACAGGGGATGCAGTGCTATGCTAAGATGACTTACTCTCTGTGTGCTGAAATTCTGACATTGTATTGTGAATGAAAACAAAGTGCTTCATGCATTAAATACACTTTTTCAGCAAGGTCAGTTTTGCTTTCAGTCAAAGTTGCATTCTCAAATGCTCTACTACTACTGCTACCTCCAGTAATAATAATAATAATAATAATAATAATAATAATAATAATGATGTAATTATGTTGGACTTTTTAACATTTATCTCATGAAATATGTTTTTCTATAATGATTCTTTATTTACATCCCAATGGAAAGCAGCACCAAAGTTTTTTTTTCTCATGTTTTTGTTTGCTTTTGTGCATGGATTTTTAACAATAGCAGACAACGGAGGTGATCATGTCATTTGCCATGAGCCTCAGTCATTGTTGCCTTTGCTCTTCCATCATTAGCTACCTGTCCTTAAATTATCTAACCTAGAGCAGGACCTTCAGCATGACTGACTTAGGTTAGAATATGCCATTGTGGCAGTGGTACTTCTTCATCCGCTCATGTTTAACTGATGGCAGACTTGACATTACAGTGATTTATTAAGTGTTATTATGAGACAGGATGGGCTGGGACTAGCTGGTTAGCATGCTTATTCCTGTAGATATTTCTGCAACACAATATGTAGATGCATCTACATTTTACACCAAAACTGTTTTTTCTTCAAATTTTGTTGATACTTCAGTTTCTGCAACACAATATGAAATATATATATATTTTTTTAATAGCAGCAATGCATCTCAAAAAAGTTGGGATGGACCATCTCCACCATTGTGCAGCACCCCCTCTTTTTTAAACCAACTGGTTCCCATTGTACTGGGGTAGAGCTCAGCAGTTCTGGACTGTAGGCAGTTTTTTACTGGTGAGAGGTCTGGACTGTAGGCAGGCCTGTTCAGCACCCAGACTCTTGTTTTGCGAAGCCATGCTGGTGTGATGGATGCAATATGTGTTTTAGCATCGCTTGCTGAAACATGTAAGGCCTCCCCCTGATAGAGACATTGTCTGGATGGGAGCATATGTTATCCTTAAATCTCTAAATTGTGTGTGCGAGCTGCCTACACCATAGGCATTAATGCAGCCCCTTACCATCAGAGATGCAGACTTTGAAACTGTGGGTGATGACAAGCTGGATGATCCCTCTCCTCTTGAGTTAGCAGGACACGCCATTTGTGGTTTCCAAACAGAATTGCACATTTTTATTCATCTGACTGCAGAACCGTTTTTTATTTTGTTTAGTCCATTTTAATGAGCTCTGGTCCAGAAAAGAATGGTAGATTCTGGATGATGTTGACATATGGCTTCTTTGCATGATACAGCTTTAACTTGCATATGTGGATTGCATGGCAAACTGTGTTCACAGACAATGATTTCTGGAAGTGTTGCTGAGCTTATGAACTGATTTCCAGTACAGATTCATGCTTGTTTTTAAAGCAGTGCTGGGGCCCGAAGACCAAGAGCAACCAATATTGATTGAGGGTTGTCTCTTGCGCACAGGAATTTTTTCCACATTCTCTAAATCTTTTGATGATATTAAGTAGTGTAGATGGTAGGATATACAAAGACTTAATGATTTTACATTATAATTCCACAATTATAAGGCACAATTAATCACTGTGAATCTCTGTCCTTCTTTGCTTCGGAGAGTTAAGAATTTTAATGAAATGGTAAAATGTCTCATTTTCAACATCTGATGTGTATTCTATGATCTACTGTAAATACAATATGGGTTTATGAGATCTGTAAGTCATTGCATTCTGCATCTGTATTTACATTTATTTGCGCTTCACACATGTGCCTATTTTCTGGAACTGGGGTTGTACATATTGCTGCTTTAAGCAGGACACAATTCGGAAGTATGGAGCTAGCCTTAACGGAAATACATTTTAGACTGCAGCTTTCCACAACACATGAGTGTGCCTCTCTACTTCTTAGGAGCACACTAGATGTAATGCTCATCAGATATCTTTCCATTCCAGCAACTGCTAGCCTGATGTGCTAAAGCACAGTGTCTTATTCAATATCACGCTCTAAAAACTATGAGTCAAATGATTTATGAAAACGTGTGTGCATGTGTGTGAGCAAGAGAAAGCAAAGTATCATTCACTTCCCACGTGCAACTGCAGTTGAGGTGTGGTTTGTGTGTATGTGTGTGTGTGTGTGGTCCAAGGTTGCTGTGATGGTGCTAATCTCAGGTTTTATCTATTACCTGTCTGCTACTTTGGATTAAGTAAAGTCTGGTTGCAGTTGTTCAATAGGGTTTGATCCCCCTGCTCTTGGGTCTTTTCTACTATTTTTTGTACATCTATGCTCCATTGCGCCTGGCCATAGCAGATAGCATCACATTTAGCTGGAAGGACATATTTGCTATAATATGACTGTGTGGGTGTGTGTATGTGTTTGGTCGCATACTCTATGTGTCTGAGAGACATGAGGCACTGCTAGTCTTATGAGGCTGTGTTGCTGTACTGATGTTGAATCTCAGGTTATCTCCTCTCTGATGTATCCTCATGTTCTGCTGGACCTCAGGGGAATCATGGGGTCAGCCAATCCAATATAGCCCTGCTTAAAGCAAACACAATCTGCTTCCACACGCTCTTCATACACCACCTCTCAGCACACGCACAGCACTTCTATTAAAAGCATGCCATGTTTGATGTCTACCTTGCCCTTGCAGAAGAATGGTGTAGCATACATCAGTTCAACACCGTAATCCTCCAGCGACAGCATCATGTCAGACTTGCCGGAAGATTATGAGCCTTTAATCTCTGCTTGATATGTAATTCCATCAGTTCACCCTGGTTGTTTGGCAGCCAGTGGAAAGTCCGGTAAGTGATTTGTGACATTAGGCAAGTACCTAGTTTTGTTATTTTGCTAATGACGGTTGCAGATATGTCATTAGCCAATTAGGCCCTCGTTGGCTAATCAGCTTTGTGAAAATGAAATGAGCAACATGCCCATTGGGTCATTATTGTAATTGGTTTGAAAAGCCGGAAGCGTTGGAGGGGAACAATGAAATGCACATCAGCTAAAATGCAGTGAAGGACAACAGTGACCTTTGTGTCAATGGCACAAATCACATTGATTCAGAGACCAGCATGGCAATTTGATAATGCCACTGTTTTGTGATGGGGAAAAGGTTTGGTGAGACACAGAAACCCTTTGCAAATGCTTTACGATAAGTCTTTTGTTGAAGCACCACTTCTTGTACTTCTGTCTTGTTCATGTGCACAGTTGCTTTAAAATGGCTGGCATACTAATGCATTCATGTCTTCCATGCGCGTATAATTTCATACATAGCCCTTTTAAGTTCACACATGGCCCACAGCATGTGTGCACACTTTTGAACCATTTGGTGCTAAACTAAATCCCTTTACCCAAGCAATATGAGAGAGGATTTAAAAAATAAAAATAAAAAAGAGACAGAGACCTCAGAGAGCTGAAGATAGCATAGTTAAGCTTGTTCAGTGACTATTCACCAATATGACAAAACTGTTCATCTGTATACAAAACACCTTGCGCCCTGATAACTTTGTGCATTGAACTTATGATTCCTGGAATTCTGGGAATGTTCTGTTCTGAAAAAACTCTTCCAAACACAATTCTTCCTGGAGCCACCTTTTATTGCAATTACAGCTGCAGTTATGCAGGGTATGTCTGTATTAGTTTAGCACATCTAGTCACTAAGATCATTTAGGCCAAAATTGTTCCAGCTCCTTCGAGTTAAATGGGTTTTGTTGGTGTAGAGCAGTCCTGCAACAGATTCTCAGTTGGATTGATGTCTGATCTTTGACTAGGCCTTTCCAAGACAACCAAAGGTTTCTCCTCAAACCATTCCAGTGTAACTTTAGTAGTATGTTTAAAGTATTTGTCCTGCTGAAAGACTTTCCTGTGGGAAGGTGAACGTCCGTCCTAGTATCAAAGCTCCTCGATCTTCATTTGGCTTGCGTAATGGTATTGCAGACTCAAATGCCTTTTGAAGGTATTTTCTGAGGATTTTTTCTAAAATATACTATGAGAGATAATGTGACACATCCAGTCAATTAATTGGATTATCTAGTTTTCAGTTTTTATTTTGTTTTATTTAAAAAGGTATTTCTTGTTCATGCTGCTTCAACAGTAGAAAATATGACAAATTCCTGGTTTGTTTAACTTATCTTCCTGGTCTCTCAAACTACCTTATGTTTCCTTCTTCTGTTCAGATGCCAAGGCCTGCCCGGCTAAGGAGTTTCAGTGTCGAAATCGACTGTGTGTGGCGCCCACATTTGTGTGTGATGGTGATGACGACTGTGGAGATGGTAGTGATGAAGAGAAATGCACAGCATCCACAGCCAGCACCTGCAGCCCACATGAGTTCCGCTGCAACGATTCAGAGTGTATTCCGGCTCTGTGGAGCTGCGACGGAGATCCTGACTGTGGCGATAAATCAGATGAGTCACTTGAGCGTTGTAGCCGCAGGACAGAGCCACAGAAACCCCGCTGTCCAGTTGGAGAGTTCCAGTGTGGCAGCGGAGAGTGTGTCCACCTGAATTGGAAGTGTGATGGTGATGCAGACTGCAAGGACAAGTCAGACGAGACAAACTGTCGTAAGTAGTAGCATCCCCTAATACATTTGACCATATATGCATGTTTCACCACTTGAAAATACTGATAAATATTACATGAAATTCAGACGTTGCAAACATGTTGAAGTTTCCATCATTTTCTGTACTGCAAATGATAATTAACATATTTTTACAATTGTTCATATTTGTTTTTTTCTCATCATCAAACACAATAGTTGCACCCAGAAGGATATTTTGGATTGCAGTGCTGTTCAGAAGGAAGATAAACATTATCAGGAACAATAAATTCAGACTGATATGGACACACGTGCAGTAGTAATATCTCTTAGTATGATGTTGGCCCGCCATGTTTTCTAACACAAGATGCCAGACATCTCAGCATAAAGTTAACGAGTTTCATAATAGTGTCCTGCAATAATCCATCACATGCAGTTGGAATATTGTCACACAGTTCCTGCTGATTTTGCGGTAGTGGTGGAGGTGGAGTGAAACCAAGCCTTCTGTATGTGTTATGTGCATAGTGCGTCCACGCACAGATTTGTTGGTCATCTCCACCAAGACGAAAGCGAGACTCATCACTAAAGATGACCCGCTGCCATTCTGTGACTCCATGACAGTCTTGACAAGACACCATTGCAGTCTCTGGGGCGTGGTTGACATGGTTTAGGGCCAGTCATCGTAACGGCCTGTATGTGGGTTGTCCTGCATCACGCAGCTGTTGCTGGTGCTAACAGGACGGCTTATGTGAATGTCTGCAGACATCGCTGTTGCTGTTGGGTCAGTCAGGTACAGTGATAATTGCAATCCTTTAATTGGATGATTCCTTGTGGGTGCAATTATTTGTGCAACTGTTTTTTTTTTATGTTAAGTGTGCTTGGAGGGGTGCTGTAATTTGAGTAATTACTGATGACATCTGTGCTTTTAATCCAGCCATTTTTATGACCGTGCTAAGTAATGTACCAAATGCATAGAGGTGGCCATGATTCTGCCAGAAAAAGTGCTTTATTATCATTACCAGCAGAAAGGCACATAGCATACAACCAAACAGGGATGGATATTGCCAGCAGCCATAGGCTTCTGAGTCATTGTAAGCATGCCACACACAAATAATCTGCAGTCCAGGCACAAAATAACACAGTAAGCACATCTTTACTCTACAGAGCACTTATTAGCAATAAACAGTCCCTTCTGGGAAGGCGTACCTAACAAAAGTCTATTGATGTGGCTATTTGCAATGCCGTGCCTCCCAAGCTCTGCAAAGGCAGTGTTGCTAGCAACAGTCATATTTCCAGAGTGAATTACATTCTTTAATTCACCTGGGGATCACTCAGTAATGGTACTTTGAGTCAAACTCAGAATGATGTAATAACACTTTGTTAAAAGACAAGGCATTTCGCTTGCACAGTTCCTTTTTTTGCATTTCTGGTAATTGCCTAATTAGAAGAAGAAAGAACCTCATGCTGGTCAGAGTGATATTTTTTCATTTGTTTGTTTGTTGGTTTCGTTGGGTAGCATTAGCCACATGGAATGAGACTACCTTGCTAACATGAATCTGTTGTTTATTTTCTCTTTGACCTTGACATGAACGTCTGGTCTGTTGATGTTTTCATCTGGGCATTCTTACTAATTTAAAGATGATCCTGCCTATCAGCCAGTGAAATCCCTTATATATTACATTACATGGTCTCCTCTGGTTTGAATGGGCCTATGAAGAAATTATATTTTATCAGCTTATTTTACTGTGAACAATTGTGTTTATGAGGGTTGGACAGATATGGATTATGGCTTTGGAAGTTATATTAATATATTTTGTATGTGTTTAGTATATGATTCTTGATTCTCAGAATGCTTCTCTGTAAACATCACATGTATAGACAAATTCATAACCATATGCCTCCATTTATACTGTGTATGTGAGAGCAGGAAAGTACAGATAATTACTGAGTGCTTCAAGTCCTTCTAACCTGTGTGCATACTGCTGTGTTCAGCATGTTCTTGAACGTGCATGTGTGCTCTTGCCAGCGTTTCACAATGTGCTCTTTTGACATGGTTCTGAGCTCTAAGCCATGTAAAGCCATGTCATTTGTTGGAGTGCCAAATTCTGTGTGGTGCCATGCACCAGTGTCTTGTTAGTTGCTAAGTAACCGTGTGTGTGTGTGTGTGCGTGTGTGTGTCAGGGTATAAAGGAGAACTCTCAATTTTAAGGGGTCCCTTCTATAGGCTTCTTGGGCCCTACTTATTGCTCACACCTTTCAGTTCCAGTTTGGAGCCTTTGCTAAAGCTTTTACAGGAACTCAAGCCAGAAGCTTGTCTAAGCACTCATCTGATCAGGTTAAAATAACAGAAATGAAAACACTGCTTAGTAAACACAGGATCATTGTTACTCTATGACCCTTTTGTTTGGTTAACACTTCACTAAAAGACAGCATTTGTAAGGCTACATGACCCTAAGATGACATAACCTGCGTAAACCTCTACAAAGATAATGATAACTAAAAAACCTGCATTACCATATCTAAAAAGCTTATTCCAACAAATGGCAGTTGTCATAAAAGTCGACTATGGTAAATTATTAAGTCATTTCTCATTAATTACTGACAGTTGCTGGAATGGGCCTTTATACTTAGCCATAAAGGTTTAGGTAAATAGTCATAAAAGTTCTTAGACAGATGTTTTGTAATCATTCATGTTTCATGTTATAATTTTTACTGTGCAACCATCAGCTAAGGAGTTTTGTTTTGTGTGTATATGTGTGTGCGCAAGTTTGTGTATTGTGTCTCAGCCTACAAAGAAAAGCTATAGCCCACGTGGCATAACTTTGCACTTCTGTGCTGAAATTGATCATCAGCGTGTCTTTTATCACCGCTGCACTTCCAAAGCCCACCACATGAATAATTAAGCATGCTTTAAAAAAGATAAATGAGAAAAATAACAGCACAAATCACACAATCCACCACTTTTTATATCCCTGTTCCCCTGAGGTATTCAGACAGTGACAGATTGGTTCCGGTGTTAGACTTTTGGAGGTTAGAGCAGTTGAGAATGAAGAATTGCTTTAGAATTGAAATGCACTCTGTGTTTGACCCGAGTGCAGGGGAAATGCAAATGTTTACTAAACTATAATTACCACCAACACTGGAAGTCATAAAGTTTCACTTGTGTTTATGTTTGTGTATCTGTGTGTGTGTGTGTGTGTGTGTCTATGTGTGTTGGTGCGCGTGTATGGGTCAGCTCTGTTGACCTGCAGGCCAGATGAGTTCCAGTGTGGCGATGGTTCCTGCATTCATGGCACTAAGCAGTGTAACCGTGTGCACGACTGCCCAGATTTCAGTGATGAAGCGGGCTGCATAAACAAAAGTAAGTGTCGGATTCTGCTTTTCCTCTGCTTCATCATCATCCCTCTTTCCCTCCTTCATTATCATTCCACCTTCAGGCAAAATATAAACTGAATATAAAATGAACTTATAATTTTTTTTGTTTAATATTTTTTAATAATTAAACTGATTTTAAAGCGTTACATGCATGATACCATGTTAAAGGAACAGTATGTAAGATTTAGTGGGTTCTATTACCAAAAGTGAAATAAAATAAAATTACTTGTAACTACAGCTTGACATGTTTTTGTTAGCTTTTTGGGTAAATTTAAGCTGGGGATCACTTAATTATGGTAGTTTAAATCAAACTTCGATCAAAACAGACGCTGTTCATTTTGTACATTTCTACATTTCTGAAGAAACTGAAGTATTGTTAAAGTATCTCTTGCCGGGCAGAGAGATTTTTATTTTTTTTGAATGAGCCCTTCAAATGTACATAGGAGTGGGTCATCATCAAACTGACTACCATGTAGAGCAATAATGTTGCTAGAACTGACCATCCACACACTATAGCAGCTGCCTTTCTCGTTTTAATGTTGAAGCAGCAGCTTGAAATTGATGGTGCTATAGCACCAGCTGGAAGACAAAAAAAGAAAAATCCTTCATGAAATGTACTGCTATAGAGCATATTGATCAGTTGCTCTTTGCATAAAACTCCAGGTAGGATATTTGGATAGCCTAAATCTGCTCATCAAAATACTACCAGCATTAGAATTATGGAACTATGAAATCAGCCTCCTATTATTAGCTTCTTGTTTACATTGTGCTGTTTGGTGCAGCGTTTACATACCAGCACTGACATTCAGCTTCTTACTTGCCAGCTTCTTGTTCTTGTTTTGATAATTGCCTTACTTACATTGTTGCATGTAGTAATATTAAGTTGACCCTATACTAAAATAACTTTAAAAACACAGAATAGCTTTTTTTGTGTTCTGAAAAATTTGAGAACCTAGTTCCAAGTTCTGGAATGTAGGATCATACTTTTCATTTAGCACAAAAAACATCCGGAAAAAAGAGAGTGAATCCTCACCATCAAAGAAGCGAACACACAAAAAAGCAAAACAACAGAAGCTGAGGCAACAGAAAACCTGAGGACACAGTGGTAGGTTTCCAATGTGCAACCTCACCGCTTGAGGTTACACACTGCTCCTTTAAAAAGTTAATACAGAGTAACTTTTTTCTGTCAAAATGTTTTGTATATTTGTTCCTTTAGATTAAATTCTATATAAATGTATATGAACTTTGCAAAAACCAGTCAGTCGTACATAGTGCTAGGGTAGTTATTACTTACTTTCAAACTATAAAGGGATTATTTTCTTATCACTTGCGAGAAAAAGTGATCTTGTTACTTGTTGTTTTACTTTCACGTCACTTTCTAAAACACAAGGGAAGACAACAACAAATAGCATTTAAAAGGCATGAGACTATCTCTGCTATTAAGCATGCTACTTAAAAATCTAGAAATCAAATAATAAAACCTATAGAACTGTTCATGAATTACTCTGATAAATATATATGAATAACAACAGTTATGTAATTCAGTGAGTAACATAAATCATTGGGTGTAACATGATAACAACAATTCAAACTAATGCATTGAACCGTTTGTTACAGGAAATCATAATCACACTACTGTTATGCATTACTTTGTACCACATTAGACCAAGCACGATTCATACATTCTAAAGGGAAAAACAGATGCAGCTGTTATCGTCTATCATCGTCTATCATACAGAGTAACATGCATGGGGTGTGAAATGTGTGAAAAGAAATGAACAAATTGTTTACTGTGTTCTCCTATAGCTACTAAGTGTGATGGACCACTGAAGTTCATGTGTAAGAATGGACAGTGTATTGACAGTAACAAGGTCTGTGACAACATCAAAGACTGCAAGGACTGGTCAGATGAGCCAATTAAGGAGTGTGGTATGTATGGCCATACAGATACACATACAAACACACACACACACACACAGGGCTGTACCCGACTCAGAATTTTATCAGTCGAATCGGATTCGCCCGTCCTGCTCGACTTTTCATTCATGTTTTCCATGTACATTGTCTAGTAATCGGTAAATCAACTTGCATACGTTCAAGATCTGATGTCCTCCTCGTTTAGAAAGTCAGCAGAGTCACAGGAACATATTTCTGAACTGAAAGAGATGTGGCATATGATGATCGATCTGAATTGGAGCCTGATTTTATTACAGAATGTAACGCCGGGCAGCAGCACGTATTTATGCTACACATAAGCGCTTATAGTCTGTCTTTTTAATTTCACTGTTAACAGCTTCTTCAGTAGGATGACCCTTCTTTCATCTCTCATAAATAATAACCTGCTAAAAAAAAACAAATTAGTCAATATTTAAATTATTTTTTGATGAAAAGAAGAATGGTTCACCTGAAACGTGATACGTTTAATTATTATATTACCTGCGTTGAAATAATTATTTCTCGTTTATCGGCAGGCATATTAGGTGACTACTTATCTCTTAAATAAAAGTAATCTTAGGTTAGGTTAGGTAATTTAGCTTCTGTCTGCTTTTCCTTCACCGCAAACCACCATTATGTCTAAATCAAAAGTCAGCTCACTTGTTTGTGTTGGAGGTCTGACTAAATGAAGAGCAGAATTAGGTTTAATTTGTTCTGATTCTCTTTTTCAAAAGCTCCTCCAGACTTATTCTGAGACATTGTTCCACCCGTGTTTCTCAGCTTCACAGCTTTAGCTTCCTTCAACGGTGAACTGCCAGCGCACATTGTCCCGTGGATTTCATTTCTTGGCAAACAGGCATCATAGCCCAGCTAAAATTTAAATATATATTTATTATTCCCATTTTAATAATTATTAAAATGTCTTTTTAAATTCTTAAAGTTCTTGTGCATTTGTGCAAGCTTTTAGTCTGTTTTACGGGGAAAAAAAAAAGGGTCACTGTTGTCAGATGATTCGACACATCGACTTCTAGAGGGCAGCCCTACACACAATACAAACTTTCCAATTAATACATTGAATTTGGGATTAGTCCACACTTAGAAAAACACTCGGCTGTTGCCCCTAATCAATGTGCAGATCCTATCCATAGCTCAATGTCCTGAAATCACCTGTCGCTACATTTTTACGTCCTTTAAAGAATTGGTAGTCACCCTCAATCAAGTGAATTATATCTTCCATATCAGACATACTAAATGAAGACCCTTAATCTGTTTCAGTTATGATACTGCACCTACAGCTCTGACTCACTAACCCTGTGATAATGTTGTCTCCATAAGAAAATTTGCTTTGTGTGCTCTCCACCTCAATGCAGCAGTATGTTAATTGAGTGCATATGACATTTCCAAAAGGCCATCTTGCGTTTGTAAATGTTCCTGCACAAACAGCTCTCTCTCTCTCTCTCTCTCTCTCTCTCTCTCTCTCTCTCTCTCTCTCTCTCTCTCTCTCTCTCTCTCTCTCTCCCTCTCTCTCTCTCTCTCCTCTCTCCCTCCCTCTCTCTCTCTCTCTCTCTCTCTCTCTCTCTCTCTCTCTCTCTCTCTCTCTCTCTCTCACTCCCGCCCTGCCTCGATGTTTCTGTCTATCTCTCTCTGGGGTTTACTCTGGGGTTTATCCACAATTTGAATCTTTAATGCAAGATATATAATCAGATGGCTGGTGTTAATTTCCCTGAGGCGCTTGCTCTGCTCTCTCACCCTGCAAATGAGATTAGAAAGAGCACCTGGTTTGCAGCACCCCCTAACTAACCCTAGCGCATGCTGGGTCGCTTCCAAGTGGCCCACTGCAGCACACAATGCTCTACCGGGGGGGCCAAAGTCAAGGTTTTGCTTTCCACAGATTCCTGCATGCGTCCTATAGCCATTATACAAGATGTACATTTGTCCAAGCTAGTGTTCACCCTTACTGCTCTCTGCCATATCTTTCTTGCTCTCTCTCTCTCTCTCTCTCTCTCCCTCCATCTTTTTCTCTTTCACTATTTTCTTTCACTTTCTGTCACATTCTGTCTCTTACTTTCTGTTGTTGTTTTTTGTCTTTTTCTAACTTATTTCTTTCTCCTTTTTCTCATTTCACATTTTTTTTTCTCTCCTTCTTTTTCTCTCTTCACTTTTTCTCTCTCATACTTGTTCTGTATTACTCTCTCTGTTTCATCTGCATCTCATTAAGCTTCCTCTACATCACATTTTCATTCTTTACTTTTTTCCTTCTCTCTTATCTCTTTGTTTTTGTGTTTTGAGTTTATTTCACTTTTTCACTCTATATCTCTCTGTTTCACTGTCTCTCATGTCTCTTCATCCCTATCTCCCTCTCTCCATCTTTCCCTGGATTTGTCCACCATTGTTTTCTCCTTAGTGGCTCTAACCTGCAAGTGTACACACACACAGATTCTATTGGATGTCCAATTATTTCCTGGTTTCTAGAAAAGAGCAGACATTCCAAAAATGCATATGTAATCATTTAAATACTGACAGTCATCCATATATACTCACAGCAGGTGGGCTAATTACTGAGTACCTCGCTGAGTCTGGTAAAAGCTTCTTAAAGTACTTATGATAATGAGCATAGTTTCAAGGCTGTGTCTGAAGGCAAGATGGTACAGCTTTTCCATAGCTAACTGCAGTGATGAAATAATGTGGTGGTTTCGTAGCAATTAGAAAGTGAACACTTTTACGTAATACTGCAGTGTGGTTTTCTGGCTCCTTGCTGTGAATGCATGATAAGTTTTAAAAAGCCATCATAAAACCCCTGCTCTGATTGCTCAGATGTTTTCTTTCATCCGCTAAACCACTCAGGCAAATACATGCAGCAGTCCTCGTCCCCAGTTTTTTTTCTTCTTTTTTTTTTTATCATTTAAGTCTTTCACCTTTCCAGCACCCACCACTTCCACCACCAATTGCAGGCGAGGAAGATTTCACTCAGCTCATCACTTTCTCATAAGCTCCTGGCACAAGCCCGAGACTCCGCTGAGAAAATGAAAATGAAACAACTTGCCTGTCAGTTGGTGTCAGGTTGCCATGGGCACATTTCACACACCATCCAATCCCAGCTGGACTTTCTGACCTTTTACTCATCATGCCCCCTTCTTCTGTCTCCTCTCTTTTCTCCATCATAGGGCTGAATGAATGTGCCAACAACAATGGCGGCTGTTCTCATGTATGCAAAGACCGGCGGATAGGCTACGAGTGTGAATGCCCCAAAGGTTACCAGCTTCTGGATAAGAAGACTTGTGGAGGTAAAGCTCGAACTTTACTCTGTTGATATTGCCACAAGAATAGAATTTTATTTTAGAGAGGGTATTATGTCAAAAATACAATTCATTTTTAGCTTTGCCTAACAAAAACAAGTTTGCTAAGAACATGCTGCTGTTTCTCAGGACAGTGAAGGCAGCATAGGGCAGACTATATGCTAAACACAATGCGATGTCCCATGAAGGGCGGTGAATGTGTATAATTTATACCCTTGACTAGGTTGTAGATTAAAATGGACATGTGATATAGCCATAGAATGACTCATGTTTATATCATTTCTCTTGCACATGAATTCTTCAATACAGAAGCCTTTCACCTTGTGTGCTTGCTCTGCTATTGATGTGCTTCCACTGTCTCCACCAGACATAGATGAATGTGAGAACCCAGACGCCTGCAGTCAAATCTGCATCAACTACAAAGGTGACTACAAGTGTGAATGCTATGAGGGTTACGAGATGGATCCGGTTACTAAGACCTGCAAGGCCGTGGGTAAGGCATTCACCACCAAGCTAAGTTCTGTTTGCTGTGCCTTCGAAGCAAATGTTTACCATCTGTTATAAGGCCAAGCATCTGTGTTTGACTCCTCTAAGGGTTGCTTTTGTGGCCGTTGTTAAGCATGGCCTGATGGGCTGTGGGCTGTACAGCAGTGAATGAACAGTCAAGTTTGAGCTTAGAATTGGAAAGTAGACGAAGAAACTCCAGAAAAAAACAAATGAATAAGCTCTGAATATGCATGTTTGTTTTGCATGTTTACAGTAATGACTGTGCAATATACTCACAAAGGTTTAGGACTGCAACTACTGAATATTTTTATTTCAGAATTGTGTTTGTTTTTGTTTTTTGTTTTTTACATTTTAAGACAAGCTTTCATTTTAAGCGTGCTTTCATTTATTTCTTTCCGCCTTTCCAAGCAAATTCATTCAAATGAACAAGTAAAGAAAACAATAAGCAAAGTTATGTTGACCCTAACAGTCACAGGGCAGGAGAAAACTATCATACAGTTTAAGTACTTTCCCATCATTTTCTGCCAAACAAAGACAGAAGAACAATTACAATGTAATCTATTTTCTAAAGACACTGTAATCAGTAGGTGGGCAAAATGTTAAATCCTAGTGTGCCACTTTGGTACTGAGCCAATATTCAGCATTTTTACATTAATCGAAATCAGCACTGGCTCTATGCTGATTATGTTTGTGCATTTTTGATGCTGTCATAATAAAACAAAGCACATCTTTGTAGTGTGGCACAGTGTAATTCCCACAGCCTTACTGTACTGTATGAAAGATGGACAGTGCATCGAGGACAACCCCCAAGCACTTCTGTAAATGTGGACTATGTTAAGTACATTTAATCAAACATACTTTTCTGTGAGTGATGTGGAAATAAAGCCTTTTCGCTTCCACAGTGAGTAAGGATAAACGTGTGGGGAATGAACAGCACAGATAACAAAAAGTACAATGAACTTAGTTATATAATATCACTCACTACAACCAGAGAAACATGACTTGTGTATGCAGCTTGAACCATCACTAAAACATTATGTTTGTTATGCTTTTAAAGTGTGTGTGTCTACTGAAGCACCAACTATGCAGAGAAATCATAATTTATCATTTTATGTTGATATGTGTGTATGTATATGTATGTGTGTGTATATATATATATATATATATATATATATATATATATATATATATATATATATATATATATATATATATATATATATATATATAAATGTATTTCATGTGATTTAAGCAGAAAATATATATATATATATATATATATATATATATATATATATATATATATATATATATATATATATATAATATTTCTGCTTAAATCACATGAAATACATTTTTCACTAGGAAAAAACTTAGTAGCTTAGTAGTTTACTGTTATATATGTATCTCGGCATTTCATTTTAATCTAGGCTTTATACAGCATTTAGTCTGTGTCTAGGCTTTATGCTTTATACAGCGTTTAGTCTGTATGTGATTAAAAAAATGGAATGAAAAAAGGGATGGGAGAAGAAATGGGATGAAATACAATCAGTTTAGTAGTTCCAAGTGGTTTTTTTTTTCTTACCATTTTTTACCAACGGGAGCATTCGACGTCTAATAAGAAAGCTCACTTCAACCTCTCTCCATGCAACAGTGCTACAAGCTATAGAAAAAACAGCCTGTTTAAAATAGGATTCAATACCACTTTATTGTCTTGTAAGCTTACCAAGGAATTTTTTTAACAGAAAAGCCAGTAGAACATAACTATTGTTGTCAGAACAAAACCTTGTTTATCTAACATTATTTACTGTTTCAATTGAGCTATTCTACAGGAAATGTTCACACAATGTTAAGGTGACTACTGTTTATAAATTATGTTAGATATTATGTTAAATATTCGATTATAAGGTTATACAAATAAATCGATAATATGCCTATTTTGTGTATTAATGGGGTATTATATCTATTATAATATGTATATTATATATCATAGCCTTTGTGGTAAAACAGCCACAGACACTCCTGATTAGATTTATAGCCCTAATCAGTCATTGCTATAACAGTGTTGCAGGCTTATGCCATAGCTTGGAGTATTACTTGAATTGTATTAATGTACTTTTATTTACTGCATTATTCTGCTGCTCCAGTGCAAAGCACTGGCCAGTGAGTAATTGCAGTTTCCTGATTGGGTGTTTAAAATGTCAATATTAAGTGTAGTTGATGCTCAACAAGTGATCTGTAATGAGAGATTTAAATACAGAGGGTGGGGGTGGGGCAGGGGTCCATGATGTCCCAGTCTTCTTTACATCTCAGTCATTAACTACAAACTCACTAATAAAGAGAAAGTGGATACAAGAATTGGTTCCGCTTAGCTCTAAATGGCGTGACAATTGCATTGATTACTGCAGTCGCAGGCAAATGAGTCTTTATTACCTCAAGGAAAAAATAGCACCCTCAAAAATGGAGTCCATTTTTTCACAATGTTGAAAGTGCAGTCACAGTCCAGCCACAGAACAACCTTAAAGGGGAAAATAATCTTTTACTGTCCTTAAATCTCTAAATCTCTAAAAAAAAAAACTAAATTCTAACAAAAAAAATAATAAGCTGCTTCATCTGAATGTGAGACGACTTACTTAGTGATTGTGAGGTGATGTAAACTTGATAAAGTTTGTCAGTTCCAGATGCTGTTTTACTTCTTTGTTTGGATGGCAGGGCAGAACATTCCAGAGCATTCCAATGTCTTTGTCTCGATAGGGGTTGACAGCTGGAGGGACACTGTCATTAGGCATATTGTTCCACACTGGGCTAGAAAAGACTCTGCCTCAGGCTAAGCAGCATGCCCAACATCCTGAAACATTTCCTGTCTTCAGAAGTCGTTTCACTTATTTATCATGATGCTTTCTGCAAGACTTTCTGGGAGTTTTTTTTCACTTGTTGTATGCTAGTGTAGTAAGACATGAGACAAGTCCAACAACATTGCATGTATCAAAATGCTCATAATTTGTTTTTACATGACCACATTCCAATTTATTATTGGTTTTTAGAATTAAAAAGGCTGTCTTTGCTATTGTGCCATTTAATAATGACTTCAGAATTCATATTGGGTGGAGTTAAAGTGCTATAGATGTGTCTATGTTTATATGGACATTCAACCAGCTTCTAGGGTAACATTAGAGGTGTGGAAAAATATCCCTGCCGATTTCTTTCACAAACTTAAAGCAAGTCTTCCTACAATAATTGAAGCTGTAATAAAGGAAAATAAAATTATTGGGAAGAACAGGACTTTTCAGGATGTAATGGACATTTTGAATGGAAATAAAATGAAAGTGGTGTCTGACTTTAACAAGGTACAGCCTATCATGCTCTTCTTTTAAAATATTTGGACCAGTCTGTCCATCTGTCCATCCCTTTGTTCATCTTTCTGCTGCTTTCTTTGGTTACTCAAGTATGCATAGAAACTCCAAAGAAATTATTTTGATGCTCTCATCATAGAGATATGTTTCAGAATGTGAAGTGAATGAGTTGCTCTTTGTTCCCATCACCCATTCATAAGCATTCACAGTAGAGGCAAAGGAAAGATAACACAGTCACACTTTGATGCAAAAGGCAGCCGAGCGTCAGTTTTTGGAAGCCCATTTTTCTGGCACAATAGCGACTGCAAATTTGACCTTTGGGTTGCAGTATGACTGGTAGCATGAATAGCAAGAACAATGAGCAGTTCATTATTAGAAACTGTATGCAAGCACTGCATGACCAGATTACTTTTGTCTTTTACAGGTCATTTTTTATTTTTTATATGACATGCTTTAATTTGGTTATTATCTGAAACAATAGGTAGTACATCAGGAACCTTGTTTTAAACAAGAATATTCCTAGCTTTATAAACTGATCTGACTTTCTCCTGCTGCTGACTGGTGGTTATTCATTACTATGATACTGGGGCACCATTATATATTTTCAGTGTAAATGGCATTCATAGACAATGAGCACTGAGTCTATTATAGCATTATATTCCATAATTTTAGTGTTTCCGTTTCAAAATTTTCTTTTATTATTATAAATGTTCAAATCCTTTCTTACATGTACGTGCATTCAGGACAGATAAATTAAATGTTTAAATGTTAGTGGACACTATCACAACGTTACTGCTCATTCACTGATTCTACTAAAACCAAGGGTCCGCCCCTTTGCTGCAGTAACAGCCTCTACTCTTGTGGGATTTCTTTACAGTAAATGTTGGAACATTGCTCAGGATTTTGTTGCATCCCGCCACAGGACCATTCTTGAGGTCAGATATAAATGTTGGTAATTGGTATTGAATCACAACTCATTCCAAAGGTATTCAGTGGTGCTATGAGAAGTCTAATTAATTATAAGTTTATTGTTAAGCATGGTATTGAGCACTACTTTACTTTGCTTTCTCAGAATTTTATCTTGTCATGACTACAATTGCCCACCTGTGTGCTAGGGGGATCATTAATGGTTCGGATGTATGTCTCTCCTGTTATCAATATTTCCACTTTGAGAATGTGTTTGAATGTACAAATTAAGCTAATTACAGCAGAACATTGCTAAAGTGGATTCGTTATCAACACATACAATGAACAAGTGTTTTTGTGCTGTATGTGGTAACTAAAAGGCCTTTCTGCAAGGGCAGTGTTGCAAATTAAGCCTTGAATTTTAATGAAGTACTTGACTATCACTTTAAGTGGCTGTCTTTCCCATTGGGCAGTAATCCAGCCGGCAGCTCCTCGCACCTTTAATTAGTTGTGTTTGTCAAAGACAGGAGACAGCACTGACCTGACATTCTCTGGTGTCGGTCTTCACTGGGGCACACACAGCATCAGGCGTGTGGCCACCCAAAGTTGCTGCGTTCTCATTAAGAAAATAAGGTGTGTTATAGCCTGGTCAGCCGTGTGCTGCAAGTTTGAAATGTGTAATCTGTTTTTTAATGAGCAGGTGGGCATTGACTTTAGGGCTGTGGGAAAGATGCACAGTCATCAGTGCACAGCCGGGTATGATGCTTATAATTAAAATCTCATATCTTTTTCTGTGTGGGTCTTTCATGCTCATGGTAGCTCTACTGGTATCAAGCACCATTTCAATAGAGTATTGAAACCAAACAGCACACGCTAGAAACTGAAGTTCTAGCAGACAAAGTTAACTTTCATCATAAACTTTCAAACAAGATCAGGCGGGTGATGGATATAACATCTTTGCCATGTATCCTGAACCGTTCGATTTAATAAATAGGAGTTTCCATGACATGACAAAATTCCATGACGTGGCAAAATGCTACATGTACCAGATAGCAATACATAACTAGCTGCAATGATGATGAAACAGAGCTGATTGAAAGAAGCAGTGTTTAAAAAAAATAGGCAGTGCACTTAAACTTCAGAAAAATGCTATATCCATTATCCATGTAGCATACTGCCTGAATTAATAACGCTGTCATAGAGTACAAAGACAAAAAAAAAAACATTGTGCTTAAAGTGAATGCTCTTTTATTGAACATAACAGCAGGGTAGAACCTCTGGCCGTGTAAACTAAATGGTTTATATAAAATCTCTCTTACTTCGAGTTTGCTGCTCCCTTCTGGCTCTGCGCATGAGCATGGCTCCTGAAAGTCCATGGGTGAATGAGCTGGAAGTAAAGAGTCAATTGTATTACTTCATTGTGCTCTGTTATCCAAGCATTTCTTTCCAGTTAAGCTTCAGTTGATCTTTAAAATATAGAGTGTTGAACACCACTGCCTCTCTCTACTCAAAGTACCCTTTTTCCCTCTCTGCTATTCATGGGAAAGACAGTTATTGCTCAAAATCAGACATGTGGGTGCATCCTATCTTTAAAGTGGTTCTAAAATAGGTAAAGTGGAATATCAGAGGGAGGGGTTATGCTATGCACAGACACACACTCATATGACTGATCCACATCCCTCTCTCCTCCCTACTGGAACTTAATCTAATTTGAGAAAGCTGTTTAAAGCCCGTGTCTCTCAGCTTTAGATTTATGCTTCATTCAAGCACCCCTAAACCATTTCTATCCGTCTGCATTCCCACCAACAACCAGCATTTAGCTAATGATTTCCACAAAATAAGGTCATTTACTTTATCTGTCAGAGAGCGGAGACAAACTTCTTAATGGATGCTTCTTTTAACTCCAACCATTATATCACAGCACAACAAGGCCAGACAACTGAAAAAATGTGATCACTGTCGCATAAAGGCACAGAAATGTCTTTAAAGGGCTCACAAATAAAAAATAAGAGTTTGATGATAAGGATTGCTAATGTCATGTGACGTGTATAATGTTAAGGTTTCTAAAGCTGTTTAATGTAGCTATATGTGTTTAATTTTTTGTTGTTTTTTAAAATAGCTGTTGACCTTGTGTGCAATTTCATGATGAATGGACCAAAGGAAATGACATAAAATTACTGTAAAAATACCTTCCTTCTGCTGTAAAGTTGGTGTAAATTTGATGATAAGCAATGATATAATATATAAAACATGTGTAACACATTAAATGATAATTTAAGAATGGGTTTGGCTGCTTTAGGCATATGAAAACTCTGCAGAAAAAATGAAATACATATGGGTATTTAAGTGATACATCACATTAAGGCCATTCTGTGTGGAATCTGGAGACTCCCTTATGATTTCATTCAATCCATTTAGTAGTGAAGATACTCAGAATTGATGTAACTGTTCTATTAAATCATCTGTTGATGTCTCTCTCTCTCTCTCTCTCTCTCTCTCTCTCTCTCTCTCTCTCTCTCTCTCTCTCTCTCTCTCTCTCTCTCTCTCTCTCTCTCTCACACCCTGTCCCCCCTCTCTGTATCCCCCTTGCTACATTATACATCCTAGAGGAGGGATGTGAGATTGATGACAGCAACTTCAGCAGATGGAGGAAATGATTGAATCCTGACTTTAGCTGAAAACGAAAATATTTGCTTGCAGTGCAGTGGCCCATGAGGGGCTTATAAGAAGGGAATGAAATGTTCTTTCTCCCACAAGTCCCCTCTATTATAGAGGGACCACACATCTGAGTGGAGCCCTCTAGCCCCCTGCTCAAGACCGTTCACCAGAGCCTCTAAGAACCCAGCGAAACCAGCTCGGTTTTACCCACATCACGCTCTAAGATATTGAAAGCTTGGTGGGGATGGACAAGACAGAAAAAAAGAAAGTGAGGGGAGGGTGTGTGTTTGAGACCCCATCTATCAGTCCCGCTCATCTCTCTCCATCATTGTCAAACCTGAGTGCTCTTTGCGCTCTCATACTGACCTGCGATTGTGCTACGTCTACTGTAAATCTCTCTCACTGTCTCCCTCTCTCTTTTTTGCTTTCATTAATTTCTCTTTCCCTCTCTCTATTGTTATTCTGCAGGCAGTCCTAAAATATCAGATATCCCATCATATAATTTATTATGCTAGTGACCAGGACTGCTTATTTAGTGATAAACTCAAAATTCATTCATTTTTACATAAATATTTCACCCTATTTGGGATGGGGATGATTTTTATACAGTATGTGGTTCATCTTTTATAGGTCTTATTTGTGTATGACTTCAGGACTGAGGTGTTGTTCTTAATAGACGTTTCCACTTCACAGTTGAACGCAGTAACTCCAGTAAGGCAGAAAAAATTACTTGTTAGAAAAGTGTTATCCTATGACGTCGCCATGTTGAAAGTTACTGAGCTCCTTAGTACAAATGGATCTTCTGCCGGTGTTTGTCTCTGGAGATTGCATGGCTGAATGATTGATTTTATGCAGAGGTGGGTAATCCAGTTTCAAAAATTACAAAACCTGCCCAGGATTTGTAGGAGAAGCCAGGCAGTTGGAATAAAATCCTGGGGAGGATTTTTTT
This sequence comes from Prochilodus magdalenae, assembly GCA_024036415.1. NCBI lineage: Eukaryota > Metazoa > Chordata > Actinopteri > Characiformes > Prochilodontidae > Prochilodus > Prochilodus magdalenae. The sequence continues at coordinate 762,847 of JAMWET010005258.1, forward strand.
TGTTTGTTTGTGGACATGGAGTACCCACCTCTAGTTTTATGTAACTGATAGCATGACTGAAATAGCTAAACTCGCCAATTAAAGGAAGAGCCCTTATTTTTTTGGCATATATTGTATATATTTCTGACTGTTTTATTTGCTGCACAAGGAGATCTGATGTTCTTCTTTTGTTGGTTGTGTCCTGCAATGGTTGATTGCAGTAGTCTTGCAGTATGTCATATGCTGGGCTTTTTCTGTTTTCATGGTATGGTCACTAAGATACATTCTCACTCCCCTTCCCCCTCTTTTTTTTCTCCTCCACATACGTCCTTTCTCCATCTTTCTTTATCTTCCATCTGCCACATTTTCAAAGCAGTCAGGAGGCTTATAAGGGCTCTTTTACTGTGCTTCCGTTGCTGATTACTGCCTGCTCCATTATTCTATTGGAGCATACTGATGGAGGGAGAGAGGAAGGCATGAGGAACATGGAAGGGAAAAAGGCAGTATTCTAATGCTGAAATGTTGGCAATAGAGCACTTGTAAGGTCTGGCCATCAAGCACCTATTAGGTCTGTTCATGAAGCCCTTATTAGGGATGAAAAGCCAAATGAAAGTTTAATAGAGGCCAAGGGAAAGAGAGTGCAGGAAATGAGGGATGGGGCTGGGTTTCCTCTCTGGGAAAAATGTGTAAGCTCCCTTCCTCTATTTTGATGAAAAGAGGGAGCATCTTTATTTGGTGGAGGGAAATATAGAGGGGTTATTAGATATTGTGTAAGGTAAAAGCAGTACAGCTGTTGATACTGTGAAGGTAAATGCAGTGAAGTTGCTGTAGTGGAGGTAAAAACAGTGAAGCCGCTGATGATGTGAAAGTGGAAACAGTAGTTGTTTATGTTAGAGAAGTGAAAGCCAGAATGTTGCTGATATTTTGTGGTGGCACAGTTGAGAAACTAAAGCACATTGACTTGGCATCCCTGAGGTAGACACACACTCACACTGACTCACACCGTAGGCTACTTGCCTGGGCAACACTACAGGTGCGTGTCGTGCATTCACTCACATGCAAACAAACATTTTAGGACAGGCCAATGACCTAGAAACACGATGCAAGTTCACTCTCTGTACACAAAAACACTTGGGTCAGTAACCTGGAAATCACAGCAAGTTGAGTCAACTGAAGTAAAGGACTTTTCTGATTGTGGTTATCCAGTTATTTGTTAATATGGAACCATAATGTTGTGTGACAGAAGGCTAATATTTGATGTATGCCTCTGCTTCTCTCCCCCCAGGTAAAAGCCCATACCTGATGTTCACCAACCGACATGAAATACGGCGGATTGACCTTGTGAAGAGAGACTACACCCAGGTAGCACCCACTTTGAAGAACGCTGTTGCATTAGACGTGGATGTCACCACCAATAAAATGTACTGGTGTGACCTCTTTCATCGGAAAATCTTCAGGTACAAACTGACTGAACTGAGTGACAACATGCTAGTGGGTCACACATGATTTACAGCTGTGAAACAAGCCACTGCAGGTTACAAGAAGTTAACAGTGTGCAAATTAACAAGTTTATTAACAGTGGACTTATAGATTTGTTTCCTATTATTGTTATTGTTAATATTAGCATTATTTTAGTAGTAGTAGTACATTTTGGCTGAAAATATAGTTCCAGCTGAAGAAGAAAAAAGTTTTTGGTTGAGCAAAATAAATTTAATAGGTCTGCAAAGAAGTGTCAAAATCCAACCGCTAAATAAAAAATTGGTATGGTATTAAAAATTAGAAATGGTGCTTAAACCTGCTGTTTGTTGTAGTTGGCATGTTCTAAAAGTTTGAATGGCAGCACATCAAGAATGAAAAATGTCAGCCATGGGCATTTGATTTCTCATTTCTACAAGATGCAAGCTACACATTTGTAAACACTGTTCAAGCTAAAAATCATCAAGGTACAGCTCCCGGGTGCTACAGATTTAACACCACGAAACACTAAGTATCGACACAATACTGGTATCTACTGAAAACCATGCTTGTTTACTCATATTCCTCTTTATAAAAAGGCACTTCTACCAGCATACAATATCTGCTGCTTTAGTAGACAGACAACTGGCAGTGTGTAAGGATCTGCTCACACAGAGAAATACTGCTGACATCTGCTGATTTGGCCACTTCGTTTTTTTTTTATTAAATAGTCTGTAGAGAGACCATAGCAGTGTGAATGCTTAGCGTTTGTGGTTAGTACTTAAACACACAGCATGTTTTTTGGAATGAAATATTATTGGAAGCATTATTGGAAATTATTGGACATTGTTCATAGACAGTGCTGTCCATAGAAATGCATTTCTAGTAGCTCGTCATTGAACAGCATTTTTGCGCAGTGTGAGCATATAAATTGCTACAATGCTAAACTTAAACATGCTGTATGAATCAGAAAAAACATCTGACTTTAGGAACTACTGCTTAATCAGCCAAAAAATCTCCAACAAGTTTAACAGGTAAGTTCCTCTGAAGCATTAGCCTTAGGGTGTGATTCCTGCTGTCATTGTGTTGCAGGGGCTCAAAACTATTAAACATACTTTACTAACAACTTTACAAAGCTGCAGTTCTGATGTGAATCAGAACCAATATCAGTGCTAGCTAATGCACGTCATTTGCACTCATTTTCACTAACCACTTTACGCTTAAGTAGAATACTCACTGTGGAATCCAAACTGGTATATTCCACTCAGTATGCAAAATGTAGCCAACATGTAGCCCACATCATATTCAGTGTTTTATTGGTATTATTGGTATTTCTTCATTTTAAAAGTAATGCAAAAGTTAATTCAAAAGCATAAATAAAATCAAAATTCTTGAAATCTTAAAAGTGTAAAATAGTCTTAGAAGTATAAAATAAGTCTGTCTGTTTCTATTACATATTGTCATTACCAAAGACCTGTGCCCTATTTCCATCACTAAGCATCTATTACACACACATTCACAAACTTATACTCACACCCAGGCAGTATGCTGATGAGCAGCTTGGCGGTTGTCTAATATTAACAAGGATATGATCGTTTGTAATTAGAGTTAATCACCCTGCACGGTCTAAATGAGACTGCTTGGCTGGAGAGTACCGAAACTGAAGCCTCTTTCCCATACTCTTCAGTCCCTCTCAGTCCTCCTGTGCAGGAGCTGTTGCAGTGTATGTGCATATGTGCAAGTAGGCATGTGCTGATCTGCATTGTAATATGTCTTTAGAAACAAGGCTTCTCTCAGTCCCTCGCTCACCAGTGGATTCTGTTTTTTTAAGACACACTGCCCCTCTCTTTTTCTTTGTCTTTTTCTCCACCACCTCCACACCAACACAACACCCTGTTCTCTCTTTACCTTCTGTGTAACTCCTTTTGGTAACCCTTTTTAATTAAGTGCTGACTTGTTAACATAAAGTAATTACAATTTGTACAATGCTTAGCTAACATTAACATTTAACAACCAAATAATTAGATGTTAAGTAAACATGTAACAGTTTTATTCAACAACATATGAGTTGGTGTCACTGACCCAAAATTTGCTGTTTGAAAATATGTGGTGTTTGACATGGTCATGTGGTTTGTTGTCTGTGTTGTTACTGAGTCTTTCATGACACTTGTTTCACAAAGTTGACACAGCTGAGTTGAAGGATGCTTTAATATTTGCAACTGTTTTGCATCACTGTGTAAAGCAAGCTTGAGGTCCAAAATCATGACTGGTGTTAGCCAGTATGGGTTGCAGATCTGTATGTGATCTGTACTTGAAGCAGGAAGACCAGTATTTTATTTGTTTAGAATACAGCAAATATTAATGGAAAAAAAATTACGCATTCTCTATTAAACACAATATACACAGTTCACAGAGCTACATTTCTTGGGAGTTAGCAAAGCCATTCTGTATTCTGTTTTTCAATGGAGCATCTTTCTAATCGCAGCAGTATCTATTGGATTGGAAGGATAAAAGTAAAATGTTTACTGAACGCTGTGCAAAAGAAAATGTTTGAAAACATGTTTCTAAAAGTTTAATCACATGCCATACTGGGTTATATACTATGACATAAACAGGTTTGTGCGTTTCACATGTACATGCCACCTTGCTTAACTTGGACCCACTCTCTCTTCCCAAGTCACCCTGAGTCTCATCAGTCTGTACTAAATCACCTTAGCTACACCATATGCTGCCTTCAATTTATCCTCCACTTTAATATGCCCCATTACTCATCTCTTCTTTTCTGAATATCTGTGAGTAGAGAGACGGTTCATTAGCATAAGCACTTCCAGAAGCCTTGAGAATGCATTTTGATGCCTCGGAACTGTGTGAAGCATTCTGTTTCTCAGTTTCTTGTTGGTGTTGTATACATGAGTGGTTTGTGATTTTTGACTTGAAGATTGCCATCATAGTTCCCCACCACTTAGAATTTGCTGGCTTCTTTTGGCTGTGCTTGTTTGGATATGTATTCTGATCAGCAACTACACATATCCATTAAAATATGACCGTTTTAAATAAGGGCCACAGAAGCTCTCGTGTTTAATTATAAAATTTAGCCTGAGTCGAGTTGCCTTGAGTAATAACTAAATTAGTAGTAAATTAGAAAAGCCTGTTCACTGAATCTTTGTGTACACTGTGAATTGCTCTGGCCATTTCTTTTAGTGTTGTTTTGGGAATGGGCAATCAGTATTGCATCCAGATGATATTGTAATGCCAGTGTTATCATGGGTCTAATTCATTCTGATTAGCGGCATTTTCGGTCAGTACATAATGTGTGGTGATGCATGTTTCTAGCGAAAATGTCTGAAGCACCAAATAAAACACAATTAGGAAATCAGTCTGTTTCTCCTGTTCATGTAATTCACTTTTGTCAAATACTCGCATGAACTAAACACACAGTATAGTTAACTGTGTACTGCTTTAATTATGCAGCCTGTGGCTTGCAAAACTTGACTAGTATTTTAGCATGAAATGTGGATATAGATTAGTAGAAAAATAACTCTGCAGTCACTCCTGCAGCTCTAGTTAGTTAGGTCTACTAAAGACATTATCTTGCCATTTTGTGGGTGAGGAAGCTGAACAATGAACTTTCCCTGAATTTGTATCTGTGTCTAATTTCCCTTAATGAATGTGTGATGTCATCATTTTTTCAGGTACCCCCCAAAATGTTCATTCTAAGACATTCAGATTATTATCTATTCTTACTACTTCTATTCTTTTAGTTACTTTCATTTCTTCTTGTTTGGCATTTTTGTGAGTCAGCCAAGTTAGAGTAGTACAACCTGTTCCTAATAATAGAGTTCTTAGCTAAGCTAGAGTGCACACAAGAGAAATGTTGACCAAGTCTGCCTCTGTCCTTGTGATTCACAGAAGCACTTATTTGAAAAGAGTCTTACAGTCTTGCTGCCTGATAAGGGTAAACAGACCTTTTCCTTGAGCTAGCACCCAGGGTGGGTTAGCATCTGTTAAAGAGGCACTTGCTTAAAAAGCCACAGATGGAAAATTACCAGGTTGCACGGTCTACCCCCACTGGTGACAAGTAACATCAAGATGATGAGTTGCTTCATAATGAGCCTGAGAATGCAGTGGCTTAACGTATAGCATGTCATTCACATTAGCTGCCATCATGCCTCAAAGTGTTAAAGTCAGGTATCTTTTGCTAACATCTGGTTAGTGAACAAATTTGTGTGGTGGATCACATTATTCTCTCCCAACCTCATTATTTGAGAAATATACAGATGTTGGATTGCTTTGATTCCTGCATATGCCATTAAATAACAGCTGGTTATGCAAGGAGTTTTCGAGGTATTCAGTCACTAAGTGGCTTATAGATATGTCCTATACATTTTGATTGGTCATGAACAAATTGATACCATCTGCGTCTGAAGGCTGTAGACTCATGTGTATGTGTTTTCTTTTTCAGTGCATATATCAACAAAGCCAGCAACTCTTCTGAACAGATCACTCTTATTGACTCGGCACTGCATTCTCCTGAAGGCATAGCTGTGGATTGGGTTCATAAGAACATCTATTGGACTGATTCTGGACACAAGATTATCTCTGTTGCAACTAGTGACGGCAAGAAGAGAAAAGTGCTGATTGACTCTGAACTGAGTGAGCCGCGTTCAATTGCTGTTGACCCAAGCCAAGGGTGAGACAATAGAAGAATCTACTTCCATGCTTAAAAACCACCTCTGCTAAAAAATGTTAATACTACAGTATAGTATTACAGTAGTTTTCACTGAACCTTTCTCCCTGTCAGAACATAGACAGAACTCCAATAATGTTAATAGAAGTCTTTACATCCTACATTATAATCTTATAAGAGCTTTTTCTTATTTAAAGGTTCACTGATTGTAAAGAATTATTATTAACCAAAGTTAGGTTTACCTAATTATGTCCAAGCTAAAGTACATCTACTTTACTCCTACAATACCCTACTTACAAAGCTAACACAAGACTTTGACCTAATGTTCTCTATGCCCTAAATATATACTGCACTCACTTCTCTACTGTGAGCTTCTAAAATGCTCACTCACGTATTTCCTTAATCATGGTGCCTCTATCCCCTTGAGCCTCTTTCCAGCAAATTATTGAAGTAGAAGAGCCTGAAAAACATGCAAATGAGTGGTGAAGTACAGGTCTACAGGAGAGCTAATTGCTGCTTGTGGTCAAAGTGCTGCTCTTGGATGTAGTTAGGTCTTGGGCATCTTTTGATTAACATACAGTTAAGCCCCCTTCAAGTCTTATGAACAGAAAATAATTTGATTGTAAAACGAGATACATTTAAATGTGTGGGATGAACAGGGAAGTTCAAATTTTTGAAACTGCAATAGTAATTGTATTACTTGTATTACTTTTGCACATATTAAGGATCTTCATCAGAATCTGTTTGTGTATATTGTCTATCTGAATATATACTCATCATCGGGACAAAAGTTGAACCCAGAAGGAATCAACCGACAGGAATGAAACTTAGTGTGTTGTTTTGACATGATGAGACATGTGAAGGAGCCAAGTTTCATGCTTGCCTGTGAATGTGACATAAGCAAGGACAGGTCGTATCACTGTATCTGACTGACTATATAAGCTCATACTGTTGAGCATGCTGTTGTGTTGATAGCATCTTTTGCAAGGATCTGAGAGACCTACACGAGCTACGAAGAGGGAGAACCGACTGATTGTCCAAAGTGTGCAAAGTGACCCGACAGCCACAATTGCAGACATTCACCAAACAATAATGCCCTCCATGAGTCATCTTGTTAGGGCCTGCACCACTGGCTGACAGCTGCAAGATGCAGGACTACTGCAGTGGTGTCATGCCAGGCTGTCATGGAGTGATTTAGAATGGCAGCAGGTCATCTTCAGTGACAAGTCTTTCGGTGATGAGTTTTGTCTTAGTGCAGACAACCAACAAATCCGTGTTTAGAGGCACTATGGTTAGCACCAAGATGCACAATTTGTTGTCACTTGTCACATGTCACGATTATGAGGGCCTGGTGTTACTCCACCTCCACCCTTACCACAAAATGGAACTGTGTGAAAATATTCAAGCTTCATAGGATGTGTTATCGTACGACACCATTAGAAACCTCCACAACTTCATGCCGAGACATCTGACATGTTGGGTCAGCAAACATAACAGCCCAACGCCAAGCTGAGAGACACTACTTCTGTATGTGCATTTGAAAAATATTGCTCATATCAGCCTTAATTTATCATCATTTATTGCACTCAGTAATTGCAATCTGACAGTTCCTTCTGGCTGCAACTATTTTGTTGATGATGAGTGTATTTGTAAGCTTCCCATTTAAGTTTAGACAGATTTTAGTCAGCTCATTACTTTTAATGACATAATAAGAGACATAAATTACGTTACTGATAACTTGCTTAGCAGCAATCTTGGTAAATGTCATTAAAATGGTAAATGACTAAATAAAAACCAAAGTCTGGTGAAGCCATGCACAACTTTCTGGAATTAAATGATAAGCAATGTATGTACTACTTAACTGAATGAAGTAATACTGTATGTATTACTTACTGAACTGATTGTGAGGCATTTTGTAATAAGCAATATTTTGCCTGGAAGGATATGTTAATGGTAATATACATGTTTTTACTTTCACTTTTAGTGAAAAAAATCCCTTTTGTTTCTTGTTTTTTTTTTTTTTAGGTTTATGTACTGGTCAGACTGGGGGACACAAGCTAAGATTGAGAAAGCTGGGTTGAACGGGGTCGACCGGCAGGTGCTGGTCTCAGAAAGAATTGAGTGGCCCAATGGAATTACTCTAGGTAAACAAGAGGGTGGTGTATGAATGTTGAATTGGGTTTTATTGTCCTTTTTTTGTATTCAAATATGTACATACCTGTACTGACCAATGTCTAAAGATATAGAAATAGAAATAAGAAAAAGTTACATTGTGGAAAATGTGACATATTACAGAAGGTATTGATTCTTTTTAAATTACTTGAAATATTTAGCTTTGGCTGGGTCACACATCCATGTTTTCTACAGGGCCAAATCTGAGCTGTATGTGTTCTAGTTTACAATGAAGAAGGGATGAGAAAAAAACAATAAACCTGCTGGAGACGGTAGAAGTCTGAGACCAAAAAAGCAAGCGAGAAGAGAGAAGGAAAGAATGCCAATAATAAGAAGCAGTCTTCAGTGGCCAACAAGACTTAATATTATTCCTTTTCCCTGCCTTTCATCAATCGCTAGCTAGTTTAAGAAAAGCTAAATGGAATTGCACAAGTAGTGCTGTCAATATCTTCATCATTTGTCTGATTCTCTAAAGCATGAGGCCTTTTGAAAAGGCAGTCATGGTAGATGGAGAGAATAAAAGAGATGCCAGTAAAAGTGTGACATTGACTGATGCTGTGTGTCTGTATGAAAACAAATAGTTTTTTCAAAGGAAAATAGACAGTAATTCTCTTTTGATTTAGAGAATATGCAGTTTTTTCACAATGTTTTTCTTTTCTTTGGTCATTGATTCTAAACACTGTCTGCGTTTTTATGTTTTAGATGTCCTCTAAAAATGTGTGAATGAGTGAATTTAATGTACCACACTGTCTAGTTCAAGACTTGTGTACTAGAATCAGTTTGTGTATTATAACCAGTAGTAGAATTTTGCTGTCTATCTGATTCTCTATCTGCCTATCTGATACATATATATTATTTATTTATTTACTTATTTATTTATTTATTTAACACTGTTTCAAAATTCCTGTCAGATTTATCCAGCCGACGTCTGTATTGGGTGGACTCTAAACTCCATCTTATCTCCAGTGTGGACCTGAATGGTGACAACCGCAGAGTTCTGCTTTCCTCTATGGACCATTTGGGTCACCCGTTTGCCCTCACCGTGTTTGAGGTAAGTCATTCATCCATTTCAGTTATACACTAGTAAACCTGCTAATTCATGTAATTACCTTCTCAGCTAATTATCTCCCTTCAGTGCAGTACATTATGCATAATAAAATGTTCCCATCAACCATCTGAATGGGAAAAAAATGTGATCTCAATTATTTTGACCAGAAAAGCATCCCAAAATTCAGTACACATCAAGACCGATATAACATGAAAAGACCACCTTGATTACTAGTTCTGTCCCCCAAGAACAGAAGGCTGAAACTGCAGTGAGTGCAGGCTTACCAAAACTGGACAACCGAAAATATAGTCTGTCAACAGTCCAGACTGGTGGTGTAATGGCTTAGTGGGTGTTTTTTTTTTGGTCACACTTTGGGCCTGTTGATGTCAATCAGTCGCTTTATTGCCACAGCGTATTTGTGGATTCCTTCACAGTCACAAATGCCTACTTCCTGCATTATAATGCACCATGTCCCAAAGCAGAAATCATCTCAAACTGAACATGACAATGAGTTCAGCGTTTCAACATCTTGTGGAATCTATTCAACAAAGATTTGAGGCTGTTTAGAGAGCAAAGAGGGGCCCTACCCAGTATATCTAGTATAATCTAGTCTTCCTACTAAAGTGCTTAAAAAAAATGTATACAAATTCAAAAACAAGTTTATCTTTCACATTCTTTCTCAGTACTCTGTGTGTACATGCAGAAGGTGGTGTCATTATACCCCAAGCTGTCAAAACAGACCATTCTCCCAAAGGAAGCTGTCTGCTGAGAATGATGGCTTATATGACGCGACCTGGTTGTGACACCTTTGAAAGGGCTGGTGATAGATATAGATAGATGAGGCTTTTTTTTGGTCAGGCCTGAAAGTAGAAGCCCCCCTGTGTAGGCAGGTTGGGTTAGGCCATGTGTATATCTTAAGCAAAGCACTGACTTTAGCCAGTCTTGTTAAACATGAGGGGTTCATAGCTCAGTGACTCAGAACTTAAGAATTGTAGGTAAATGAAGTCTGATCCTGTAAGTACTCTTAAAGAAGCTTGGGTGCAATCATATGTTTTACTGGTGTAGAGTCAGTGGAGTCTAACAAATTTGTCACTGGACATTACTGAACCCTGTGTCAGTGTAAAGCAGGATACAGCAACATTTTTCAGAAACTGGATGTCTAGATGTCTGAATATCAACAGGCTAACACTGTAAGTGTGACATAAGAATTGGTGTATTGTAAAGGTCATGTGCATTTCATTGCTAAATTATATAAAGGGGACTCTAGTTCAGGACTGTGGTACGTATTGCTGCCGTGTTATGTATATATTAAAAACTGCCAACTTGTAAAGTACACGGTTCAAAAGGCACAGTAAAACAATGTAGCTGCCAAAGAGCCTTAGATGAGACAGACAATTAAATTTTAGCAATAAAGAGATGATTTCTTTTCCAATCAAAATATTCTATAGGGGTGTAATTCTATTCTCACTACATTTGTGAAATGATAACAGAATTTAATTGTGATTTTTCTGACCAAGGTTACTATTTCTATAAATTAAGCTCCAAGTTTTTTTTCTTGCCAAGAAGTTTAGCACATCCATTTTTTACTGTGCCAGACTGCCATTTCACAAGCTCTACGCCATTAGGTTAAACTTGCTAAAACGACATTGAATGTCATATGAAGACTATTTCAGATTGCGGCCTTGATAGAAATAACATGAACTGTTCAGCTCCAGAGCTCTCATATTGAGTCTGCAGTCACATGCTTAAAAAATCTTGAGTGAATTTTGGCCTTTTTCCATTTACCTGAAGCTTCAAGAAATGATTGGCAGATTAAATACTTTTTATAGAAGTGACCATTGGCCCTTGTGTAAGAGTTTAAAGTTTATTCCTGAAGGTAAACCTTGTTTTAGCATGTGTTTAAGTTGTTTCTCTATCTAACCCCTCTGTCTGCTGTCTCTCAATTTTTTTTTTATTTGGAGTATTAACAACACAAAACAGCCAACGCAATTCGCTTCAAAATTGAGTGGGTCATGTAATCAGCCACATGTGCAATATCATCAACCATGTATGTGATATCACATTTGCATACCCTCCAGCCGACACTCGCAACCCCAAACTGAACCGTGCACATTATCTATTAACAGCACATGTAGGCTCTGGCACCAGTTTTAAACATGTTTTGGGCTTTTAGCTGGAACAGAAGTCCTCTTTTTAAGATACAGTAGTTCTTGCTTGATACCTCTCATATACTACATGTTCACATACTGACACACACACACATTCACACTTACATTCACTCTCATATTTCCCTGTGAACAGCATGCATTGGTTAGATATGTTGTTGCTCACTGGGAGAGTGCCATAGCTGAGTAGATGAATGGCCCTGGGTTGCTGGCAGCAGCTAAAGACACAAACCAAATTAAAAAGCCTTTACAGGCAGGCAGGTCCAGAGAAGCTGTGAGGCAGGACCCAGCCCTGGCCATACATCACCCTCTGCCCCCGACAGGCCAGTCGATGAGCCAGCTCAGTACAGAGGCACCCAAGGGCCAAGCCCTGCAAAGAGGAAACAATGTGTTTTCCTCTCTTTCTTTAACTTTTGTCCTTCATACTTGAGAAATGATGTGCCCTGCTGCTGATGCACCCCTGAGACTGCTCTTAAACTACTGCTAAAGTTTTTCACTGGTATAGAATATCTGCAGCTTTCTCTCAGTAGCTTCCTGCTGGTTTCTCTATCCTTTTCATTTGCTTTGTAGTGTACAAATGAGAGTTTTAATAAATAGTCAAAAACAGATGCTACAACTGGTGTGTGAATGGGTGCACATTCTGCATTTTTGCAGGTAAGCTTTTTTCAGACTGAAATGCAAAAGCAGCCTAACTTCATCAGTATTCTGCCTCTTCCTAAAACTCCTAAAACTTTGCCACTGTCATAACAAAATTTATTTTAGGTTTATCGTTTTAGTGTTTTGTAACTACTTACACCTAACCTCATTGCAGCATATGTGTTCTGATAGTCTAGGCTGTTCTGAAACAAAAGATTGTGGATGAGACATTACACAAGCACTATTACACAATGGACAACAGGTGAACCAAAAAAGGGGAAAAATGGTACCCAACAGGTGTGATTTTTCGTTTTTTATTCAACATTCTTTTAAAATCATTTTGATTCATCATAAAATGTTCACACAGTCTAAACACAGCTGGTATTTTGAAATACAGCACGTATTGTATTTTGTGCAAAAGTCATTCACATCATTATATACATAAAATGTATATACTTTTTTAGCAGTCAGGAGTAAAAAGCATACATACACTTACATACATTTTAGTACACAGAAACCTTTTGTAAGGATATTTTTACACACTTCCAAAGTTCCAAAGTTGGTTGCTTCTAAAAACCAAGTTATTTAGACACATTGACTGATGTTGAGGTTCAGACTCTGGGTTGGTCGGTCCGTTCTTCTGAATATACTAGCAGCTTCTTTGTTTGATTTGTACTAACCTATTTGCCTATTTTCATTTCTCAATAAGGGACGTCAACTACACATCCTTTCAGACCCATATTGTTTAGTTGTCTTCTCACAGTGAAGGAATGGACAAAATACCAGTGAATGTTTTCAAATCTAAAGTAAGAATGGAGCTTGGTTTATTTATCTCTTTAAGTTATTAAAGTTTAAACTACCATTTATCTAATGGTAACAGATTTGTTAGAAGTCCCAGGTTCTTAGCTTCAATTTTAGAAACTCCTGTTTTTTTTTTCAGGTATTTACTTTTGACTTTACCTTCCTTACAGAAGTGGACTGTCTTGTATCAGTACTTCTCTGAATTATCTCCTGACAGATTTGAATGCAACAGTAACATTTGTGGGTTTTAACCTTCTCTTTAATTTGGCAGGGAGTGGTTTGCATTTGAGACTTAAAGTACCGCTTTCAGCTGTTCTGCTTCCATCTTTCAGCACCAGTAATATTTAAAACATAGTGAAAGACATCCTGAACTTATGAATTATCACTATTTCTTATTTGTGGACCATCTGCAAGGCTTGTTTTTAAAACCAAGCCAAGCCTGTTACATTTTTACATGTACAATACTCTAGGTTTCAATTACAAACTTACTTTCCCAGCAAAGGTAAATTCTGCAGTCATGGGAAGATGAGTAAGATTTTCTCAGTGGTAAAGCAGGGCTGTATTTGAAGTGTGATGAAGAGAGCAGAAGGGTGCGTCCTGCTGAAAAGGCAAAGGGAGCAGCACCTGCTGAAGCTCCAGAGGGAGTCACAGGCCTGACCTTTCCAAAAGCAGCCTCTGGTAAACAACTTCTAATACAGAACATCCTAAACTGTAGTGTGTCTATCAGCCTTGTTTTCATTCATACTCCCTCACCCTACTCGGATCATCTACTTCAAATCCGCAGGGAAAAAAAACTGTGTGAATGTCTGGTAGTCATAGTAACAGCCCCGTCTGTGCACAGGCTTGTGGTATTGCCGAATAGACTGATATGGGGTGTTCAGAAGAAAGAGAGTGAGAGAAATACAATAGAAGAGAATGATGGAGGAGGTGTTGTTTCGCAGACAGGCATGTGAGACTCTCGTAGACACGAGTAAGAGATAACGGGGCAAGCTCTAATTAGGTTGATGAAAAACTTGCGGCGTGATCAAAACGATTTTTCATAAGTGCCTTGTCTCTTTGTCTGTCTCACATAGGCAGTTTGAGGCTGTGTGAGACAAACTCAAACACACACTCATACATTTTTGTTATTAATTTTGAGCCCCTCTGACCCACCTTTTATGTATTGTGTTTTCTCTCTGATTCCAGCATCCCATGCCAGATGTCTATTGTATCCCGTCTGCTCTCACTATGTTCCAAAACAAAGCATTTGTGCCCACACAGTTGAAAAACATCTATAATTTATTTTATTTGATTTAAAATGGTGGTTCTAACCTTTAGATAGTCTGTTGCAGAATAACGTAATGAAGTTTAAATTTAAAATGTATCAAAATTAACTAAAATTATAAACAGAATATGAAGCAATAACAGTTTTAATGGTATGTCAAACATGTCTGTATATCTAATTGCAGAGATATCTACTGAAGTACATGTGCTGGCCATAAAATTAGAATATCATGAAAAAGTTTATTTATTTCAGTAATTCCATTCAAAAAGTGAAACTTGTATATTATATTTATTTATTACACACAGATTGATATATTTCAAGTGTTTATTTCTTTTAATTTTGATGATTATAACTGACAACTAATGAAAACCCCAAATTCAGTATCTCAGAAAATTAGAATATCACTTAAGACCAAAACAAAAAAGGATTTTTAGAAATGTTGGTCGACTGAAAAGTATGAACATGAAACGTATGAGCATGTACAGCACTCAGTACTTAGTTGGGGCTCCTTTTGCCTGGATTAATGCAGAAATGCGACGTGGCATGGAGTCGATCAGTCTGTGGCACTGCTTCGGTGTTGTGAAAGCCCAGGCTGCTCTGAAAGTGGCCTTCAGCTCTTCTACATTGTTGGATCTGGCGTATTGCATCTTAATCTTCTCAATGCCCCATAGATTTTTTATGGGGTTAAGGTCAGGCCAGTTTGCTGGCCAATTAAGAACAGGGATACCATGGTCCTTAAAACAGGTACTGGTAGCTTTGGCACTGTGTGCAGGTGCCAAGTCCTGTTGGAAAATGAAATCTGCATCTCCATAAAGTTGGTCAGCAGCAGGAAGCATGAGGTTCTCTAAAACTTCCTGGTAGACGGCTGCGTTGACCTTGGACCTCAGAAAACACAGTGGACCAACACCAGCAGATGACATGGCACCCCAAACCATCACTGACTGTGGAAACTTTACACTGGACCTCAAGCAACATGCATTCTGTGCCTCTCCTCTCTTCCTCCAGACTCTGGGACCTTGATTTCCAAAGGAAATGCAAAATTTACTTTCATCAGAGAACAGAACTTTGGACCACTCAGCAGCAGTCCAGTCCTTTTTGCCTTTAGCCCAGGAGAGACGCTTCTGACGCTGTCTCTTGTTCGAGAGTGGCTTGACACAAGCAATGCGACAGCTGAAACCCATGTCTTGCATACGTCTGTGCGTGGTGGTTCTTGAAGCACCGACTCCAGCTGCAATCCACTCTTTGTTAATCTCCCCCACATTTTTGAATGGGTTTGGTTCCACACTCCTCTCCAGGGTGCAGTTATCCCTATTGCTTGTACACTTTTTTCTACCACATCTTTTCCTTCCCTTCACCTCACCGTTAATATGCTTGGACACAGAGCTCTGGGAACAGCCAGCCTCTTTAGCAATGACCTTTTGTGTCTTGCCCTCCTTGTGCAAGGTGCCAATGGTTGTCTTTTGGACAACTGTCAAGTCAGCAGTGTTCCCCATGATTGTGTAGCCTATAGAACTAGACTGAGAGACCATTTAAAGGCCTTTAAAGGTGTTTTGAGTTAATTAGCTGATTAGAGTGTGGCACCAGGTGTCTTCAATATTGAACCTTTTCACAATATTCAAATTTTCTGAGATACTGAATTTGGGGTTTTCATTAGTTGTCAGTTATAATCATCAAAATTAAAAGAAATAAACACTTGAAATATATCAATCTGTGTGTAATGAATGAATATAATACAAAAGTTTCACTTTTTGAATGGAATTACTGAAATAAATCAACATTTTCATGATATTCTAATTTTATGACCAGCACCTGTAAGCATGCTAACCAGCTAGCCACATCCTGTCCTGTCTAATAATAACTTTTTGTACCTCTAGAGGCGATAGTGAGTCATTATAGCATCAAGTTGAATCAGTCCAAGTAGCACTGCTCCGATGGCAATTTGTAATCTGTTGTCAATCATGTTAAAGCTCCTTCTCCCGGTTACATAAGTTAAGGACAGGTAGCCATTGAATGAAATAGTAAACAACAATGGCTGAAGCTTTTGGCAAGTGGCCATCATAATGACCACTGGAGACAGTAATAGAAAAAAAAGGTTGATTAAACGCAAGCCTGGTAAGAATTGAAGGGGGACGAGGGGGACAGTGCATTTACTGGCGATATGTTGCCCGCTATTGTTTGGGCTATGATTTTAACAGGATGCAGATTGTTTCTTTTGGGAACAGAGAGGCATTTTACTGCTCGTTAAATCAGTATAATTCAGAGGGGCGTTTATGTTTGCTGTGAGTACATCTGCCATCTGATGTACCCTGCTTGGGTTGGGTGTTTTGGGTGCATCCTATGCTAGCCAGGTGCTATACAGAATCATTGTAATTGTGTTTTGAGGCTGTTGTGTCTAAAAAGAATCTTCTCAATAAGTATATTTAATAGCAGTATAAAACCAGTTTTGCCACTACTACCTCAAATTCAGCCCACCAAATGACAAGCCTATATATATGTCATGTAGCCTCATGAACAATACCCTACAGTAAAGTGTAACTAAACAATTAAATAGTTTATTATTGCTATGTGACTGCTCCAGTCATCTCTTAAATAGTTAGATGTGGTTTTTAAATATGCAATGGGAAAACTTACAATCAAACCACACAGATGCTGTCGCTTTTTTAATGTTGACTAAATGCACTCACTTCCTGTCCTGTTTTTTTTTTGTTTGTTTGTTTGTTTGTTTTGTAGGACCGAGTATACTGGACGGACCTGGAGGATGAAGCCATCTATAGCGTCAATCGGCTGACTGGGCACGATGTGGCCATGCTGGCACAGCACCTCAATAACCCTTTGGATGTGGTGGTGTTTCACGAGCTCAGACAGCCCAAAGGTCTGACTCAATGACTTATTACTCTAACTTACTGTATACAGCTGTTAGCTAGATTTGCATTTTTTGCAGTTGCAGTTGTATTTTACTGCTGATATGCAAATTCAGGCATAATAACCCACAGCAAATGTGTAGACACTGTGCATGTATTTATATGAGCTAGAGTTAGGCAGTACAAATAAGCAAGCTGCGTTTGAATGCTTTTGTTTTCATATGCTGCTCAGAAACTTGTGTGCAGTGTGGTAGTACACATGAACCCATCTCATTCATAAGTAATATTGTTTTATTTTTTGTTTTTTAAAGAAATGAAATATAATCTTAAAAGTTTCAAGAATAGCAGGAAAGTGATGCTGAGGAAATAGGAGTGAAGAAATAAGAATGAAATACAGCCTGTGAGCATCTACAGTAGATCAGGGTGCATTATTCATCCACCTCTGCACACTATGGCCTATACACTGGGAATAGCTTCATATGGAGCAGAGCCACAGTGAAATATTATTCAATAAGAAGGCACACAGGGCCCAGTGCAGAGGGAACTTTCACTTCAAAATAAAATGATCATCATATTTTGTCCTCACCTTTTGTGGATAAAGGATATCATACGCACATCATTTCCACTGTCTCTTATTTTCTCTCTTTCATTACTCACCTTCTTTCTCACTTTGATGGCACAGCATGTTTAAGAGTGACAGGGTGCGTGTGCCTCTCCATGTGTTGGTATATCAGTGCGAACAGAGTGAACGTTTTTCTGTTTTTGTGTCTGGAATGCCTGAAGCAGATGTTTATAGATGAAATCTCTTCATTTATGCACCTCCTCTGTGAATTTTGCACTAGTCCTCTGCCTGACTATATTTAACCTCTTTCAAAGCAGTCAAAGCCCGCTAGGTCTCTCTGTGCAGATGAAAGCATTTTTGTTATAACCCAGTCCTGAGAGCTCTTTTAAAATAATAAGGAGCCCCCCGAAGGGTCAGTCATATCTCAAAGGGATTGCTAAGAACATTTAGTAGTTGAATTGCATTACTGCAGTGCCAGAAAACTGTTTTCTTTCTTAAGCGCAGAATTGCAGCAACAGTGGCTTTTTTATATTACTGCTACCATTCTAGCCCTCTTGTGTGTTGTTTAAAGATGTACTTTCTTATGCTAACAGTGCTGAGCACACAGTTCCCACGGCTAATACAATTAGCATACGCTCTGCATTTTATTCTCCCAGCTCCAGACAGTTGTAACATGGGGAGTCTGCCCAACGGAGGCTGCGAGTACCTGTGTCTCAAAGCTCCCCAGATCACCGAACATTCACCCAAGTACACCTGTGCCTGCCCCGATGATGCAGAACTCGGTCCAGACATGCGCCGCTGTGTCACAGGTAAATCTGGCAGAGCCTGATGCTAGGCTATTCCAAGCCAATCTCTTAAAATAATACCTTGTGCATCCCTTGATAACACCCAGTAATTTAAAACAACGATATATAATCTAATTTCATAATCTGCTGTTCCCTGTCACAAAATGGAAATATAAAGGTATATTGTTAATTAAGACATCCCACAGGTTTATCTGTATCAGCAAAATTCCAAGATAATTTCCTGGTGTATTGCCTTTAAATAGACTTTTTTATAAAACAAATAATCAAACACTTTAAGATTTTATATAATCTTTACTTTTTTATGATTCAAGTGTTCACATGTGCTCATGTTATTCAAGTGTAACTTTAATGAAAGCAGTCTATTGTTCAGATGCATCTTACTGCAGAAGTTAAGACAGCTACCAGCTTCTAATTACAGCAGTGCTATAAGTCAGTGTTAATCACTCTCTCACAGATAAACCAGGCACAAGAGAAGAGGAAGTTGGGGGTAGCGGAGGAGAGGGGCCCTGCATTGAGACAGGAGAAATAGCACAGTTGATGTACTTTTTCTTCCAGGAGAAAGGATAAAGAACAAATCCAGGCCAACTGACTGCCTGCAATGCAGCCTCTGAGGAATTGTGGTTGTCGTCACAGCATTTAGAGTTGTCCAAAGTGGATAGCTTATTTAAGTGTGTTACATCATGTTATCTCGATTATCTATGCCAAATATAAAGCAAGCAAATCCAATAAACATTTATTCTCATAAATGGCATTTATATAAAGTACTGTGCAAATGTCAGAGACCAGTTCCATTTTAATTAGGTAAAAGCAACAAACATATATTTACCATAATAACTAAATCATTTTTAGTGTTTAATATGTCCTGCCTATGCCTTTTTTATGGCTTCCATTCCTTTCAGGAGAGTTGCTTCAGTATTTTAAAAAAATCTGCAGTAATTTTCCACTGGAAATTTAGTGGTTTCTAATTTTAGAAAAAAAGCAAATCATTCTGCTTTTCTCTCTATACAGTGGTAAAGCCCAAGACTACAACCACTGCACCTTCCACTACTACCACAACAACAGAACCTCCGACCACCAGGCCTGCCCCTATATCTACCACTACCACCACAGCTACTACCAGTACAACCAGCAGTACTACTCCCTCTACTACTTCAACTACCACTGCAGCTGCTATTACGTCACTTCATACAACCACGCACAGTATCACAGCTCCAAATTTGTCGACCATGCTGTCTTCTACCACCACATATTCATCTTCAACTTCATCCTCCACTACAAGCAATACCCAGACCAGTACCACTACGCCATGGCAACAGTATACCTCCACCCAGAAAACAATAGACACCAGCCCGACAACTAGCCCAAGCACAGTCTCCCGGAGTAATGGGTCAAAAGGCGAAAACACCAACCTCTCGCACCGTGGTAAGTGTCCTAACAGAGTCTGTAGCAGATGGTGGGCTCTATTGTTTAAAAAAGCATGATGACCATCAAATACCTGTCTCTTTATCTGTGTATTTGTGTGTGTGTGTGTGTGTGTGTCTGTTTATATGTTTGGACATTTTCCTTTTTTAAAACAAGCACATTTTTATATCCTGACTGTGGGACATAGAGATACATTACTGGTTTACCTACAATGTTAAAACTTTTTACAAAAATCTGCTTGTTCCTATTTAAACACTGAATGGGTTAAAACATGTATTTTTGTCACTAAGGTTGAAGTTCTTATTATGTGCATTACTTGCATTCAGATTCAAAACTGTTAAAATGTCAGCCATTCATGTTATTTAACATTTAAAGTACATGTAATTAAATGTTTAGTGCCATAAAAATTACAACATTTACAAAGGACCTAACTATTATATACATAATATGTAGTAATTGTTTTAGATTTAATGTGTCCACCCTTGGGCTAGCTTTCAGTATTTCAACACATTGACATTTATTCAAAGTTCAGTGTTAGAAGTTGTATTTACTGCTTCTTACAATCAAAGAAATCAAACGAACACCTTTAGTGATGCTGAGGTCTGAGGTCCTGGAGGTCCTGGTGGTCCATCCATAATTCTGAGAACACAAGCAACTTCTCTGTTTGATTTGCAGTTTTTTTTCTTTGTGACAACTTCACATTCTTTAAGATGCATGTTGAATTATCTTCTCACAAGGGAAGGAGGGATAAAAACACCAGTAGTTTTATTTTTAGATCTGAAGCAAGCGTGAAGGTCTGTCAGGTCTAAGAACCTTTTAGTAATATTGTATATTCCAGTTTTGAAAACCTGTGCATGTCACTCTTTCTTTAACTGTCCTCTTCTTTATACATGTGAATTTCTTTATATTTGTTTATTACTTAATTACTTTATCTTTTTAAAGAACTTGTACTTGATGCCCTTTTTGACTAGGAATAACATAAATCAGGGGGGTTTTGGCAATACTGTACATGAAACATACTGTACATGAAGCTTCTGATAGTACTATACATGAAACATATGTTTGACCTCAGCACAAGGTATAAAAAAAAATGCTTTTATGACAGACATTATGCATGTCTCTTTATCTGCCTTTGCGTCGTCCGCCACTCACTATGTTTGAGCAATTGCAATTCCTTCTTCTCATTTTCCTTTCTTTCTCTAAGAAAATTTAGCATCAAGCCTCAGACTTGTTCTGTACATTAGATAGGAAAATAAGATTGAGCTCCTGACTGAGCTGCATCCCCTGCAGCAGCAGAAGGAGTCCGCAGCCTCTGAAAGTTAATGTGTGTGGGAGAATTTGCTTGCTGAGCAGTGTTCGGACCACTTGAGGGTGATAGATTAGGCTGTGGCAGTAGTTGTAGGTAGCAGCGTGCCTCTGTGCTGAATTAGGGCAGGCAGTGGAGGGAGAGGAGCAGCCAGGCTTGACTGATGAACACTGCCCTAGGTCCTGTTCCCCCACTGCTCCCCTCTCATCCCCTCCACCCCAGCCCGGTAAGTGGTCCTGCCCAGCTACATTGACGCCTGGTCCCACTGGGGCAGGAACTGCCTCCCTCAGTGAGATAAAGATGCAGAAGATGTAGATTCAGAGATGCATGTCTGCAGGCTTTGTTTTATATATTTTTTCATAACATCATTATGGCCATTTATTTATGGCAATTGCGGTTACTATGCAAATGAAATAATGTATCTAATCTGACACATGTAGTGTGCCTACATTATAAGACCAGATTAAAGAAGATGTTCTTTTATACTCTTAGTTACTCCTACAGGCAGCGTGCTAACTGTACTTTTTATAAGTGCAGCTGTATCACCCCGCTCAGCAAATTAAATGGAACTTTGCTGTTGCAGAGCCATTTTTTACCCTCTCAATTCCTTAACTGCGGCTCAAGAGTGCCAGCCTCCCACTTCAACCAAAATATCTGTCTAGATATTTTATTACCATCAGAAATAAATATAGCACTGCTGTAGAGAAAGTGATTTAAAACAAAAAAGCACTAAGGGAAAGCATAAATGCTTTAGGGAAAAAAAAACCTGCCAGATTACTTTCCTGTTTGTTAATGACTATAAACAGGGTACTAGCCAATATATTAGTTGACTGATAAAATTATCTTATATTAAGGTAGCATGAGTTTATCTGTATTAACTGGACATCCTAACTGGAGTTATTTGTTAGAAAGAAAAACACAAATTTATATTTTGATATTTTTAATTTTCTTTTGTTCTTATACAATTCTTACAGACTTTGTCAAGTTGGTAGTCACCAACCACTCACTTTCATTGCAATAATCCAGGCTGATCACAAAACTTTTTTGTTATTTTCACCAAGGTTAAAACAATGATATTAAGGTTACATGTAATAATGCAGTACAACCCAGCACCATGACACTGATGACAAATAAGAAACAATAGCCAATTCACAGTAACAAATAAGTTAAGTAAGTTGTATAAATATAAATAAATAAGTTAAGACTTTTTGAGTTAGAGAATCAGTTAAAAATTGGAATCTGAGTGATACGTTTCCATATGGGTTGGACTGCCCCCTAAACAGTCAAAATAGGTGCTGTGGGAGAAAGGAGATTTAACCGTAATGCTGGCTAAAATCAAAAGAAAAGCATGTTAGATAGAACGAGAGCACCGCAAAGTTAACAATGTGGAACATGACTCAAAGGAGCAGGTGGAAGAATGCGGGGTTGTTGAAAAATAACATGTTTGCTAACATTAGCATCAACTGTTACAGGTGTCATGTTATAATTCTGTTGCAGATAAGAGGCAGAATGGAAGCAAACAGTCAGCTTGTAGAAAATAAAGACTAACATAATGTGTGTTCAAATAGCATCAGCAAGTTACAGGTTTACTGGACAGCATTTACAGTTTTATTGGCATGTATGCGTACTACTTCAGAGAAAGCTTGAGCTTCTGCTCCTTTGCACTTAACAAAAATACCCTTTTTATCGGCATGTGTAATGGTGAAGTTTTACAGTATATGGCCTTATGCAGTACTACCTCTGCCTCTGAGTGCTCTGACCTGTTGAGTATGAATGCAAGACCACAGCACTGGAAATCACAAAAATAAAGCTTTGATAACTGCATCACATTTCATAGTACAGTGAATTCCAACAGTACCCCAATATAATGTTCATAGCAAAAGGTGCTAATAACTTTCTAAACCATGATTTGCTATAAAAAAAAATAGCAGGCATTTTTGCCAGGCTTGTTTGAACTCTTGCAGCTTTGTATGCTGGAGGTTGAGGCTTAAGCAGTTTTCCTCTGGATTATTACACTATACCTCTGAATACAATTGTCTCCAATATGGAGTAAATTAAATTAGGTTTCATTCATATTGAGGTTACCCTGTATCCATTTATCTTTGCTTTCAAAATGTCTGCACACAGGCCTGCACAGTGACTTGTGGCCTGTGTTTAATGTCCCTTCGGATTGGGAACCCCAGCCTCTGCTTATTAAAGGTTAAGGAGGGAGACGTTAGGGATAGTAGAATGATGGGCTGTGGCGTGGTCTACATATGTATGGTGTAAATGTAGATAATACTTATTTGTACTTTTCAAAACATATACAATGGTCAAAAAATGATTCTTCAGTATTTATCCTAAATATTCCTGTAGTAATGTTTCATGCTCTGAATATTGTTGTATCTTTTACTCAATAAGCCTTTTCTTATGCTAAGCACTTTCTAGTAGAGTTATCAGGCTTTATCTGTATGCTTCTGTCGTCCCCTCTAGTTCTCTTAATCTCTGGGCTCAGACTCCATTATCAGACGCTAATTGTGTTTTAGCTAATGGTGGCTGTATGTGCTAATTGTGGGATTTATTCGCTGGGAGTGTCTGTGCTTTGCAGAAACCTGACCTGGAAGAAAAGACTGGAAGTAATAATTCCCCAGTAATTTTGGGGGGTGTGGGGTGTGTGTGTGCGTGTGTGTGTTTGGTAGTGAAAGAGAATTTGTGTGACACAAAGATTGAGATTTTGGTACATTGCCAAAGCAAATGGCTCCCATGCTCTGTCGGGCAAAAAGAAGGATGCAGCCATCCCACAGAGCGGGCAAAATTAATGACCTGTTCTTACCTCAACCTCTCAATTGCTCTACTTCCTGTGCTGTTAATGTACCGTCCTGTTTTCACTGTATTAAATGTAAAGACATACTTTATTGTTAAGACTGTGTGAGGTGCAATAAATTCAGAGGTATGAGTCAATGAGGCAGTAGATGATGAGTGGTCTCGTCCATTAGGGTATAATGACATGACTGCCCTCCCACACCCAACACATTTACTCACACTTCCCCCCAACTCTTTCTATCTGTCTGCAGCTGCAAGTGATCACTTCTTCCTGGGTAACAACATTACTGTAGCAGTTCTGGGTATTGTCATCCCTATAGGTAAGTACTGATGCTCAGTATGAATACTGCATGTCTCTCTTCCTAACCCTCTGCACCCCTTTTGCCTTTGCTGTGTGTGACCTAGAAGCTTTGGTGACATTTCCCTCAGGAGAGTCCTACGTAGCCATTTATAAGAAAGCTATGTTATTGGCTGAAGTGCAGTTAACAGATTTCTTCAGACTTTTCAAAGGGAAATTTTGGTCATTCTTTTTGCATTGTTATGTTGTCCTAGAAATGAAGGTGGGTTCACACTTCAGATGATGTGCCTCGTGTTTATTTTCCAAATTATTCAGTAGCAAATAGTTTCTCTCTCAACTAGAAAGACTGAAGGAGCCAAACTAAATGGCAAAAACTTTTACTTGTTTGGTGAGAGGGGACTGGGGTGGGGGCTTTGGTTAGGTTTTATATCTCTATGTGTTTTTTTTTTATTTTTTATTTTATGCATATAGGTAGTTTTAGGTTGTGACCATAAATACCTTTACCCAGACCAACTTCTAGATTTCACATCTAAAACCATAGTTAGTGCACTAACAGTAACTAGTTTCTTTTGTAAAAGCTGTTGGGAAGGTTTTAAGTCAGAAGTGAAATTATCAAACAATCAAATGAAGCTACAACAAATAGAAGGTAGATCAGATAGTATGCAGACACCAGGATAAGTTTTACATTAGATGTTGGAACATTGCATGGACTTGATTGCCTTCAACGAGGACTTGATTGCCTTCAGCTGCACAAACATTAATGAGGTCAGGTGGTCATATAGGATGATTAGTTCTGGATCACCAATGCCACTGCAACTCTGCCAAAAGCTATTGGAGGGTGCTCTTTGTACCAGAGTACAATTTTAAAATCACAAGAACTGCAGCCTACAAAGCCTACAAGTTTTACATGGGGACTAGTATTCAAAACCTTGTCCTTTAGCTCAGTTGTTGAGATTAACAGGGTCAGAGCACAGGGGCTCATGTGTAAGAGCAGTGCTTCACATTTTTGTGTGTCGCTGTGTCCTTGGTGCTGTATTCGGCTACTTCACCTATTTGTTCTTTGTAGTGTATCAGTGAAATTTACATTGTTGACATATCCAGTACACTTTGTAGTATCGTATTCAATATCTTACTTGTTCTTCCACTGAAGGTAGAATGTCTCTAGGCTTATTCACTACATGTGCAAATGTCCTTTTTTAAACTTTCAGTTTCTACTTCTGTCTGATTGAAAAACAATGTATCTACAGCTTAGTTACTAAAAGTAAAGCTAAATCCAATATACTCAAAATGGAATATGGCAGTATCTTTGTATAACAGCTGATAATACATTTTAATGTCTAATAAACTGTAAATTTAATCTTTAAGAAAAATATGGAATAATAATAGGAAAGAAAAAGGATGAAAAGGCAAAACTGTGATAACCTTGATCAAAGCCTGATTGCTGATTGCTGATTGCTGTCTGCCCTGCTGAGTTTGAGGATGACCTTGTGGTTGTACATGTTAATAACTTAGGTCTCTATAAGAAACTTTTTCCCTCAAAAAACAATTTTGCAGCCCCTTCTGTAATTTCACTCCCACTTTTATTCCTCTTTTCATTGATTACTGGATTGTGCACTTAGACTAGAGCCAAACGCTACATTCTAGCAGTGTGAAGCAGGTTTATAGGAATAGGGAAGAGGAGAAAAACACATTATGAGGAGGTCTCTTGTGTCCCTCAGACAAAAGAGCAATTAAGGGGAACTTCCAGGGGACTAGCACAGGCACTGCTGATCTTTTAAATTACAAGAGGGGCTAGGCAGCCCCTGCCGTGTAGCCAAGCATGGTTATCGTTACCTCCTGAATAGCAATGTACTGCAGCCCCCTTACATAAACACACACACAGCTCACTCTCATCTCTCTGTCTGTGCCTGCAGGACCTCCAGCATGCACTGCCCCGCTCCCCCTTTCCCACAAAGCCATTGTGAATGTGCATGCCTATTTGCAGCTCTGGCTCTGATACAAATTTTTTTAACTGTAGACTCTTTGGTCACAGTCCCATATCAAGTTTTAGGCATTACTAATAATTAAGTCACAAAAATACAGTATGTTTTCAAACACATCTCTATTTGCTACTTTTGCAGTGTACAATTCGCTTTTACCAGTCATTTCTTATTAATGTGTCGCTTTCTAATTTACTGCTGTTGCCTTGCAATTGACAATATGCTGTGCATGCTTTAATATCTTAAAACAAAATGTAATATTTGACCTTTTCTAAATATTATTAGATATAGTCATATAACATGTATTGATACATTTTTCCAACATACAGTCAAACAAGTGATAAAAGTATCACCCCCATTAGTTAGCCACACAACAAATGAATCAAATTAAACTTATATGGAGACATAGAGATTGACTAAACACAAGCAGGCTTGAATGCAGACAGCCATTTGACTGTAAAACTTGCTCATATGGAAGTTTATTATCAGATTGATGCATTTGATCATCTAATCAAATTTCAAAACATTTCAAATTTTTACATGTGCACTAGTCCATGATCAAAAGTCTAAAAATAATAAACAGGAAAATGGATGAAGACATTCTGTAAATGGTTATAAAACAATCTCTGCAATTTACCCCAGTGAGAGTCATTTTCTACAGATTAAAAAAAACCTTGGAATATTAGGGAATCTTCTCTGGAGTGACGCAGAGGCAAAACATCTAGGAAATCACCAAAGAACCCAGGAGAACACCAAAGAAGCCATAAGGCTGTCTAGTCTCAGTGTTTATGACCCCATGTTGTATTCGTAGAAAAGCTTAAAGGAACAAAATTCTGCCAACCAGAAGAAACATCAGCTCCCGTCTCATAGATGTAAAAAGCACAATCCTTGCCTTTTTGTGGCAGTGTTTTTAGACTGACTAGTCCAAAGCCTGTAACAGGTCTAATTACATTACATTTACAGCAGAGCAGATTCTGGATTTCAAAATAGTAACAATATATAAACATTCAGACATGGCGTGGGTAGTGTAGGGTTTATTTTATGGGCTGTGGACAACTTTTTTTACTGAATGAACTGTGAATTCTGTCAGTCATTTCATTAGCTGAAGAAGAAATGTAATTAGTCTGAGCAGCAAGACAATGATCCAGAATAAAACAGCAAACCCATATCTGAATGATTTAAATAATAACTTCTACCTTCAGCCTCAAATGTGTAGTTAAAATTACTATAGTTGTTTCTGAAAAACAAAAACAGCTCTAAAACAGCTCTGTCAAGCAGAATGGGCTAATATTTCTCCATAGTAGTGTGAAAGGCTACTATCATGTAGAAAATGATAGCTGGGAGTTATTTCTGCTAAAAGTTAAGATAAAGTTATCTTACCTTATCTTACTACTTTTTCATATCTGTATTTTATATGTTGGATAGATTTGTTCCTTAAACAAATACATTTTAGTAAAAAAGGAAATTTGTAGTTTAAAAGGTTTTTCTTTTTGTCTAATATTACATTTTGATTAGAGAACAAAAAGCATTCACTGTGACAAACTGCATACCAGGAGCCACTGGACTGAATTTTTCAAATGTGTTTTCAATTAATTTTGTGTAAGTAGTATTAATCTACAAACATTGGGGGAATTGGCCTGTCTGATCAAATATGAAAATCAGAAATGCTTAGGGAATACCAAAGCACAATTCTGTGGCAGCAAATAGAGATTAAGATTAAATTGAAAAACACTGGAAAAAATGCTTTACGTGCCAAGAGATCATTTTGACCATCTGATATATAAATAGTGGCCATCTTTTTGGAGAAATTTGAAATATTGTATCTGTCCAGCTTTTCAAACACTGTGGCCACTTTTCTGAGCCATCTATGCCAAGCTGCTGTGTGTGTTTTGAATGTGTGTCATGAAGCGCTGCTCAGTGTCCTCTGGCTGTGTTAACGCCCTTGCCGTGTCTGTCGGCTGTGTGTTAAACGCATGCAGTTCCTATCCTTGCCACAGTGGTCATCGGCCTGGTGTGTACCGGAGGCTACCTGGTTTGGCGCAACTGGAGGCGGCGCAACACCAAGAGCATGAACTTCGACAACCCTGTGTACCGCAAGACCACGGAAGATGAGGATGATGACGAGATCCACATCGGACGCAGCGAGCAGATCGGCCACGTCTACCCAGCTGTGAGTGGCGGTGCCAGACAGCCCTTCATAGCTCTGCCCCTAGGGCCCCCTGATCCGGCTGCTCACTGGTATTCAGGGGCACCGATGTTAGCAAGCACCAAGTGAAGGAAAGAGACGGTGGTTTATTATGGGTGAAAAGGACCATGGCCAATCCAGACATGGCCTGCACATGCTGATGTTGGGAGAGCAAACCACTCTGCAGCACTAGATACGCACATTCTCCTGTGTCTGACACACATTTACACCTGAACACATTATGACATGCGTCTTTCATCCACTTTTTTCTGTTCACACGTCAAAGTATACATTTTCATTCATACATTGTTGGAAGTGAGTGTGAGTCTTGTTCTTCCTCTTAGAGCATTTGGTTTTGTTTGGTCTCTGTCACAGTACGTCTCAGCAGTATTTCATGTTTGATGTTTGATGACTTGGAAGCAGTGACCCTTCCAGAACCCTTGAGTTGCTCTGTTTATCCAGTGTGACTGAGGTAGGGAGGGGTAATGAGCACCTTAGATGACTGGACAATCTTTTTAAGGAAACATATACTGTTTCTTTCTTCAGTGTGTATTTGGTTGGATCTTAGGGTCCATTCATATTTTGATAGTATCTTAGTAACCACTTGTACCTTGCCAGAGAAGAGCAGACTTTAAAAGCGTCACGAATGATCTTTTTAATTAGGAGGAATGATGGCATATTTTTCTGCCACAGTGTTGGATTGACCAGGAACAGGCAAGATTGCTCCAGTGTCAGTGTCAGAGTAAACTCACTTCCTAATAACGAGTAAGAGTTGGACTGTAGGGCACTCTTCCCCAGTCAGAGTGTTGACTATTAGCTGAGATTGAGTTGTCAGTGGGCCTGGGGGAGGGGTTCCTTCTAGAAAAAGATTCCTTCCAGTGCTTCAGTGGAGCTATGCCTGGGGGTTGCAGGAATCTGCCTATTGGTCGTCTCTGAGTCTATGACTCGTCTTCCACTTGTGTGGCCCAACACATACAAGCACACATAGCCTCTCCATCCCACATGCTCTAAGTCTCTCTATCGTACTTTTTTAATTTTTTACTTTCTTTCTTTCCTTATTTCTTTCTTTCTCTTTTTTCATACCTTTCTCTTTTTTCTTTCCTTTTTGTTCTTTCTTGCTTCCTTCCTTCCTTCGTTCCTTCCTCCAGTCTTTTTCCAGCACTGAATGTAATATATTTTTTTATCTGCTCTCTGCAGCGCGTGGCGCTCAGTATGGAGGATGATGGGTTCCCCTGAGGCTGTTTTCTCCCTCCCTCCATCCCTTCCACCTCCCTTCCCTTCCTCCCTGTGCCCATCCATCCTCACATCTCGGACCCATGGTCTCCTGGGGAGACTACACCGCTACACAGGGAGGCACACAGAGAGAGCAGAGGACACAAATGCTCGCTCTCCATGGCTGAATGCTACCAGACAAACTGGGTTTGTCTTTTAATGTATGTTAAAGCCTGTAGTTGCTCCTTCAGAATCAGCAGCCATCGCAAACTAACAATAACCTCTGCTTTTTTTTAGCTTCTCACAGCACTACTCTTACTACTGCGTCTACCCATAGTAGTCATTGCTTTTTAATAATGACTAACCTTGTAGACGTGTCCTATTTAAAGTCCTGGTGGGGGCTGCTGCAGCATGCACTGCAGGAATGGCCTGCTGTGTTTCATTAATTTGATGTTTTAGGGGGAGTTTTTGGCTAATGTAAACATGCTAAGCCTGTTTGGAGCTGAGTGGTGGATGCAGAAGTGGATATCCCTGTGGGCATGGCTGTGCCAGAGGCCAATAACACAGGAAACAGTGGGACACAGCTCAGGGGAGGGGACTGTGGCTAATCTGCTTCATTGGCATGAGACATTTGTAAAAATTACATTAAATGGAGATGGAGTGTATGGCATTTGCATACATAATTGATGTCAAATTCTGACACAAACAATACAGATGGTCTGAAGCTCTATCTTAAATGATTGCTGTTTTAAACAGGGCCAGTAAGGAAGTCATAAAAGTTGATGATTTTTTTTCTTCCAGTACCACATCAACTGTACTTAGATGTCTTCCATACATAATGGATCCAGGCATAATCCTTCATAATTATTTAACATATAAGGATGTGGAGCAGGAAAGGAAGACAATTTCCCATACTGTACATGTCACTTTCTTCAGCACACCAGCACTGGGTCTTCCATGTCCCAGAGCTCACTACTCCTGAGCTCTTCCCAGCCTAATCATTAGCAGGAATAAAGAGCATCTCAGTACACTTGTTATCAATTCAGTGTATGTTTTTTTTTTTTTTTTACTCTGGTCGTATTATTTGAAAATCGGCCCGGAAACAGGGTTGATTGTGATTTTGTTTGATTTATAACCAAAATGCTCTCATATATTCTTCCTGCCTGCAATTAACCTAAAGATGACACTAAACACTATGTGATATGCTTTAATTCTCCAAAAGATTAATCATAGATAGCATTCGCTTATTGTTCTCTGAGCCGGGCATATGAGTTTCCTGCTCATATCCGGGCCCATCATGTTAAGCCCATCCAGTTCAGTCCACAAGATGAATGAGTGGTCGTTTATCTCTGTACCATTTAATCTCTGGGACATTGCTTGGCTGATTGGACACCTGTAAGACACAGGTTTAAATTTGACCTAATAAAGTAATGAAGCCCTGAATTCAAGAGAGTCAATCTGCTATAGTACTGTACATACAGAAACTGTACAAGGTGACCTAAGCATGTTTAAACCGTGCTGTCACTGTGGCAGCCCTGACGATATATAGGTCTTAGCTGAACGAGGATTTCCACAGCAAAAGACAAAAATTTCTACCTTAAAGTGCTAAGAGAAACCTGGTTTGAGCTCTGGCATTCTTACCAGAATGGAACATTTGCCTGCCCGTTTAAATCAACTGATAATAAGACTTCACAATTGCCAGATGGTGCGAATTCTCTGTCTTGTGAAGATTTTTTAGGGGCTAGATTTCTCTTTAAGCTATTTTCGAACAGGGTATGCAAGGCTGGTGACTACTGATCATCTGTGTGTGTTTTATGTGTTTTGTGCTATGCCACGTGTGGGTGGCCTAGCATTTGGAGTGCCTGTTTGTTCTTGGCCCCCTCTCCTATTCTCTCCTGTGACATGCCTAGTAAAGCAGAGAGCTTGTACAACACCTTCGACATTTCAAAGAGCAGTTCTCCATTGAGATACTGCATGTTTGCTAGTGTAGGAGTCGACTGGTCAAGGTTCTTTCTGCATGTGTTGTGGAAGATGTGGGGGAGAGAGAGAGGTGGGTGCATATGAAGTTCTTTCTCTGATTGCAGTGGGCTGCATGTGCTGCTTCAGTGTCTGACTATTCTTGCAGCCTTCCGTTTTTGTGGATGGCATTGCTGCAATGATTTAGATCTTTCAGGCTTATCTGAAGCTGAGGAATCCATCACCGTTCATCCTCAGTGGTGTTTCTTGTGGACCTGATTCAAAACCGCATTTTATCGCCTTCATAGTAAAACCTTGTCACTCGTAACTCAACGTCATGGCGAATGGACCAAAAGAAACTGTCCAAAATTACATTTTTGCAGAAGTCCATAAGAGTTAAGAAAGTCTTTTTCCTAAACAGTTAAGAGATATGTTGTTATGATAGCGGCAATTTGAAACTGTTTGATAGTAAAAAAAATATTTTGTAATATTGCTCAAGTAATAGACTACATTTTTTAAACGTTCTGATGTTATAGAACTCGTACTTCAGATACTTCTTTGACACCAGGTCTAATAATGCGAACCGCCTAGGTCTCAGATTCTTAAGAATCTTAGACGAGCAATACAGGGTAATAATACTTGTCTGTCTCCAGACTAGGTCTGGGTATTTGTGTGTTTTTGTATGTGTACATAAGTATATATGGTTTGTGTTTCTGCTTTTAGAGAACAGAGTTCTGCACAAACATCCTTTTTAAAGTAGCCGTGACTCCATAACTTCAGGTGCTGCACTGGAGTGCGCTCATCTTCAAACACTTTGAAAGGGATGCTTTGATGCACTCTAGGTAGTAAGGTTCCCAAGTTTGGGATACATGTGAGAGATGTGTTGTCAACCATGTTTTGTTGTGCGGTCTCATAGAGTTGTAGAAGAAGCTTTTTAGAGTCTGTCAGCTGATACTCAACCTCTCTGTAGATGACTACCAGTGCTTTGTCGACCTTTCTGCATTCTTACTCTATGCATATCTAATAGTAATCCCTGCTGTCCTATGGTGCAGTGCAGGGTTGCACCGAGCTGCTTCTTCATGTCTACCCATCGTGACTAACATCTCTTTTTAACCATCTCCAACCTTCTCATCACCTGCTCATTCTCCTCATCCTCTTCATGGCCCCAGAAAGTTGTGTTTGAAAGGGCTAGCTTTTCCTCCACATGGGAAGAAAAACAAACACACTGGACAAATGAGCCGGACACTCTCCTGAAACTGTATTCCCTTCTCGGCGTGGTGGACTTCAAGAGCAACGGCCCCCAAGTGATCTGACTTGTGAAAGGTATATCCAGTGACTTAACTGTAAAGCTTGGTCCTCTCACATTCCTATTGTGATCTGTGAATATTATGACCTCCATTTTGATTTCCCTTGTGAGATCGTGTACTACTTGAAGAAATGTCCAGGCTCATTTTTGTTTTTTTCTTCTTTGTATGACGATGTACAGTATCAGGAAGCAGGAAGAAGGGGTCTGTTATTTTCATTCAAACACAAATGTTCATTCCACAGCCGTATCCAAGATATTTTCTACACTGTTTGTTGCACAAACTTTTTCAAGAAGCCTTCTGCACTGTGTAAATGATTAAAAGGGGGTGGGGGGTGATGGGAGCTGTCCACTGGGTTTGAATCATAGTTTGTACATACGTTTTCATACAACAAAACTTTTTGATAATGTTTTGAACATTTCTTTAAAAGAGTATGTATATTAGCCTCCTGGAGAAGAAGAAAGAGTGTAGACCATATATGAATTTATTTGTACACAAGAGCACTGGATTTCTTTACTACTTGATTGTAACTAAAAATTAATCTGCCAAAGTGTTTTCTTTTTTTTCCCTTTTTTGTCTGTTTTTTAATTTAACTAGATTTTAACAGTAAATCAATACAGAAATAGACATTCATGTTGTATTTAATTCTATTTAATAGATTCTGTTCTTTGTTAAAGAGAGGATTATCAGTTTAATTTATTGGTGCCTTGTTTGTGTTTATGTATTTTACTTTTTTGTGTGTATTTGTCTGTGTAGTTTTTTTTTTCTTTATTTTTTTTTTCTTTTTCTTTTTATTTTTGGTTGGGGGGGTGGTGTGGGTGGTGACTTTTAACTTGGTGACACTGTACTTACATGGGATATCTGTACTGTATGCCAAATGGTCTCACTCACGTTTGTATGAAAACTGAGCTGTTGATAAATATCTCTATATATTGATATATTAAATCGATGAAAATCAAGTTTTGGCTTTAGGTTGTCTTTGTCCTTTCAGTGCAGTTTCTCTGGGTTTCAAAGGGTTTTACATCTGTTTCTTTCTTTAATCAGTGCAGTCAGCTTGCTAAGCATGCAGGCTCTTGACTGGTAGTGTCTCCTGGTGCGTGTTGTGTCTGGCTCCCTGGAGATGATGATGATGGTGGCTCTTTGTCTGCTACTGGCAGAAAGAACTCCCCCCACTGCATAGCACGCTAATTTGGTTAATGTCTCTATTCAGTGTTACCCTGTACTGAATGAAAAAGACAACAGAAGAAGCCCCAGCGGTCTCTCTCCAGCAGCAGCAAAGAGATTTGATGTATATGATATGATACTCATAAGGTTGTCATGGTATCTTAGAGGGGGCGTGTCTTCATTGTTGTTTGAGGATTTTGCTTCGGTTTGACGTGCACTGTGTGCATGATGAGACAAGGACATTTTATGACATGTATATTGTCTAAGAGGAACCTGATAACAACTGTTTAGCTGATCTCAGCAGACACAATGCTGCTAAATAATATCAGATTACAGGGGTGAATGTTTTCCTCTCTGTCATGGGGAGGGGGCTCTAACTGCTCAGTGTTGGAGCATTTGAACACAGCTATCCAATAAAAGGAAGAGTAAAATGGCTGAACTTTTTAGCAGTTGGAATCTAGTTTAATTCTGAGCTCATGTTTTTTTTTAGACAGGTTAAAATATACAGAGGTTAGTGCTGTGGGTGATATGGTGCCCCCTATTGGAGTGTGAATTCAACAGGGTGTGTCATCTTTTTGCTTCTATAAAATGAAGTGGTCACCCAGTCATCATTTTCCTACTTGGTCAAATCTATCCTTACAGACCAACTTTGGGCTACAAGTTGTTATTCCTACTAATTAGATGTGATTAGCTTTATTTCATTGTTAGCCTTGTTCATGTCAAGTGAGCTGCCTCTTTGAACAAGAAAATAAAGTCAGTATGTACCTGGCTCACCGTTACAGCTGTTGTGCAGATGCTTTTTGCACATTAATCACACTTCATTTGTGAACTAACCTTTTGCTGCTACCAAGAGATACCACCCCACCAATCATACCAAGCACAGCAGCAGGGAAATATCCAGCAGTGCATTCATCTCTTTCGTAGTGAAATATTAATTTCCCTTTGTTTTCAAGGTCTGGCCCTGGCTGTATCTCACAGTAGGATGAAGTGCTTTTGCAGATAGCAGTGTTCCCTCTTTTGTGATTCCTTCATTTCAGCCTGGTAGATGACATTTAGCCCTGCCTTCCACCTGGGGTATTTCGCCAATTATCATGCAGTCATTGTTGAATGTGGCAGGAAGGGGTAGAAGGGTGGGGGGCTTGACAGTGTCCGTGTGAGCTCTGGGTAAAGCTATTAAGAGTTAATTGCTGTTAAAAACTCCCTCTTTCAGCAGGGAGCGGTGTGTTTGCAGACGGACAGGAGCCGCAGACGGGAGAGGAAGCGTGTTCAGCACTGATTAGAAATGGAGGATTAAAAAGGCCCTAGTATGGTTTTCTGCTTCTTCTCACTCCTGCTCTCACTGAATTTATTGCTCAGCGTTAATTAGCCTAGTGACATAAGTAATAATCGAAACCCTTTTCACCTGATAGTCTCGGTCTTCTGCCTAACTGCCAGCTAATTTCTCTGATTTGATCCCACTTAATTATTCCAGGATGTTCTGGCATTCCCATTTCAGACAAAGGAATGAATTCATTCTGTCTCTTTACTGATTACCCGTTATACACCTCTGTGGTGGGTACATACATGGCACAGTTTGTGTGTGTCTGTGCGCATGTGTGTGTGTAGTAAGAAATTAGGGGGTTCTCTACACACTTCTGTACAGCAGATCTGCAGTAGTTTTTCTGGTAAGCTCAAAAGTAAAGTATGTGTTTTGTATGCACAGAAAATTACCTGAGCCTGTTAGACCCAGTGTTCCCTACACCTACACAGCACTCTCTGCTTCTGTTCAGATCTCAAAAGGGTGTCTGAGAGAGATTTCTCTCCTAACCAGGACCTGTTAGCTACAAATCACCTTTATTTCCACCACCTTCTGAGCTTTTGTGCACTAAAAAAGCTTGAACACTGTTATTATATTTTAGGAGACCTAATGGTGAACGAATGATTACTAATTACCTGCTCAAATGAACCTTAAGTCAAACATGCCCTCATACAGCAACAGCTTTGTACCTGTTGGTTCTAACAAAGGGAATCACAGTCACTGTTTTGGAGAGTAGCACCACCACCTACTGGTAGGTTATGGTTTTAACCAAACAGAAAACAAAAGGTCATAATTGCTCTAAGAGTATGGTGCAGATATTCATACATACCTCATATTACTATTTAATACTAAATAAATAACTTCTAGATAAGCACTTTTGACATAATGAATTAGACTTAATAAGCACACAGGCATGTGGTTCAGTGGGCTCTATATTATTCCATGGGATTCTGGGGCAAACATTTTCCAGTGGGGGTGGGAATTGCAAAATCCCCTCACGAAACAATAATACTGCCATTTTGAAACTTTTACAATATGCCAACTACTGCAATAACACGCTTTACAAAATGAATAAAAATAACTAATAAAAAATCTGTTTGATTTAATGAGATAAACCTTTCATATCATTTTAATTGCAGCAAAACAGGAACAATTAACCAAGTTTATTTGTATAGCAGTGCTTTACATAAAAGGGGGAAAATACAAAGAAATAAAAACAAAATAAAAGTCATTAAACTTATTAAAATATAATTAATATCGCTAATCATTAAAATCATTAAATAAAACACAAATAAAAGTCAGCATAAGAATGAGGAATGAAGAGTGCCGTTACCGGAGAATAACAGTGTTTTAGACTGAACTGAAAGCCTGATCAAACAGTTATGTCTTCAGCCTGGATTTAAAACTATCTACCGTTGGGGCTTTTCTAATACCCTCTGTCAGCTGGTTCCATTTAACAGCTGCATAGTGCTAGATGCCGCCTCTCCATGTTTAGTCTTTACTTTAGGCAGGACTAACTGACTTGTTCCTAATGATCTGAGAGTTCTGTTCGGCTCATGCTGCTGCATCATATCAGATAAATATGCTGGTCCGGAGCCATTGAGACATTTATAGACCATTGAGACATTTATAGGATTTTAACATCTATTCTGTAGCAGACTGGTATAGTCATTTAATCACAGTGTAGTGATTTAAGAATGGGAGTGATGTGGTCCCTTCTCTTACTCTTAGTGAGAACTCTGGCAGCTGCATTCTGAATCAGCTGGAGCTGTTTGATTTTCTTTTTTGGAAGACCTGTTAGAAGACTGTTACAGTAATCAGTCCTGCTGGAGATGAAGGCGTGGATGAGTTTCTCCAGGTCTGGTTTAGACAGGAAATCTCTGATGTTGTTGATGTGACTGCTAAAACTAAGATCAGAGTCTATTAGTACACCAAGATTACAGACTAGCTCTTTAGATTTTAGGGATACTGAATTCAGATATGCAGCTAGTTTGTGCCCTCATGTCTGTTCCCAAATATAATAACCTCTGACCGAACCAGTCAGTAATGTGCTCAAGGCACTTACACAGTGAGTTGAGGGGACCATAATTATTCAGACTGAGGGCCAAATAGATTTCAGTGTCATCTTCATAGCTGTGGTGAGACATCCCATAGTCCTCTACCACCACAGGTCACCCACACAGTTTCAGAACCATTATTTTCTATTTCAACAAAATAATTCCTTCCAAGCAGGTATGAACTGAACCATTGTAGGACAGTTACTGAGAGTCCAACCCAGTTCTCAAGTCTCTCTCCGAGAATTCTGTGGTCAATAATGTCAAGCAGCACTGAGATCTAACAGTAGTAGAACAGCCAGTCTTCCAGAATCTGTATTTAAGCTAATGTTATTGATAACTCTGATTAGAGCCGTCTCAGTGGAAAGGTTTGGCCAGGATCCTGACTGAGATTTGTTGAGGCAGTTGTTTATGGACAGAAAGCCTGTAAGTTGTTTGAACACAATTTTCTCTATGATTTTTCCAATGAAAGGTAGATTTAAAATCGGCCTGTAGTTATTTAAAAAGGTTGTATCTAGATTTTCTTTTTCAGGAGCCTTTTTTTTTTATGTGTTTGGGAAAACTCCCGACATCAGAGAGGTGTTTACTGTGTGAAGTATGTCTGCTGATATTGAGCAGAAGACACTCTTGAAACACTTTGTGGGTAATGTGTTGAGACTGCAGGTGGCGGTCTCGTCATCTGAGATGTCATTTGAGATGACTCACTGTATCGATTAACATTTACTCATTATTAGGACTGAACTGAGACATTTTAGCCATGGTATCATTAAGTGGTGATGGAGAGAACACAGGCTCACTGGTAGATAAAGATGTACTAATAGCTTCTGGTATTTTAAATTTCAGTATTAAAAAGGTCGCAAACTCATTACGTCTCTCAGTTGAAGCTAATTCAGGGGCCATGTTAGCTTGTCGACGACAGTGAAGAGCACTCTGCTGTTGTTAATGTTATTGTTGATAACGGTGGAGAAGAATTGTCTCGCTTTGCACAGTCGTATTATAATGACGCAGCCGCTCTTTAAAGATTTCTTTATGAATGTGGAGCTTAGTTTTACACCATCTGCGCTCGGCCCTCCTACATTCTTTCTTTTGGAGCTGAAATGCTGTATCGTTCCTCCAGGGAGTTTTCTCTCTGCATGGCAGAGTTTTATCTTCAACCAGTGCAATCTCATCCATAACATTAACCATTTTTGAGTTGAAGCTATTTAGCAGAGCGTCAACAGAATCAGAGGGGTTAAATGGAACAGAGCACATTCTGCTGATGAAAAGTGAAGCTGTGGAGTCATTTATTAACTTTTTCTTAATGCCGACTTCTCTGGTCTTCATTTTCAGTGGGGTACACATTTCAAAGAAAACACAATAAGGGTCTGACAGAGCCACATCTTTTACAGTGACTGATTTGTCAAGGCCCATTGAGATAACCACATCCACAGTGCGACCATGAGTGTGTGTGCTACCAGTTACGTGCTGATGAGGCTCAAAGGATTCAAGTACATCATGGATGTCTTTTGCAAAATTGTCCTTGGGATTGTCAATATGTATGTATAAAATCACCAGAACTCAGCATATCTGTAAATTCGTCAGTAAAATTAGCATTGTATTTTGGAGGCCTGTAGACGATTCCTATAAGTATTCTTGGTGCCCCTTTCAAAACTGCACATAGATACTCAAATGATGTGAAGTCACCGAGTGAAAACAGCTTGCATTTAAAAAAAATCTGTAAATATTGCAGCTACATCTCCACCTATCTTGCCAACACGTGAGACGTTTAGAAAGTTCAAGTTCGGTGGAGCTGACTCCATCAATATGCTGTCAGCACTACATTCATTTAAGTTTCTGTTAGAAGCAGGAAGTCAAGCTCATGGGCTGTAATAAGATCAAGACTAAAAAAGACTTGTTTGTAAGAGACCTGATATTGAGTAGAGCTAAATTAATAACCTGTGTATTCTGTTCCAGAGACGGTGAGTTATATCTTACATACTGCAGATTAGAGACATTCACACTATCTGGACTGTACTCCCTGTTCCTGATAACTACTGGAATGGGAGAGATAACAGACACACAGGGTCCGAGCTCGTTCTGAAAACATTGACCACTGACATCTTCACTGTCACAGCACGGACCCGGGAAATATCAATTTGCTTGATTACTTATGAAGGACTCTTCCCTTATGAAGGAAGATGGGTGGGGTTCCAGCACATGCTGAAGTTGAGAGCACAGCTGCTGATTTGATGGCGGTTTCGGAGTTCGCCTCTTCTTTTGAGGTTGTGGGGGAGTTTTGTTCAGCACTTCATCAGTCTGGCTGAGTTTCATTGTGGCAGGTGTAACCAACTCCTTCACTGGTGAGGCTGGTGCTGGTAAGGCGGGGGGTTGTTGGGCGGTGACTGTTGAGGGGATGCTGGGGTGATTCTTACCTGATGACTAGCTGACAAAGAAAGTGACAGCCTTGTCCCCACAGATAGCAGCTTCTCCATGGTTGCTGGGAAGTTCAGGTGGGGTGATGAGAGATGGAGGATAATGCAGATTGCTTATGCAGCTCTGGAGTCTCCAGCAGTTCTATCCCCCAATCTACTGGTGTGTTGTCCATCTCGTCAAAAAAATCTCTTTCCAAAAACCAGGTTAAAACTCTCAATAAAATGCAGTCCATTCGACATGCAGCGTTTCTGTAGCCACGTTTATTGCAAAAAGCTTTAAAAACATATTGGAGCTCCTCACAGGCAGAGGACCACTGATATTTGACTGAACATTGAGCTTGCGGAGTGCGTTGAAGAGATCATCAAAGTCTCTTCAAACTTTTAGACTCCTTCTTCCTTATGTCATTCTTACAAATATGCACAGTGATCTGTTTCACTGTGGTGTGTTCAGCTGCAACGTCGGAAGCTTTCCATTCAGTTCGGAAACTGTGATGTCCAGCTCACACAAAACTAAGAATTTCAAATTTTTTACACCATAGAGTGTCATGTCCAAAAACACGAGTGTCTGCTGTAGCCGTAGACTGGGTCCCTGTGGTTCTGCTGGGGTTCTTTTATTCTGCAACTCACTGATATCCTTTAGGGGTTCAAATCTGTTCTGCACTACATGGAACTGATTTTCTGCTCTTGAATTTGCTGTGGTCTCAGAGCAGGAGCATTAGCTTTTGCTGGATGGGCTCTGACAGCAGGAGTGGAGAGCCGTATGTAGCTCGTTGTTTGGGTTTTGCTCCCACACAAATCTATTACTGATTTTGCTCATTTCTATCAGCTGTACTCACATTTGGGGCTCCATGCATTCTGCTTGTCTGGCTCTGTGTCTCCACTGCTCGCTGCTTCGATGAGCCCTCCGCCCGTTGTCCGCTCTCCCACACACAGGAATGCCAGTTCCTAAACTCCGACAACAAGGTCCGAAAACTTGTTTCCAGAACAGTCATCTTTTGTAGAAGACTGTAACAATTCTGGCAGCACATATGCTCCGAAACCTGAGGAGGCATTCTGTAGATTTCCTTGCTAGTCTACAGGAGCTTTGCTGATTCCTGTTTCTATATTCCTGTCGCAAAAAACACTAAAAAGCGTTGTTAAAAAGTATTAGAAAAACGGCTTTGTAGTTATCCTGCCTTATTTATATAACAAGCTCAGAAATAAAACACTGAAAACCTCTAAAAATTAAGAAAAGTATGAAAGATAAAGAGACAAGCAGAGAAGTGTCTGAACGGCAAGGAAGCAGGAAGCACAAGTTTTAATGCTTATGAAGCCATTACTACAAAATGCAGTTTACATCAACAGTCACATGGACTGTTTTTGACTGCAATATAAAAAAATATCACTTAGCTGGTTCTGTCAGACACATTACCACATCACAAATAACACAAATTAAGGACTTTATTCAGCATACAGTGTTCACAAATTAAATGCGGCAGGTAGACAAAAAAAGCAAATAGGATATTGAACCTTCATTTACTAGTAAAAGACAGTAGAAAAAAAAAACATGAAAACTAATAACACAATCTACCAGCACTAACGTTTACACAACTCACAACATTTAATAAAAAAGAAATAAGAATGAGCAAGAACAAAAAATATATTCCTGAAACAACAACTTCTGGAATTCTGAAAACCTTAAAAAACTGAAGCAACGGTGCTGAGACAGGCACAGTCACAAGAATAAATAGCACTATTTAGTCTTACATTGCCATTAAACATGAACAGTTACACCTTCTGCACCAAACTCATGCTCACCCGCTGTCGTATAAAAATAT
The DNA here is from genome assembly GCA_024036415.1 of Prochilodus magdalenae. Taxonomy (NCBI): domain Eukaryota; kingdom Metazoa; phylum Chordata; class Actinopteri; order Characiformes; family Prochilodontidae; genus Prochilodus; species Prochilodus magdalenae. The sequence continues at coordinate 804,490 of JAMWET010005258.1, forward strand.
AAATAGCTATGAAATACAAAAATATGAACATATTTTCTTACAAAACCTTTAAGTAGTAATAGTGTTTAAAGGACATTTCTCTCTCCACCTTCTCAAATATAAATTCTAAAACTAAAGTGGAGGAGCAGAGGGGGGAACTATAGGCTAGAACTGATATGCTTCACTGTGTTGTGATACAAAATTGTTTAAATCATTAATGAGATTTTTTTTCCCCACAGAAAAATGGATGAGGTTTTCTTTAGTTTATTTACCTAGTTATCACACCACTGTCTTTGTATAATGACATTTTAAAAGAAATTAAATTAGAAATTACATTTTGCTAAAGCTGCCACTTGTTTACTACATCTGTACTATTTTTGTAGTTGTGATCCTGTATTCTAGTTATAAATCTAGTGTGCATAACTAGATAACAATGCTATACAGTTTTTGGCTGATAATTAATTGAATTCCTGCATGTAGGGCTCCACTGACCATACACAGAAGAAAATTACAAAGAAAGCTTACAAGAACCTTTGGGTTGCTAAATCATGTTGCTTTGGGGCATTAATTAGATCAGCACAACCACAGAGAGCCATTTTTTTTACCAATCAAATCCCTGAAATTTAGCCAAATCTGTACCTTCACAGTTTTCTTGGGTACTGCTGGAGTTAAACTGCTTCCATCCTGCTGCCTGAGACAGAAGCTTTCATAAGGACGTCCACCTCAGTCTTCTGCTTTTTCAAGGGTCTCTCTGAGCCCTCCTCATCCTCCCTCTGTCTGACCAAACAACTGACAGATTCTCTGTTTGGGCTGCTGGTGTCTGGTTTAGAGCAGAAATGGAACTTGCTGTCTGATGGAGTGTGATATAAACTGCGTGAGGAGCCGTTTGTGTTGCTTGAGTCACCTGTGTGGTCACCAACACAGCCAAGGAGCTGCTCGGTGGAATGAAAATCAGCATCTGTGATATGAGTAGAAATAGAGAGGACTGTGATTAGTACAGGGGGTTAAGTAATAACTTGATTTATAGAGAACTTTTCATACTGGAGCTCGCTCAAAGTGCTTCTGATAATGTTTATCAGTACCAGAGGAAATTATAATAGATTTTCTCCTATTATAGTTGGTTAGTAATAGCAGCATAAGAGAGGGGGGGGTGTATTTTAATTCATACAAAGCAATGACAGGAAATTAAAAAGATAAATACAAAAAGATAACTTCAAATTGAATTAAATGCTTAGTTGAAGTAATTTGTTTCAAATGTTTCTAAATGGCATCCACTGGGCTTGACAGCCTAATAGAAGCTTAATAACTGACAGAGGCTTCTACACGTTTGCTGTATTTTATAAAAAGTATAGAATCTATAGATCTAAGATCGCACCCTGATACTCATGTGCAGGTGCTTTTAAACTCAGTCATATTTTAAAATATGTCACAGGTAGCGAATGCATCATTTTTGGCATGCTCACCCTCACGGCACTTACAGTGGGGTGCGAAAGTTTGGGCAGCGTTGTTAATTTTCCTGATTCACCTTTATAAAGCATTGATTGTTTGGAGAAAAAAATTCCGTTAAAATATATCATATAGGGGACAAACACAGTGATATTTGAGAAGTGAAATGAAGTTTATATGAATTACAGAAAGTGTGCAATAATTGTCTAAACAAAAGTAGGCAGGTGCATAAATTTGGGCACCAAAAAAAAAAACCTCTAGTAGATCCTCCTTTCGCAGAAATAACAGCCTCTAAACGCTTCCTATAGCTTCTAATGAGAGTCTGGATTGTGGCTGAAGGTATCTTAGACCATTCTTCTGCAAAACATCTCTAGTTCATTCAGGTTTGATGGTTTCCGAGCATGGACAGCTCTCTTTAAGTGACACCACAGATTTTCAATAATATTCAGGTCTGGGGACTGAGATGGCCATTCCAGAACGTTGTACTTGTTCCTCTGCATGAATGCATTAGTAGATTTTGACCAGTGTTTAGGGTCGTTGTCTTGTTGGAAGATCCAGCCCCGGCACAGCTTCAGCTTTGTCACTGATTCCCGGACATTAGTCTCCAGAATCTGCTGATATTGATTGGAATCCATGCGTCCTTCAACTTTAACAAGATTCCCAGTCACTGTACTGGCCACACAGCCCCACAGCATGATGGAACCACCACCAAATTTTATTGTAGGTAGCAGGTGTTTTTCTTGGAGTGCTGTGTTCTTTTTTCCTCCATGCATAACGGCCCTTGTTATGCCCAAATAGCACAGCACCTTATTTCAAAATGAAGCTGGCTTGTCCAAATGTGCTTTAGCATACCTCAAGTGGCTCTGTTTGTGATGTGGGCGGAGAAAAGGCTTCCTCTGCATCACTCTCCCATACAGCATCTCCTTGTGTAAAGTGCACCGAATAGTTGAACGATGCACAGTGACTCCATCAGCAGCAAGATCATGTAGGTCTTTGGTGCTGGTCTGTGGCTTGACTCTGACTGTTCTCAACATCCTTCGCTGCTGTTTATTCGAGATTTTTCTTGGTCTGCCACTTCGAGCCTTGACTTAAACTGTGCCTGTGGTCTTCCATTTTCTCACAATGTTTCTCACAGTGGAGACTGAAAGCTGAAATCTCTGAGATAGCTTTCTGTATCCTTCCCCTAAACCATGACGGTGAACAATCTTTGTTTTCAGGTCATTTGAAAGTTGTTTTGAGACTCCCATGCTGCAACTCTTCAGAGAAGATGCAAAGACGAGAAAAACTTACAATTGCCCCCCTTAAATACCCTTTCTCATAATTGGAGTCACCTGTGTATGGAGGTCAAGGGTCACTGAACTTACCAAAGCAAATTTGAGTTCCAATAATTAGTTCTAAAGGTTTTGAAATCAATAAAATGACAACAGTGCCCAAATTTATGCACCTGCCTACTTTTGTTTAACCAATTATTGCACACTTTCTGTAAATCATATAAACTTAATTTCACTTCTCAAATATCACTGTGACTGTCCCCTATATGATATATTTAACGCAATTTTTTTATCCAAACAATCAATGCTTTATAAAGGTAAATCAGGAAAATTAACAACGCTGCCCAAATTTTCGCACCCCACTGTATATTTAGCCTAAGCAACACCAAATGCCCAGTCCAACAACAGCCAACATTCCAAACCACTGTTTTTAATAAAGGTACGGGCACCAGCACCTGCGTACGCATTTCTAGGTGTAAATAACAGTTACTTTTCTTACAGTATAGCAGCACAACAGGACATAAAACCAGAGTCTCACAGTGATAGTGTAGTATAACAAACTATGATTAAATATTATATAAACTAAACATGTTGGTTGTTGGTGCTTCTCTTTAGGAGTTGAGCGATTTAGGTCATAACAAACAGAAAAACAAGGACCCAGTATGGAGCAGTAAGATATCAGCACCACAGCAGGTGTCATCACAGTCAGTCTTTTAGATAAACAGATCACAACGTTACAGTCCATTTTTCTTTAACTCACAAATAAAAAGCTATTTTTTTATTTGTTTTTTATTTTTTATTTGTGAAGTAGCAAACTAATGTCAAGAATGATTCTTCATAAGAAATCAAAAACAACATTATCAATATTTTTTTTGGACACAAAAAGCTCAGCCAGCCTAACCTTTGTGTGTGGTGACGCTGTTTCCACTATCCAACTGGCTACCACTGCAGCTAGAAGTAGTAGGATGACCAGTGGCTTGGCTGACCTCCGTGCTCTCCATGTCACGCAACATTCTGTCTGTGACGTCCCTGAACAAACAGACATCACAAAAAATCAACACAGAAAGACGGATGACAACATTGGACAAGAATAAATGTAAAATAAAATGTTACTGAGCAATCAAACAAATCTGACTGAAGGATACTTTCCCTAGTTACACCCTATAAGTGATGCTGTGATTTTTCAAAACGGTGGGAGTTTTACCACAAATGTCCATGACATTGTAATGCTGCAGAACATAAAATCGTAAAGGTGACATACAACAGTAGTATGAACTACTTCTTACAGAGTTTGTAAGTATGCTGCAGCAAGGAGTCTAATAAAAACAAAAATAACTTCAATTGTTAGAGCTTTGCCATGTACTTGTAGACAATCTTAGAAGGGGCTTAATCATATGCATTTTAGGGAGATCTAGCTGAAACAGAATTAACCAAAAAAATAGAGTGATGTAGTCTCTAGTGTACATTATTAAAAGCTGGCTTACTTGACACCAGGATGAAGACTGGCTTTTCTTTTCCAGAGTTTGATTTGCTGTGTAAAGATATAATCTGGTCAGACATGCTTCAGTATTTAATCAAGATTAAACCAGTTATCATCTGGATGTCTATTAAATCAAACTAAACAAGTAGGGCTGAGCAATATAACATTTACGGTTATCATGATTAAATCACAATATTCTGAGCATATTGTGTAAGTTCTTTAAAACAATTCATAACTGCAACACAAACAGTATAATTTGTCCTGTTTAAGTGGATTTAGTGAACTGTAGTATGTAAAATGTTAAATACAAATCACTGTTTTTATAGTTTTTATTAAATATGCCACCACTTTGTGTCAGTTTATCAGAAAAATACATGTTGTGTATTGTGATAAACTCTTGAAGTATCGTGACAGGACACTTTTCCAATTTTGCCCAATTCTAATAAACAAACAAGTCTTAGGAAGAAGGTCACCTTTGACTCTTGAGCCAACAAGTTTTTGAACTTTATGAACTTCACTTAATCAAGCCCATTCACATTTTTATGCTAAATATATTAAAGCTTTTGGACTCACCTTGTTGGTTTCTAAAGAGTTATCCTTTCCACATGCTTCGTCTACTTGCTCAAAATCCTGCTGTTCCTCCTCAGTCCAAAATGAAAGGTCCTCTGAATGTGAGATTCCAATAAAAAGAGAGGCATTCATAATAAATTAACTCTAATTTAAAAGAGATTTAAAAACACTGTTTTTGTTATGTTTATCACATACGTTCATGAATGACACCTATAGGTATAAGTATAGTTGCTCCCAGAAGTATTAAATTCCAGTGCTCGAATGTAAATAAAGGAATAAACAATGATAATACGTTTAGACTGATAAGGGCAATATTTATTAAGCTACACCTACAGAACTAGTGTCTCTCAGTATAATGCTGGGCCATCTTGTTAAAGTAACATGCCATATGTTTTGGCATGAAGTTGTAGTTTCCTAATGGTGTCCTCCATGACAGCTTGGCACGTCATCATTACAGTCTTTGCTGATGTTGGCGTGCTGTTAAGGGCAGTCGCCGTAACAATCTGCATGCATGTAGTCCTGCATTGTGCACCTGTCTGTCAATGGTGCTAGCACTAACAAGAAGACTCATGAAGGGGCATCACTGTTTTCTGAATGTCCAAAATCATGGTCGTTGGGTCACTCCACACATCGGACAATCCATGGTTCGTGTAGGTCTCCCAGAGCCTCTGTGTTGCTGTGGCGTGCCTTATTTTTTTTCACTGATGCTAGCAGCATGCTATGGTAACATCTGCTTGACCGGTACGGCATGCAATACGTTGATACATCCATCCAGCTTTACAGAACATGACGATGCGCAACCTCTTAAACTTCTCCAACTACTCAAATTGCTTTCAAACACTTGACTGAAGCACTCAAAGTTGCAAAAGCACATGCAACAGGATGACCTTATGTAGTCAGTCAAGTACAGTGATGAGGCTCGTCCTTTCTTACATCACATGTGTGGCCAAACATAAATTGGAATCATTTGCAGGTCTCAATGTCAAACCTAGCCACCAATTGCGATTCCTTATGGCTACTTTCTTCTGGGTGCAACTTATATATTTATTTTTAATGAAGAGTGTATAAAAGTAAGATGCCACACATACCTTTTGCAGGCTCTACGCTGAACTTGAGTTTACTTAAAGCTTCTTCTTTGTTAAAGTTGCATTTTACTAACTCAAAAAGAGCCTGTAATATATACAATAGAAAACATCTGTTCAGTGACATTAACATGATGTAAAGAATCCTTAAATTAATTCATTTAATATTTGGTTACCTGCTCGTTGTCTTTGACAAGACTACTCTTTGGGGCGACCTCCTCGCCACTCTCCTCTCCAGTGCGTTTAGTAGCTTCAGCTAAATAATCCACCACCTCATTCTCCGGCAGCAACTCCGGATTCCACAAAAGCTGATCATCATTCTCATACACTACAAAGGCAAATTCGGACAGACTGTAATCAGCAACAGAGTAAAACCATGGACCATGGCCACCTAAACTTTATATTAACATATTTTACCCTTTTCATTGTCTTCATATTTGCACAGTCCAGCAGGTGTCTCAGCTTGGTACATGGGCCCAACTTTAACTTCCTGAATACCCAAAAGCACATTTGAATACATCAATTAAAAGTCCTAAACATGTTAGTAAGACTAAAGCACACATTCTCAAACTTTTACCTTTTTCCATTCTTCAGATGGAATATATTCCTCATCATCAGACTCATCAGCATAGCTACCTGTAAATAAAAAGGCTAATTTAAATAGATACTGTAGAGTTGAAGAAAATCCTGATGCCCAAACATTTCTTTGGATACTTTATCATTTTGAATCGTCTGCCAAGAAAAAACTAAGAAGACAAAAAAAGACAAGCTCCTAAAACAGTTCACATCCTCAATCTTTTGTACTCCATTTTAAAGAGGCACTGTGTGTTTTACACACACAAATGTTCCATGTCATTGAAGATGCTGTGAATGCTGGAGGTAACTGGGTAATTAATGCAATGTCAGTATAACACAAAGAACACAGTACTGTCTATGTGCCAATGTAGGCCACTAATAACCTGTCCATTAATAGTCTAGAGCATACCGTCAAAATAACCGCCTGGCTCAGGACAGAGAAGCTGAGCAGTGCCCTGCGCCCCTATGCATTCAGCAGACTCATCACTGGATGAATGGTGGTCCTCACATGACTCCCTGTCGCCCTTACACAGCCAATGGAAAGAGAAGAGGAAAAGCTGTGAAGATCTTTATATCTGGAAAATTCAAATCAACATATTTACTTTAATTAACTACGCTTGCCTTAACTTTTCCTTGAGCTGTGTCACTCTTCTGGTCATTGTCTAATTTCTCCTGTTGTTCAATTCCATCATCCTCCTCCTCTGCCGAATCTCCACCATAACCATACATCTTCAGAAGCTCATGAATGGGCATCTCTCCTTCCTGTAGCAAACCCACAGCATACATCTATATTACCACCAAGTTCCTGTGTATGCTAAAGTTCTGATACAAAATAATAATTCTGTTCAAAACAGTCAGAACCCACCCCTTTTTAATATATTCCATTTCTAATCAAAACGGCCATTTATTACAAGTTATTTACTTTCCAGCACCAGGGAAAAAAACAGGAAACATCAATAACTAAATGTAACATCTATTTTTTACATTTAGTGTGTCCCCACGCCTTGCCTTATAAATTTGCTCCCATCATGACAACGTCCCTGACAACAGCGTGGCCTTGGGAGCCAGAGAGTGTGTGTGCTTGACTGCACTGGAATGCACCTCTCTCTTATTGAAAGTCTTTGTATTTTTGTCAGTTAAATAAAGTTCTAGTCATAGATGCTTGTTTTTATTGCCATTTGCAAAATGGCCCCATTTTCCAAGAATGTAAATTTGTAGTATCTGTTTGTATATTTCAGCATCTCCATGAGTTGTATTGTTTTAAAAGTGTTTCTAGCAGCTGTTTCTCACTCGAGTGAGGTCGTCTATCTCAGCACTGAAGTTGGTTTCTCCCTGCAGCATCTCCTCTTCTTCCAGCGTCTGCTCATCATCGAAATCATGAACAAGCATGTCTGCAGTCGGCTCGAAATCACGATCCTCATCCCGGATGGTTGATTTCCCTATCGTCAAAATAAACCAAATACTTTCTGGTAAGTAATACTTTTTTAAAATAAAGCACTGCTTTTAACAATATATTCATGTTTCTGCTGTAATTGGGTTATATGATGAAACAATTTTTGTAGACAACCAAAAACAGCACCAACAAAATTAGTTATGCTCAAGTGTGAAATAAATGTTAAAAGTGATGTATTAAGATATGGCCCATTAGTAATTACCAATTGGTGATAAACAGAATATAAAAGTTTCATGAAAAATATTTAAGATTTACAAGAATGTATAGTAACCTTATTGGAAAATGCCCCAAGAAAACAGCTCTCACTTAAAAAACTACAGAGTGAGAATAAAAAAGGCATCACATTAAATTACCATAACAAATAAGTAACATGGAAATTTGGAAGGGGACAGATGTTCGTTCGCTATTCCAGCATTTGCTGGCTGCTTACATGCCATGGTACTTTAATGGCCATAAAATGTTCGGTTTACAATGCTCCCAAACCTCTTATTATGCATCAAGGCCATGTAATATTTATGTAAGAGAAATTTTGATTGAATAGACAGCGCAATAAAGCAGCCTGACACACAGTTTGAGCTATTTTTGTAAAACAGACAACACGTATATATGCAAATAAGTTACAGCGATATCTGCTTAGCTAGTGTAAAAGTAATTACTTGAAAAGCATGCAGTGTTGAACCTTACCTTGTGTACTGGCACCGCTTAAGGAAAGCTGTAATGATTAAATAAGAACTCAGTTTAGTATTTATTTTATTTATTTAATTTAAATAACTGCACTGGAGAAAAAGCCTGTTTCGTTATGCTGAACAACCCCATATTGGTTTAATGACAATAAAGCTAAATTAAATGTAACAGCTAAGAGACATATTACTATTATTATTATTATTATAAAGGAACATTTAGTTGCAAAGTGCTTTTCTGGGTTACTTGCGTCACGAGGAACAGATCATCAACACTTCCATACAAAATATAGAACGACTGCAAACATGATAAAACTGTTTTAATGATGTGAGTGTTTACTACTCAGTTACTACTGTTAGTGCATTTTGCCGAATCCAAGTGAAAAGCTCAGTGTTGTAATGCATAGCAAATATCCTGAAATTGTCCAAATATCGCTTTGGCCGAATGTAAGAGGTGAATCAGAGCCAGCAGAATTGCAGTAGTCAGTCAGGAGCTATTATAGCACCAGGATCAGGTCAGTTTTCTCTTCACCAGCATCTCGTTCGAAGCCTCCCGGTCCACCGTAAATACACGTAACTACTGCGAAACTTAAGGTTGGACAGGGAAATCCCAATAACACGCTGAATTCGACCTTAATGAACGTTGTGCGAGTGTTTTATGAAGACCACGTTTTAATCATAACGCTGTTCACTAGCGCGAGCAGCTAACGCTAGCCAGCCGTCAGATGGCGGGAGGCGGCGGTCCAGTCCTGGGTAAAGTCGTTTTAGTTAACGTAGCTACCAAAAGTTACACAGAAACAGCAGGTAAGTTAGCAACGACCTCAGTCGAGCCGTTCTCTGGGGGACAGTGTTTGTTTACTAATTAGACCAAGACAAAGTTAGTAGCTGGCCCCTAAATGAATTGAAGCTGTTACATCCTATCCGCTCTCTCAAAGTTTACCAAAGTTAGACACGCAAGTTTAGCCGCGAGTTAGCCTGTAGCCATTTTAGCTAACGTTAGCTTGTTGTGTGAAGTTAGCAAAGCTAGCGCAGTAAGGCAGCTAGCATCACCGGGGGACGTAAGGTAGTTATAAATACGAAAACACAACTAAATTCCTGCTGCAGAGTGAAGAGAAATAACAACTGAAATTATTTGTCTTCTGTTTTTCTGTCACAGTTAATCTTTGTTTCTTACCTCCGCCATTATTGATTATTGTGTGATGGTGAAGCCAGCTGCAAATTGCCGCGAGTGTCCGGATTATTCAATATAAAAGTCTGACGTCGCCCTCTGACCACAACCTGGAATTAATATTCCGAAGAAACATAATTATATATATTTTTAAGAAAGTAGTTATGTATTAACACACTGTTAATCTCACTGCATTACAGTGTAACGTACTTATATTAACAAGGGCTCACTGCACTGTTTACAGTCGAACGGACCACCGTCTCGTTTGTCCTTGTGAAGTTTGACTGACTGTCCTGCAGGAGGCGCTGTTCGAGACAGGTAGTCGCAGCAATGGTCCGTAGTTACCTCTCGATGGAAACACGCTGATCTAGGATCAGGTTGTGCATTTTACATCTCACAGAATAGGACCACATGACTGATACGGCCTGATTGTAGATCAGTCCTCTCACTCTCATAGGCTGGATAAACAATAGGGATGTGAAATATTACCGCATATAAACCAGCAGATAACTGCTTTAAAACGATCAGTGTCAGCATTTAGTATTTAGAACGATATTTATTGGTGTATGACTGGAAGAGCAGAATGTTTAGGCCGCTCTTTATTCGTTTTACATCACGTGCAACCCCACAGAAATAAATATTAGAGTATATAAATATTTGTCCAAATATACATCCAAGTTCTGCAAGTTGGATGGCATACAGTTTTCTGACAATAACACATTAACACTGCTGTAAAATGTCTTTCCACGCTAATATCAACAGCAAACACTACAGAAGCAGGGTGTAACCTCTAGCTGTGCGGTCACATACTGGATCATACTTTCCTGTTCCACCTTAATTTGTGCTGCCATACACTATTTGGCTTGGGGTGTTAGGCAGCATCATTTAATCCAGAACGGAAGGAAAGTATACAAAAAGATGGCCAATATGAAGCTTTAGACTCATTGTTATAATGGAGGTAGTAACTGGATAAGAAGCAATTCATGTAGAAATACTGCAGCCGTACAGGGCACACTCATGAGAAAATGACACACTACTCCTTTAACCCCGAAGCAGTCAAATATTCTACACAACTTGAACAATGATGCTCAAATAAATACCAACATGGAAATCATCGTTCAGAGATAATCTCTCTAAAGAAGAAAATGCACTTAAATACAAGACATGGAAAACATAATTGAGGTATTTTATTTTTATATGCACACAAGCTCAGTATCTCACTGATACAATCACTGAGCTTCTGTTTACATGAACCGCATAGAAAACAGTACTATTTATATATATGTATATATATAAAAAAAGTGGAAACATACAAGACTTAATGGAGAAAAAGGTCAAATCAGACAAAAGAAACTGCACCTTGGAGTTTATAACTAAAAGACCAAAACACATTAACAGTTGAGTGTCAAAATAATCAAACTGTCCATACATCACTGGTTTCAAATGTTTGAGAAAATTAACATGGGATACATTCAAAGTAATATTGGGTATTCCAGATGTATAACATCTAGAGTATACTGAAAAAACCCTGATCTTTACATCTTTTAACTGGTCAAAAAGTACCAATGATATCAGTCCTGATATGCAAGACATTATCATTTCTCTATTTCTTATATCTCCCAAGTACAGTAAAGTTCTAAAACTAAGGCAAATGTCACTCAGCAAACTACAGTAACCAAAGTAAATGAAGTGTTGTCAATTTTAACTAAGAAAAATCCCAAAGTACCTGTAAACGGTTAAAGTGCAATGACTACATTGCTCACTTAAAAACAAAAGGGGATACCATAACAGAGCATCAGTACAAAAAACAAGTTACTGCACGTCACTCCCCAGTACAAAAGATTAGAAAAACAGCTGAAAGAGTGTCAGACAAATTGTCCAAAGAAACATATGTAATACTGAGAAAACAGAGCAGCCAATCCACTCAACTCTACATTAAGTAGCAAGCATGCGGCACACTCACACACAAGCAAATCCAAAAATGGCATAATATTCCCATAAATGACTCTGGGACCATTCCTGGAGTTTGACATTAAAATAAAATAATTCAAGTTGAGCATACCCAAAACTCCAAAGTACAAAGTACTTATTCCCAAAAAGGGAAAAAACAAACAAACAAACAAACAAAAAAAGTACAGATCTCCCTTTTTCATACAAAAATATCAAAAGGAAAAGTACAAAACTCTCTCAGAAAAACCTTTCACAATAAATAAAGACCTATCCTATCCTAGTCCAACGTCTTTTTGGGGGACAAGGGGTGGAGTGCACAGTGTGTCACAACACTGTACATAGGCAAGGGCTGGGAGTTACTAACACTGAGCACAACCATCACTGTATTTATTTCAACAGCAGTACTTCAAGCTTGCCAGAAAACCGTATTTAAGTCTTCATCTGCTCCATTCAGTTTAAAACACTGACAGTGAATCCCAACACAGCATGATTTCACGTAATCAAGTACACAGCTAGTACATTCTTGTTTGTTGTGTGCTATGATGCCATCCTGCCATCAACTCTTTCTGGAGCTCAAGATTTTAATGAAATTATCATTACTAATTATTATTATTAATATTATTATTATTATTATTTCTGTTGTTTCCCATCTACAGTTCACAGAGCGGCATCCCTACCAGATCACTGCTGACATGTCGTTTTGAAAAGAATTATTTTCACATACTATTAAAACAGTAAATACTAAAGGTACAGTTCCTTTGTACCTGTGGAGCACAGACTCACAGGTCATACGGCCACTTTCCCTTTGACCTCCAGTTTGCTCATCATCTCCCCCTGTTTGGCCGTCTGCTCCTCTGTGAACGTTATGTAGGAGTACACCAGACTACCAGCAATACTGAGGCAACAAAGACAAACCATCAGGCAATGATAAAGCACATTGTTACACATGATCAGTTCCTTTTTTCTGTAATTGCTTGAGTACAATTTAACTCCATACCTGATGTTTAGACCAATAAAGTTAGTCCATGAGAAAATGTAATCCCCTCCAAACACCATTCCAATATAAGTCACTAATATGTTCTGTACAGATAAGGAGAATATAATGGATAAAAGTATGAATGACAAACACTGAAGAACTACAAGTCCAATTCCAAAGAAGACAAAACAAAAGGTAAATAAAAACTGAATGAATAAACTCGCATTTATTCACAATAGAACATAAAACATAGATCAGATGTTGAAAGTAATTATCACTTAATTTAGAACTTGATGGCAGCAACACATCTCTACCATTGTGCAGCATGTTGTCCCGTTCTAGGATTTTAGCTGCTCAGGATTTTAGCTGCTCAGCAGTTCTGGGTCTTGTTTTTTTTCATGCACCAAATGTATTTGAATGCTGAAAGATCTGGACTGCAGGGAGGCCTGTTCAGCACCCAGACACTTTCTCTGTAAAGCCATGCTGTAAAGATGGATGCAGTATGTGTCTTTGCATCATCTTGCTGAAATACGCAAGGCCTCCCCCTTGAAAGAGACATTCTCTGGATGGTATCATGTGTTATTCTTAAACTTCTAAATACTGTTTAGCACTCTTTCAACAGTCAAGTCCTTCTACCCAGTCATGTGGCTTGCTAATTCCTCCTGCAACTGTTTATTAATACCACTTACCACTTTTCCAGTCTTTTGTTTTTCCTATCCCAATTTTGAGATGCGTTGCTGCCATCAAGTTCTAAATGAGTTAATCATTTTCATGAAATGGTAAAATGTCTCACTTTCAACATCTTATATGTGTTTCATAAAATATGGTCTATGAGATTTGCACATCACTGCATTTAGCTTTCATTTACCTTTACATTTTACACATCGTCCATGTTTTTAAAATGAGGTTGTATATAGTTAAAGGTAGTATTTAAACAAGCTCACCTTTAGGCACCCAACAATAGTAGTTGTCAACGCAGAGTTGTACTGAGTGCACAGCACAGTGGAGTACATTAAAATAAACCTTTAAACACACACACACACACACACACACACACACACAACGATTAAACAAATCCTGAACTTACATAAGGGTTCAGTTAGGCAGAAGTCAGTTGTTAATTTCATAATTACCCCATTACACAAGACATGACGAACAGTGCCACAAACAGCTTATCTGACCAGCCCTCGTAATCCAGGGCCTAAAGAGAACAGGTAAGAGAAAGAAATCTAAGGTTAATGATAACAGCACAGTTTTACGCAAAAACCTTCACTTTACAACAACTTCTCGATGACCAAATTACCACCCAACTCTTATAAAGTTCTATGGTGAACTTCTCTCAACGCTGGGACTTCTCAAACACCTACCTGCTCCCTACATAGTGCACCATGTAGGAACTTAAATAATTACACCCCAAAAGTCCACTGTAAAGCTAAAAATTAGTCACGTGGGAATGAAACACCCATAAATTGCCCTATTTCACTGCAGAAGCTAGAATTTCAAAATGTAAATAGGACACTTTGGAGTACAGAGCTGTTTGAGGCTACCTCTGGCCCGGTGGTCTATGCGTGCAGCATAGTATCAAATATTATTTCACTAATAAAGATGTGGAGATTTTACAACTGTACAGTAAGTTCAGTTGTTGTGAGGTGGTCATAGGTGTGCATAAGCCAGAGCTTTGAATGAGAGTGTGACTTTAAATGTAAACATGAAACTGTAAACATGGGACCAGAACCATCAGTTTGATAATAACGGTTTTAAGGTGTTTAAGATTTGGGAGTGTTTAACAACCATTTATAAACTAATATTAAACCATTTGTAACCAAAAGCCTAGTGGTTTTCCTAATTTTATTAGGGGGATTATAGGCTTAAACGAGTTACTAAGCTGCAAGAGAAATTTTGGCCTCAGTGTAGAATCCATTTGTATAGTAAGATGTGGAATTGGTACCATTTTCTAGTGTCTCTTCAGTTTTTTTTATGCATATGAAATATGATAAACTTATTTTCTTGACAAAACAAAGGGCAGAAAAGTGCACATTTTTAAACCACACAACAAATATTACCTGCATTTACTGGGGAAAACAAATTGCTTAAGTATGTATGTTTTCTGACAGAACATTAACCTGAACAATTTCCACTTCTAGGAAATAAAGCACTATTTTATCAACAGCTGCTTCTGTTACACTCTTACATCGTTTTGAAGTTTGCTGTAGAACTGCATCACTGATACAGCATTACCAATGATTCTTGAACAAAGATGTAAACATTTCCACTTTCCTAATCAACACAGTGTCTTCAGGGCACATTATATAATTGGATGTTCTAGAACAGGGAACAGCAACAAGGGGCAAAGGTTTTTACAAAATCCCCCAAAATGCATAATATGAATAAAATATATAAATACATTTAACCTTACAGGCAATTAATTTCATCCACATATCCCACTGAAGTCATACTATTTCCACTAATGGGCATAGAATGGTAGCTTTGTGCATGAGGCGGTCTAGCTCCTCTGAGGCACTGGCTGCCAAATAAACTGGGGCCTCCCTGTGAACAGACACAGCTATACAAAATAAGGCATTCACTGGGCCAGCCCTCGACAAGCACAGTTTTGATTCTGAGAGCACATGTCTGAACATTCAGGCTAGAAATAAAGTTCCTAAAGTGAAAACCTAGCCTGAGACCTAGAAAATCTAAGACAACACAGAATCCCATTTTCACAAAATTATCTATCAAGTTCTCTTCTACATGTCCAAACCAAAAATCCTTCTATCAGACATGTCCATTTTTATACGGAAGTTTTCTAAGCAGGAGTACATAGTCTTAGTCTTAAAACAACTGATCACAACAGATTTAAGGAATTACATTAGACGAGCTTTAACTTGTTGGCAATTACAACCTGCAGCCATGTTGGTCCTTTTCCAAAACAACCAGACACCCCTCCCTTAGGGGAATTTATGACAACTAGCAAAAGAAATCCTGAAGTATACCAACTCTAAAACAAATTAACCTCTGTGAATGTGTCATCTATGCAGTCGATCAGATGGTCTGTCTGAAGCTGCCACGTACCTTTGGGGTCAAGGCCCTGACCAACAGGACCACAAAAGGGCCATTTTGTGTTAAAATAAAAGTCCTCCAAGCAGCAGTATTTTAGGTATCTAATTAACTGTTTGATGATTTTTAAAATATTATGCCATAGGCTTTTACACATACACCATACTGCTGATTTCTTACCTTGTCTATGTCTCCAGTGACATGTGCCAAAAGCAGTGTTGGCAGGATCATAAATAAAGCATTGTAGTAGAGCAGACCATATTTTCCCAGCTCCTGAAGGAGGGAGAGAAAGGGGGAGGGGAGACCCAGAGACCAGACTGGGTTATTCATGACGGTGCG
The DNA here is from genome assembly GCA_024036415.1 of Prochilodus magdalenae. Classification (NCBI taxonomy): domain Eukaryota; kingdom Metazoa; phylum Chordata; class Actinopteri; order Characiformes; family Prochilodontidae; genus Prochilodus; species Prochilodus magdalenae. The sequence goes on from JAMWET010005258.1 coordinate 820,514, forward strand.
CTAGTACATTCCTGCATACAGATGTCATGAATGCCTTCCTCGTGTCTCTTCCTCTCAAACAAACACACTAGCACCTTTAACCGCTGAATATACATCAGAGGTATTCACCAGGATAAAAATATCAACCTTACTACCAACACTCAGAACAAGGACTACCCACAACCTTTCTGTACAAGCTCCACTGTCATTCTCCTCAAAACTCTAATCTAAAAATAAATACCCAAAACACAGAATTTAATGGCAGGTATGAAAATTAACCTTGGCAGACTGGGTTGTCCAAGGGAACTGGATAATTCCCTATATAAGGTTTTTATGAGACACCATACTAGAGTCTACACAGTACCCAACTACTTCTACTGTTCATAAAAGTTTTTAGAATCTTCATGATTTTACAAATGACAAACTATGCATGAGACCAGAAAAAGCACAAAATGAGCTCAAAGTTCAGGCGCACTCTTACCTGCATATTTTAAGAGCACTGAAAAGTAGTGGGCACCATCTACACAGGATCTTCTTCTTACCTTAGAGTCTAGCTTCTGCTTCACAAAGGCCCCATTAGCAGCAGTTAAAACATCATTCATTAAGATGAACACATAGCCTTGCAGGTCAAAGGACAGGTCAGCACTGGACACAACATGAACAAGGTGCATTAACACAGGGTTAAATTCTTATTTGTAATTTGGCCACAGTGATCCTAATATAACTGAATTCACTCATTTGAATTCAGGTCTGGAAACTTTTGGGCATATTGTATTGAACATTTGGGAGCCTTCAACATTCATTGATATATATATATATATATATGTGAGGCCATGTGTGTTTGTGCACAAGATGACATGCTGAGATATCCTTTAGCTTCTCTTACTTTGTTTTGTATTTCTAGTACATTTCAGTTAATCTTAGAAAAAAAAGGCACTGGAAAGGCACTGAAAGCTGCATTTTCAAACCAGTGAATGGACATGTCTGTTTGTATAGTTTTAATGTGTTGGGAAAGTGGCAAATAACATGCAGTGCCATCAGTGGCATTTACCTTGCAGCCACAAACGCCCCCAGGATCATTGTAAATACAGTGAGCTGAACGGGCCGAGAGAATTTCTTCCTGTGGAAAAAGGAAACAAAGTGTGAGACGATTTCTGGGGTGGATTACTGTTGCATAAATAATAACTTCACTGAAACAGCACTGCTGTGGTCATTTACTGTTGACTCACTTTAACAAGAAGCCCTCGGCAAGCATTGTGAAAAGAATGGAAAACCTCCTCAAGACTGTAAACATTGGCAGACTGTAGAGGGATGGGAAAAAAATTAAATCTGTTAAACCCACTTTTCACACTGCTTATTAGATCTCTGTCAGTACACACAATAGTAAAGCAGGTGTGCATTCAGACAAGGAACCTGCTATTAATATCAGCAAAGAAGTAGACGGTTGTATCCTTAAACAGCATCATGCGCTTTTTGTAGTGTATAGACATACTTCAGCCTTTTTGTTCCAAACAGTCCAGTTACTTGATTCCCTACATACAGAAGAGGTAGAGGAAATGTCTGAAATAGAAGTGAAAACAAGAGTCATAAAACATACCAACAACAAAATTATATGTCAAGAATCAGATTCTACTATCAGCATGGCCGATGTAACAGACTTTGAGCCTAACCCCACTGAACCGAAGATATTATCTAAGATAATATAGCCCAAGTTAACGGAAGACACATTGCTCTTCCAGAGAAAGTCCTAGAAAAGCCACCTAATGAAAACAGATGTATGTCCTGTGGCTGGCACTGCGCTGACCTCTGCTACTTACTTAAGTGTACACTACACTGGGCGCAAGTAATCTTTACTTACACTACTGAGAGACTGAGACATCTAATAAAAGAAGCCCCCTGCTCTCCCTAACTTAGTTCCATGTGCTCGAACTCAACAGTTTATCAGAAATAACTATTTAGTAAGTAATTAGTAGACCAGCAGAATAATGTGTTCAAGGAGCTTTAAAGAATAGGAATAAGATGACTCCCAGACCTACGTGATTCATTATTCCAGGAGTTACACATGATCATCAAAACACAACACAGTATGTTAAGTCATAAAACTGAACAGCACTGTTTTTTTTTGTGGCCAGAAGCAGTGGTATAACGGTTGCCAGTGTGAACAGAGAACTTGCTCTAGCAAAAGGTGGGGGAGGGGTGACCAGGCTTCCTAACGTCTCTACTGGACATCTTATATAGCAACACACATAATTTTACACTCATGACTCACGGGCAGCAGTGACACGAATACACTTTAACCATTTCATCTATTCTTATTCACTGGGGGTCATTTTTGTATAGATGCCTGTAGGCCACCCATCAGTGGAACACCACTGCTTTAGATACGGAGGGTGCCTCAGAAAGCAGTTTTGTCATTATTGTAAATTGTTCTCAGATGTCTACACAGAAGGTATGTGATTTGGTTGAGGTGAAAAAAGCCCAGATGAGCTTCTGCATGCCCATTTACAAGCATATAATTTGGGCCTAGAATGAAACAAGCCGTTTTCCCTTTTTCATGAGTAATTTGATGGGCTCTGCTCTAATTAGCTGGTTTACAGCAGGGCACTGTAATGATCACACAAAAGCAACATATTGAAATAAAAATCTCTGTCTAAGAAGCTCAGGGTTCACTTTATACCTCTTCCCAGGAACCAAACAGTCAACAGACACGGCTGATATTTATCTTCAACTAACTTTACCTGTACCAGCTATTTGCTTTGCAAAGTTAATTAAAAGTTGCTACCAACTGTGAAACTTCCAATGAGAGATAATCTGACTTTAACCTTTAAAAAGTAGATCTAATTAAAAGGTTGCATGCTGTGATGGTAATATCAGTGAAACTGCACCTCTGTTGAGTCTCCTGCTCGATATTGTCCAAGGTTTGAGAGACTGAACTGAGTGAAATGTGTAGAGCAAACTAACAACTTTTAATTAAAGTTGTCCAGGACACTCCTAAAAGACATGGGCACTGAAGTTGACTTCCTGTTTGCCAACCTGTTTAGCAACTTTTTACTCCATCTTAAACAGTTACATTTAAGCACCAGTACAAACTTTAGCATTTAGGGTGGACCAGAATATTCCATTTTGAAGCTGGCGAACAGGAAGCCAACTTTGTTTCCAACCTCTTTTAAAGATGAACACCAGCCATACCTGCTGACAGTTCAGTTCCTTGGAAAGGGTATAAAGTGTGCTGACATCCCTGTCACAGCCTGGAAGCCATTTGTGTTGATGTGTCTCTGTTGTTGTATCTATGTTTTGGGGTCGTAAATATTAAGACTGCCAAGACCCTTTTTGGATTCGGCCTGTTGGACCAACTTCTTTTAAAAATGAAGGACTTGTATTTAAAGGAGGAGATAACAGTGTTCGAGGTTCACCAATACAAAGACAGCTTCTCATTCTGTGTCTTCAGTCCCTGTTCGGAAACGCCTGTTGTAATATCCTGTGCAGTTCTCAAGGACCCTTCTGTCATTTTCCGTCTTACCAAATTTATCTGGATGATTAGATGTAAAGAACGCAGTCGGTTCCCATTTCACTTCTATGAAAGCAGGTATAGAGAGGTTCCTCACCTTCCGAGGTATGCTGAGGTCCCACCCTGGGAAGGTGATCACCCGCAGAGCCTTTCCCACCCATAACACCAGCACAGTGGCCAGCATCTGTGGAGGGGCAGAGTGGTGACAGCTCAGGAGGCAAGTGTGCACAAGGCTGCAGAAAGTTTCAAGTCATGTCGTTCCACTTACCTGGCCAATACCGAGACATATCGACGAGGGAAACCTGCAAAAGGAGACACCTGATTAAATATTCACCATCAGCAGAGCAGCTGCCCGTATCCTCGCTGTCCTCATTCATTTCCTCCTTTATGGGAAATGGTCCTACCACAATCATGCCACAGCAGAGAAATGCAGCTCGCCCTGTTTCTCCTACATTAGCACTGTAGTTACTCTCGAGTCTGTTCAGGTTTCAGCAGGCAGATCTTTCACCTCAGACAGGCTTTCCTCTCCAGCACTGCGCGGTGAAACGCTCTGATTTCTCTAATCCGTGCGGGACACTGAGTGTGATCAGTGCTCTGTCTGTGCGAGGCGGAGCAGCAGAAACTCTTCTTACCTGTAGTTTGTCAGGACGCTCTTGTTCACAACAACTATGAAGAAAGAGCTGATGCCGTAGAAAGCCGCAGCCAGGAGCTTGATTAGGAGTGTTAAGGTTTTGTCCGCCATAGCGGAGCGTCCTCTTTTTTCTACGCTTTCTTCTCCAGTTTTACATTCCTCTACTCCGCTCGGCTCTCTTCTCTCTCACGATTCGCTCCTTCCGCCATGTTCAGCCGAGCCGTGTCGTCACGCATTTCTGCTACAGCGCGAGGCGCTCTCTGTCGCCACCTCTCGGACAGACTGTGCCAAACCACCCCATACAAACTCAGTTTGGATGTCGCTTCTTAAAGGAGAACTCAAATTAATGTTCTTCATATTTCTTTATGGTGTTGCTGATGCCAAACAGGAGTAGCGATGTCTCCATTTTAAAAGCTACATTTTATTTACTATTTCAAGCATCCAATAAAACAGATCAGATTAAGACACTGCTAAAGGGAAATAAACCCGAATAATTAAAAGGATTTATGATGGTCAAAGTCATAGGGGATAAAAGAAGCGTCTACTGTCTGGACTTAAAGATGAACAAATTTGGGCATATCTGTGATCTGCTGGATGAAAACAAATGAGAAATGTAAACAAAATAATTCAAAGTGGTTCATGTTAAATGATTTGTGGTACAGGAAGATACAGAGTCTCTACAGTGATTTCTGTACAGTGGTGATGATGGGAGCCACAAGTCACAATGTCTACAACAGCATTTAATTTATCTCTAAAAAAACCTACACAAGTGTAAAGATGATGATTTTGAAATAGTGGGGACTATTTTTACATTACAACACTTCATACATATCTCTCTGCCATGAACACTTTAAAAAATCCATTTTAGATTCTATTACAAATCTATTTTAGAACAAGGCTGAAAATAAAAATGCATATAGAAATATTTATATTCGTCCCCGGTGCATAGTTTGTAACTATTTCTATTAACTTTTTGTGTGGTAGCTTTGCACTTTTTTTGGTTCCCATTACAGGTGTAGTGAAGAGCTTACATTAAACATAATTTCACATTAAGTCACTCTCAGTGACCCTATAAACATCCTAAGGAGTTACTCTTAAGAAAAAGGTGAACAGTCGGTTGACTTCCTCTTAAATATTTCTATTGTATTGTTCTAACAAAGAGAATAAGTCTCTTCCTCATGTTTTTCATGCCACTATCACCTTTAACTTGCCCTTCAGGAGCCTGAATTGCTGTTAACCTGCTTCTGTGAACTGAGATAGAATTAATTCCACTAGTAGGTATTGTGTTAATGAAATACGCTATAGGGTTGCTACTATTTTAAGGTTCCTTTAATTCAGAGTTTCAGCAGTTGGAATGTTTATTGGTTGAGGAAGGTGCAAGAAATAACTGAACCTGCTAGTGTCTTCAGTGCCATTACAACCAGTGACCTCAGCTACTGGAGATCCGGTCGCATGGACCCTGGGGTCCGCTTGCCTGGTTGGAGTGGAACAGCTCATCCCATTCTCCTCAAAAGTTTCGGAGTCTGTACCTTGTGACATAAAGTCTTCACAAACCACTGTTGCCTCTTTTGACCAGTCTGCCGTATGAGTCTTTCGGTTGATGATAATGCCTTTCACACTATTCTGACGGTACGTGACTGGTTTTGAGATCAATAGGAAGTCCTGTTTGTTTTTTGGATTGCTTCCTTTGCTTTGCTGGGTCTGGGGCGCTGAGATGTAACATCTGCTGCTAAATCTTCTCCTTGGGGATTCATGCAGTAACTTAGAATAGGTGGAGGGCCTTCCTCCAGTGTCTGTAGTTTGGTCAGAGTTCTGGCCGTTAACCACAGAGCCAGCACAAGTAGCGGAGTGCCCCATCCTTCTAGGCATGACCGGAAGAATCTGTGGTCGTTTGTTTGTAGGCACAGACAAGGACACATCTAAATGACTTTGGAGAGGAAGTCGCCTCAAATCTGGAGACTTGACCACATGTCCGTCTGCAGAGAGCAAGTGCAGGTTCACATGATAGGCCCCCATTCTTGGCACTTTGAGCCCAGATTCTGAACAGGACCTTGAGCACTGAAGGGCTTCAGCTGTCTGTCTTTCTCTCAGTCTGCGCATCATGTAGTCTGTCTGTATGGACTCAGTGATGTGGACAATGGCTGAGTGGACTTTGCTCTTTCTGACTGCAGCAATCTGAGTCAGAGGCTCAGGGGAATCCAGAGAGTGAAAGCCTGGGCTGCTGAATGGCTTATGTTGATGCTGTGGTGAGCTGTACACCACAGGGTACGTTTCGCTGACTATCTGTGGAGATAATGCACAATTGTAAAACCTAAGGTTGACTTTATGGATTATCATAAACACGTGAGAACAAACATGACGCTTTATATGGTATAACTAACACCTAAAATTCAGGGTCTTGTGTACTAAAGGAAACACTGCTATTAAGTGCTACTGTGAGCCCTAATATCACATGGCATATTCTTCTTGTGATCATATTTTCATGGAAAAGAGAACATGAGACTTTATTGTCCACACTGAATCTCCTGTGCGAAATGGCACATACAGTGTGTCCCTTTCTTGCTCATGCCGCAGATTATAATGATACTGTGTGGCTTCAGAGATGGCAGACTTAATGAATAGCCCACCCAAAAAATAAATGTTGAACAACATGTTTGCTCTCTCAAACAAATGTTTAACTAAGGGTTTAGGCATGAATTTGAAAGGCAGATAATTACCGGCAATGCTTTATAAACAGACGTATGGCAAGGTGTAAGCACTTTCACGTTCTTCCTCTCCAGCTCATCTTCCAAGCTAAGAGGAACAGGCTCAACAAGAACTTCCTCTTTAAACGGAGGTAACTGCTCTTGGAATTTCTCTCCAGCACAACTGTGAAAAGTCAAGTGAGAGAAATGTACTTTGACATTTTCAAAATCATAACAGTTTCTTTTTGGAGACTCCTTAACGCTGTGAACATACACTTTGTGAGGCATACTGATTCCAAACTTAGCATCATTCCCTTGGTTTAGCTCCAGGATTCCAACCGGCCCAGGTAATTTGAAAGGTCCATCAACTGTTGGGAGTAACAGAGACACATGTACCCATGCTGATACGCATACATATAAATTGTTTCAAGATGTTAGCATGAAGCTAACTGATGTTATAAGGCGAGGCAAGGCAGGTTCATTTACATTGCATAAAACATATGTACATTAATAAAAGAAATAAGAACATTAGAAAAATATAAATATAAAATAATATAAGGAAAAAAAACACAGCAGCTGTGTAAGCAGTAAAAATTCTCAGGGCTAAACCTGTCACCAGTATTTTGTGGGAAGAACATGCTAATCCTTACCTGAATGGCTGAGCTGTTTTTTTTTTTTTTTCAGTAAACCATCATCTGCCACTGTGTAGTCACTTACAGTCTAAGTTAATTTAGCCTTTAGCTAGCACAGCCGCCCTTTAGTCAGTTTCCAGTAGCTCGGTGCGCCTATGCTGGTCAATGGCATCGCTAAACAGCTTGAGGCCTTGATGCTTCAACCAAGCCAAAAAAAGTCGCAGCTCATAAAAGCATGAATAAACATGGAATTTACTCAACACATATGATCCAACAGGTAAAAGCAATTCAGTCAGACTAAGTATGTTTTATTTGTGACAAAGAATTAAGTCAGACAGAGTATACCTACCAATACTTGGTAACAGCATATACTTAACAACAAGGTATGTATCAGAAGCGGAAAAAGTGGTATTGGGATTTTTCTAGATGAAACATGAGTAGTGAAGACATGGTGTTAAAGCAACAGCACAGAATAATAAAGCGGCAAAAGGTACAAAGTGTAAATAATTTAAGAAAAAAAAAAGGCACAAAAAAGAAGCGTCTTTAGTCTGGACTTGGGCATACCACTGTCATAGGAGTTGGAGCGCCAGTGAGAAGTGTCTGTGTATCCAAGGCTGCTTCCCATCAAGGCCTTGCTTGTGTCCTTGTTTAGTGCATATAAAGAGGAAACATTCTCCACCTGAAATGCAAACAACTTTATTCAAAGCCTGTTGATACTGACAACTACCCAAAATCTTTTTTAAAAACATAAATAAATGCTATTTACACAGTGACCATGCCTGATCATGACTCACTTTGTTTACTTATCAGAAATATGCATGAAAATGTATGTAAAAGATTCAGACAACCAAGCCCACATAATCCATCCATAAAATAAAAGGCCCTGCCATGGGCAGAAAACTATGGGTAATAAAGAGTCTAAGAAAATAGGCTATTATGTATTGATAGAGTGGCATTATATTATATAAAGAGTAGAATTACGAATACATGAGAGGAGGCTGCATTATTTAGTTTCTCAGAATATGATATAACACCTCTCTTGACCACTTTATTCTGTGTGGAGATCGTCTGTAGGGCCGAAGACACTGTGGTTTCTTCAAAGATGCAATCATGAAACCCACTGCCTCTTCCTCTTTGTCTATGAAAAAGAGCATGCAATACAATTGTCTAATAACAGTTGGTCGATTCTGTGAAATGGTTATTTATTCAGTTCTTATTGTTGTTGTACATACTCTACTCAAGTATGACAAATTATATTAAGTTAATGTGATTTAACTAAAAAAAAAAAAATTCTGGATCAAATCAGATTTATCACTCATTTTACACAAATTACAAATAAATTACTGCAAGATTCAACTTAACATAAAAATCCAAGTCATATTCCTGCTGACTTGGTCTCCCATGTCTCCGCTAGAAGTATGTCTTACCTTGGCACATGAAGCTTCCATCTGATGGCTTAACATTAGTTGGACTTGTCCAGCCCGAGCTTTCATTGCTTGTGAACGGGAGTATGTCGATTTTGGTACTGATAAGCTCAACTGATCTGATGCTGGAGGTCCCTTTCATGCTGGTTACTGGGCCTGAAGACTTCGAAATCCTAAACATGATACATTAGCCTGAAAAAAAGACTGCTTCCTGCTGGGTCCAGACACACAATAGACCTCAAAGGCATTACTCTGTAAAGCACCATGACAACTGGAAACTGATTAAGTGGGACTGATTCCAAAGTCTGGTGAAAAAGGTAGGATTGTATTCTGATTACAAATTTATGTGTAACAGTTAGGACTAGGTCATCAACACCAAGGCACCAACACATCTATAGCCTGCAGCTTCTGCCCTAGAATTACCAGACATTCAGTGTAAGCTTTACCTTAGTCTTTTAGAAAGACGATCTTGCTCCTCAATGACAGTACTGGATTTGGGCTCATAAATGGACGTCCTAGAACTGAGTAAGTGCAACACCGGCACTTTGTTACCCTTATCGTAAGCAAAGCAATGCCTTGGCATACTTTGTTGGCAACTCTTCTAAAACAGAGAATGGGTTTTTCCATGACACAAAATGATACTACTAGTGAGAAAATTCACTCATTCGTGCATTAAGAATTTTTTGTAACCATACTAAAGAAATCAGAGAAATATACCTTTGCATGTCTTTCCAACACTGTCTTGGAATAAGTGTCCAAGGCATTGAAGGACTCAAGTAACCTGGTTATCATTGTTGCTATTACCTACTAAAAAATGGAGGGGGGGCATGATGGGTGATGGCATGATGAGTATGATGAGTAACTTAGGCGTTCGTAGTCTACTTGTGGTAGTCCTGTGGTTAAATAACTTATGAGTACTTCTGGTAATCAGTGCCAGGTATTACTATAATACAACAAACCGGCAATACAATATGTATCATGATACATGTGATAAAAAACATAAACAAACGCACCAGCATATGCACAGGTTTGTTAATGATAATAGCGGTGTGTCATACCTCAGACAGCTTACATAAAGCAAAATGACAACATTAAAAAACATTTCCAGAAACAGGGTCACATGGTCTGGTGAGCGGGGAGAGACTCGTTCCCCTCTTAAAACCGTTCTAATTCACACCAGGCGAAAATTATCCCCATTACACCGAATTTTATTTTGCCCTACTTTGAGAAAGGTGTGGCTATTATTGTAAATGTAAGGGTGTTGTACTTTTAGCCTGAACACGCATTTTTAGGTGAGCTGATTTTAGAAAATACAGCTGTGTTCTGGTTTAGTTCAGCCTCTTGCTCAGTCTTTCAGTACGTTTCCTAAATAGAGGCAAGAAGACAGGAACTGAACCCATGTTCACCCCATACACTATAATTGGCAGGCGCCATCTTAGATTACCTTACGTTGAAAAGTCTTAACGGCTGAAGACTGTTTACAACACTGCCCGCTAGCAGTCTGGGGTGAAAACACGACACATGAAAACAACCGCTGTCTGCCACCAGTGTTTGCGTGTTTAGAGTCAGAACATCCCAAAACATGGTATTACAATAATGAAGTGTAACGACATTAATTTGTTTTATTTATATTATTTTAAATGTTCAGTTAGCAAAAACAAGTTTAACCGCCCCTGAACCTAACCGAGAAGCACGTGTCGATACTACCAATTTAGTTACTATGGCCAAACCACAGACGGATTTTCATAAATCTTTTTCTCACTGACTAATGATTTGCTTCCTGTGTTCATATGGAGACTGAAGCAGAAGCCACATCATTTTACACAAATAAATACATTTTAAGGTTATTTTAATCCTCACAGAAATTCCAAACCTTTAGTAATAAGAATAGTAGCTGCTACACGGTATGTAACACTGAGTGACTGAGTTTGAAAAAACACGAACAGTGAATTTTTCCATTTCAGCGTTACCTAGGCTGGATAAAAGTTGTATTGCTAACCAGCGATACTCAACAAACAAGCCTGCCAAAAAATGGAGCTAGCAGTTAGCCAGCGGCGCTAACCTGTCGGTGAGCTGATCCCTGTGATGGACTATTAGGTTAGCTGTCTCCACCACTCACCTGACCCTAACAGGCCTATTACCCTGTCTTCTTACATCTTACAATAGTACTGGCCTAGAAATCATAGCCATGTGTTCCTCGCAAAACGATCACCGGTAGGACTAACTGTGCCGCTGAGCTGGGTGACATCTCCATAAGCAATGACTGCGCAGGTACAAAAACGCCCGTACGGGAACCATAGCAACCGAGTTCACCTCGAACATCACGCCCCTTGGATCTGCTCCAATAGGAGGACGTGCCCACTCCGCAGGTACACTAGGATTTTTCTGTTCCACCTGAAAGTAATTCCTGCGCCATTTTAGGTGGAACGGTCCAATTCAAACAAGGACGCCGGCGAATAAGAAGCTGGATTCGGTCAGTTACAGTAAGCTAAAACCAGTTTTAGTTAACGCAAGCAGCTAAAATGAGCTCGTGTTGAATTGTGAAGGAAATGTAAGGAACTACAGAAACTCATAGAAACAGGTAGGGGCAGTTTAAACTAGCTCTTATAAACAAACACAGACTGTCCTTTCGTCTGAGCTTGAACAAAACAATCCACCCGAGTTTTTATGGGTAATAAAATGTGGCTGCTGTCCAGTTACACAAATCACAGTCTAATGAAGGTAGAAATGGAGAAATAGACAATGTACAGTAAGAGTTCAGCTGAACACAAGGCAAACAGGAAATCTGCCCTGCTCTATGAAACATAATGATATATTATAGGCGACTCTGCTGTCTGTGCTTTACATGTGCTATTCTTACTTCCCCTTAAAAATCGTCTTTTTAAGTAAAGTGCAGAGACGGAACAGCTTCTGGTCTCACTTTTAGTGAAAACGCCAAGTCTGATTGGCGTAATATATGGAAATATGTCCAATGTCAAGGTGACAGATTTGTAGGGCATAGGCTAACTTATGAACAGTGGAAATAGTGTTATGTTCATTAACAATAATTCTAGAGACAATTCTAACAAGTCTGGCTGGTCATCATTTGTGTCTCCTAAGAGGTTGTACAGTACTGCCTCATAAGGCTTCATATTGGTTGGCCCAGTTGAACTTTATTGAACATGCTTGTGGTGTAATTTGTAGATCCCCCTTAGTTCTCTGCACTTTCAGCAACCCCACACAACAGCAACCTGTCATTTAAAAAATTTCACATTAAAAATCTAAGTCAGACTGTCTTAGTTACAAATAAAGACCACTGAACCTTTTATTCCATCATTCTGTTCATGAAGAAAGAAACAGTTTATGCAGAAACATAACTAACTGTACTGCCCATTAAACTTCCCTTTGTAGTTAATATTTACTTACTTTGAAAAATAAAATCTGGCAAGATTTTGATCTATATCTGCTCTATAAAAGAGCTCACAGATCATTTTGATGCTGTAGATTCAGACAATATGCAAAGTGAATATATATATACACATACATCTTGGGTAAAATGCTGCAGATGTTATGGAAAATAAACATACTTAGAGTTTTATAGATTGTATGTGGTTTGAATGTAATCCTGCTGGTAATCACCTTGCTTTTACAATTTACCTGTAATCTGATTACAGGTGTTTCATCTCCTGAATTCATAATGCTGTTCTACAATGTATTCCAGTACTTCCCAACCCTAGTAAGACTGCAGGCTCCCACCTTTTTTCTGGAATTATTATTTTATCTCTTGTTTTGCAGAGACCATATCTAGTCTTTTTTTTTTTTTTTTTTATCATTTCATAGTTTTTTTTTTTTTTGCATCTCTGTAATATTGTTTGGAGTTTGAAGAACCATGCCAGCATTGCAAAACATCAGTACTATAATGGCATGTTATATGTCTAAGCGTTTAGCCACATGCATTTACAGTTAGTAGTTAAATGCATCTCTATTCACACTTTCTTCCTCACAGACAGTGTCTTAGATGTGTTTACATTTGCAGTTTTATTTTGCTTGGACGTATCCAGATATTATCCTTCTACTCAGGATGCATAAAATGACCCAGTGATGATGGGGTGTAGGACATGATGGACATGGTATTAAATGTGACGTTATTGTTGCTAAAAATGTGTAGAACATGCAGGTGTACATGGCAAGTAACCTGATTCTGAGATTTGTCCACAAGTCCCCAAAGGGACAGCTGAATTACTTGAGAGGAAGTGTGTTTTGTCTATGTGACTCTATATACCAATAAAATAAAATGAGTAAAAGCAGTTTATTAATAGTGGCCCCTGACATCCTATTTTAGTCAATTTGAATTTGGTCAGCTGCACACCAGATATAATTTGCTGAAGTTCTGATTAGCCAAAACAAGGTGTTGGTCAGTGACTGTAGGACTAGTTTGCACATGATTAAAACTCTACAGCTTAAACCCATCACTCTCACTGCTGGGCGTCCTGAGTCTTAAACAATTTAGTTCTGCTGACTCTTTTCAGCTTCAAGCCGTTGATGACTTCAAGTGCATGCTGTGGTAAAAAATGCATTATAACACTTGAATGGTGTCCTATAAAGGACCTTGGTAAAGAACCCATGTATGTGTTTACCTGGAGCTTTTGCTTTGAAGAATGTACGATGCAATGAGATCAAAGGATGTGCCAATTTTTTTTTTCCGGCAGAAAATCGAGGTCAGAAGACCACATAACCCATCATCATTCAGTTATAGAATCAGAAAGAGCTCGCTTTTACATAACACAAAGTGGCATTTCATTTTTTGGAGAAATAATTTCGCTGAATCACATGTGTAAAAGTTTTATGACAACAGCAGAACTGTTTTGGTCCGCAGCCTTTAGATGTCGTACAAAGTACAATGTTTTTTTTTACAAAGTCCTGAATCAGATGCAGCTGTCCTATATCCCAGTTCCGAATGTCATTTTAATTGCTGAAGCCAAAGTTGATAGAGTAATCATTTGGAACGCTGTGACACATGAAAAGTCCAGGCAGCCTTAATATGTATGTTAACTTATTTCACTGCTGTTTTAGGTGAAATCAAATTCAGGGACAGAGTTCACCCAACTCAAAAGTGTGACCTGCCTCAAATCATTAGTACCTCACCCCTGTTATAAGCCATGTATTCTTTGGCATTTATGTTCTTCTGGGACATTGTGGTATTTGCAGTGATTGAAATCTCCTAATGATAAACATTTGTCATCTGGTGGGCTGTTATGTTGGTTACTTTACAGAGGGTAGCTCTCAGGACATAAAGTGAAAAACTGAGCAGATTTTTGTAGAGTTTATATTTTGTTCAGCATTTCCGGTATAAAGTAGTAAATGGCATTTTAAAAAGTCTTAGAACCAAACTGTTATGTCATCTGTTTAGAGCCTGTAGTACTCACCATAAGTGAAAACTTTCACTTCAAATTAAGCTGATGCAAAACTTACATGGATGACTAAAGTAAACCCAGAGCTCAACATGAAGTTTACCCAAGTGCTTGTTGATTCCCTGACAGCACAATAACTGTTTTAAACAATACTTTAAAGTAAACAAAAAAAAAACATTTTTCTTTCAAAGATATTTTCTGTATTTTTTTTGTACATTTGATGTTAAAATAGATGCGTAAAACAGTATATCAAAATATTTCTGAGGTTGTATTCCATTACATTGTTGTCTGTATCAATCATTCATGATTTCAAAGCTTTTAAAAATGATTAACATGGACGAACCAGAATGTAAATTTACAGACCGCCTTTGAGGAAACATTTTTGTTTTATTTTTAAAAATAAGTAAAATAAAAATTGGAATTTGTGGAATCAAATTGTAAGTTGATCAAAAATGCTATAATTTTCAGATTCTTTGTTCAGTTCATTTGCGTTGCTTGTTACATAAGCCAACATATATCATCATACAGTGATGTTATTCTCAACAATCCCAATATTGAACTTGGCTCTTATTTTACTAAAAAGGTATTTTGAAGTTTCTACAAAAATAAAAGACAGAGAGAGGACAGTTAAGATGTAACTGTTCAAAAATGGAAATTAGTCAAACAAAACAATGATCAAAGCAAGGTGAAACCCCATTGGAGGTGGTTCTGTAGTAATCAGAATGAGTAATTATTAAGCATAAAGCCTAATTATTAATAATGTTTTATGATTAAAACACAGAGCATTTTCTCCTGGGAATAACCCAAGAAATCTTCTTGCCTTTTGATCTTTATATAAGAAATGAGAGGCAGCATTTTAGTATATATTAGTAATTTATAGTCACTGTTATTGGAGAGAAAATGACTGAAATGTCTTTGACTTTGATAAAAAAAAGGTCCACAAAATAAAGTATAGTGTAAGTGCAAAGTTAAACAAATTACGGAATCACACCAATATGATTTTTAGTATGTTACTGAGGCCAATAGACTTCTACAGTGTACCTGCAGAAGCATTTGCTCCGTCTGAAGCAGGTTTGTGGTTTCTTCACGTTTCTTTCTTTCATTTTATAAAGAAATGTGGTTATCACGTTCCTGAGGTTTTTAGAGCTACGGGTTTCACACAAGCTGTAAACAAATAGGTGTTATGATGAGCATGAGTCCTTTGTATAAACAAACGCTGTTGATTCTTTAGGTGTTCCATGTTTTCCATTGATCCATTGATGGATAATATAATATTATTTTTTACTGATAAAAAAATAACTGATCATCTTACATTAGCATATCCGTGTGTCTTGACAAACGCCTAAGTTACTGGTCTAGTGGGGCTTCCCCAGAAGGCCTTTGAAGTGAGGATGGAAATTAAAAGCAGAAAGATCAAAAATGTGGAGTAGACTGACTTTTGAGGCGGCTGCGTTCGCACGCTCTAAATGGGACAAGAGACACGTGAAACATGGTACAGTTATTCTATTTCTGGCAGCATATTAGATTATTTACAGTCACAAGTGCTGTGTGCTTAGATAACTTGTGTGCTGGGTCTCAGGAAATTTGCTCATTCTGTCGCTTGTTCAGGGTAAAACTAAATATAATGAGAATGTCTTTCCAGAAGTTTTCCTTCATTTTTTTAAGGAATAATTTATCTCGAAATATCATCTGTTGGTCATAAGTTTTATGTATTTATTTTTTAAGAAGAGTTATAATGTTGTCATGAGAGAGTTATAATGCGTGTTTTCAAACATTTCATTTTAAGGGACTTCTTTGTACCATTTTCAGAATCTACGGCCTTGAACTCTTTATCCAAAGCTGGCATTTTTGATAACGCTACAGGAATGAAAAGCAGCCAATAGCAATATGCAGTGAGCGGTAGGTGCAAAGATGATTACTTTCCTTACCATGACCTAGTATAGAAACAGAATAAGCACCTCTAGGAAGATGACAGGTTTCTCTTGTGTTTTGAAGAATTTACTGAATGTTAAGGAATGTTTAAGGTGTTGGGAAGTTCATGAAGTTCTTTAGATGAGAATTTAAATGTTCATAAAGTTCCAAACAGTTCACCCTTCCAATGCTTGCAACATCTGAGGCAACCTGCTCTTAAACAAAAGTGCGATGACTAAAAAAGGAGGTTGATGAAGTGGGACACCCACGTGCTCAGAGACAGACTCAAAGTTCCAGCAAAAGGCACAAAAGCCACAAATCTAGGTCATAGCCCCTTAAAAGAGAACACGAACTCTGAGAAAAAACATTTTGCATGACATCAGACGAAACGGTCGGGCACAGTTTGAGCGAGCGTCTTGCTTCAGGTCCTCTGGTAATAAATCTCTTTCTTTTTTTTTCCCTCCTGCTTTATCAACAGTGGCGATCCGAGGCGCATGCGACCGTTGAGTGCACATATGGGTCACTTGACAACAACAAAGATTGAGATAATCATTTCATCAGAGGATGAAGAGAAGCAGAGATATGGTAAGTCGCTGTGGTGATGACCTGTCTGTCAACGATAAATGTGTTTGAGAACAGCAAAAGAGAAGAGATGTATCCTAGCGCTTCATGTACTGTACAATGTCATTTGTCAAAGAGGGTCAGAGCAAGAAGATCATGACATGGATTTCCTCAGAGCCATCATGCTACTTATCTGTCTTTTACCTCTCTTCTACAAACCTGGAGGTGAGTGAGCTTGCTGTGACGCTCTGTGGTGTCTTTGGGTTTTTGGGCTTAGTTTGCAATGCTGAAGAGTTGAACAGCCATTTTGCTCAGCCAGTAGAAGCCAGTGGGGTGTCATGCTTTACTCTGACTCCTCATGTTCTGACAGATTGCTACTGTTCTCTTTAGACTGCTACGGTGTCATGTGTGCCGGAGAGTTGACAGTAGATAAAGATATCATCCCTATGGGCTCCAACCTGACTGTGGTCTGCCGATCCAACACTGTGCAGTGTAACAGACTCTTCATCATACTGCTCAATAAACAGACTATTTTTCAGAACATTAGCTGCTCCAATGTCACAACACAGCTTGTTGTCAGAGAGCCAAAATTCAGTCTTCACTGCACAGTGGAGCAAGAAGGGAATCATCACCTCGTGTGTGGACGGGACATCGTAGCTGACCGTATGTTGCCATTTTCATTTGTTTCTCTTTATCGCTTTCACACCCTTTAGGATAAAGGTGCTTAAACAGGTTCTTTGGTTCCTTACAGAATTGTTCTGTGTAGGGTTCTTTAAGGAACATTTTGTGCAAATATGACATGTGAGTGTGAAGAACCTTTCAAAAGCTTGAACATCCTCCAAAACAACAAAGGGAAACAAAATGGTTCGTTAGTTATGCTAAAGAAGAACCACTTACATTTAGATTATAACGTTATAACATAAAATCTCCATTTCCGTTTAAAAGTTCTTTCCTTGTCCAGTACATCTTGTCCACCTTATCAGTTACATTGTCTGGATCTGAACTCGGCAAGAAGATAAATAGGTAGCAGGAGATAAGCACTTCAAATGTAAACACTTCTTAAACCCAAGTGTTTGCTATGTAGTTATTTATATATAATTATGTGCAAAGACTATTAAGTACATGTATGTAGCCATCTTTACATGAGCACGTACAGACTTACAGATAAACAGGTATTCTTAAGAAGTAAGATGTCTATGTAAAAGACCTCAGACCAGAAAGTTGTTCTGTGTCATGTTTTTCCTGGTAATTGATAGGTTTGCAGATTACTTACTTATCCAAGAATAGCAGTCTCCTTTACTGATCCAGGATAAAGCTGAAGCTCTACCCAAGTCCTAGCTGGCCATACATTAAAGAACTCTTTTTGTAGTTCTGGAAACATGGAAGTGCTAATAATATATATATATAAATATATATAAATGTATTACCTTGTGCTGTGTGACATGGACGAAACAGTCTAAAGGAAAAGTGGAGCACATGTAAAATGCTGTTGTCAAATATACACACAGAATGGCAAGCTTTTTAAACTCCAGATCCTGCAAAACAAATGCTTTCATATGTCCAATCATATGCAAAGGTTTCAGTGCTCCTGATTTTCTGAGTGAAAACAAGTTTACACTTCTACAGAGAATATACTTTTGCACAGCTGCATTGCAGATAACATATCAGGGACGTGCTGTGCAGAAGGTATGTAGCGTTTTTTCATTTTTTTTTAATGTATATTATATTTAAGTACCATACATTACTTTTATTCAACATTTAAAAATGTTCTCTGATGTTCTACATGAAAGGGATGTGGCTTTGGTTGGAGTGAAACATGGCCAGATGTGGTTTTACACACCCATTTAAAACTATATAATTTGGTCCTAGAATGAAACAATCATGAATAATTTTATGAGGTCTGCTCTGATTTTTACAGTTTACAGCAAGGCACAGCAATGATCACACTGAAGCAACACACTGAAACAGACACAGGAAGGGACAAAATGAACTCTAAAAAGACTGGTTATCGCAGTATTAGTTAGCTGTACTTAGTTGTAGCTATGTTTAGACATCGTTCCTTGGAACAAGTAGGAGAAGTGCTGATATTGCCTTCACAGTACGAACAGTAGATTTCTCTGCATTGTCCACCATATTCGTTTCTCTTGCTCCGTAGTCGGATGTACATTTTGGGAGCATAAATACTGTAATGTATGATGCAGTTTGGATTTTAAAATGGCCGTTTGTTAGATGATGAATCTATATTTGAAGGAGAAGATAACAGTGTTTGAAGATTATGGTATGTCAGTTCCAGTAACCAAAGTCTCCTTATTCAACTATACCAATGTAAATAGTTTTGCATTTTATGGCATCTTTTATATGTAAAACTCAGCAAGCCAGAAAGGAAAAGTCAGTGCAAAACATGACTGGACATTACCCTTATTTTCAAAAACATGTTTTTTTGTCATATTTTTTTATCTTTCCAGAATCGTTTAGGTGGGCTGTCTGACTAATGTGACCTGCTTTTGTTAGTCTCCCCCACTGAGTAAAAGTGATATGAAATTGGTTATGAACGTTCAATAGCTGCCTGCGTTGCTTCGTCACTTTGTGAAATTTGATCTGAGGAGTCCCATACAGTTGAACTTTAAAGCGGTACCATCAGCTCATTACCAAAGCCATTTCTGAGGTGATCAGTGAGGAGGGAAAACTATGCGCAGGGTTGGGAGTCACTGTTTTAGAAGATCACTGAAATATTGTTACAATAAAGTGTATTCTGTTTTCTTTTTTAATTCTCTAGAGATTCTGAGTACACCACAAATCGAGCAGATTGCTTTTGCAAAAGGTTCACTGTCTGCCATCATCCACTGGCAAAGCTCAGACGATATGGAGTTGCTGAAACCCAGAGTGAGGTTCAGGAAAATGCATGATGCAGCCTGGGTAAGCAGTGGATGTTTATACATTCTATTATTGTAGATTGAGTAAAATCTACGATAATAGATTGTAGATTGTAGTAAAATGATTGGAATTTGAGTGATATAATGTTTAAAAACTAACAACGATTTTATTCATTGTATTTATTTATTGTATCTGATCAGATGGAAGCAAATGTGACTCAGCTTCAAAAAGGAAAACTGCTGATGCTGGAGAATTTGGAGCCACTGACCTTCTATCAGTTTGAGCTGAGAGTCTGCACAGTCTTATTGATGCATAACTGCAGCTCATGGAGCTTGCGGGTCATTCAGAAAAGCCCTGGGCGAGGTAAAAATGGCTACTGTGAATACAAAGAAATGGCTTTCATATTTAGTGGCTGCTGTTAGACACATTGCTTAAAGCAAAAACAAGTGACAAAATATTAAAAAATACAGGTCACTTGTTTATTGGTAATTATATTAAATCTCCCATCAGGCAATGTAGTTCATTAAGAGTAAATTATAGTGGCCAGGCAATAGTCAAAGATCCAGAGACAGCACTTGCAGTGAATACATTAATAATGGTGCATTATATAGAACTCTCCTGACCGGCAGCATAGGTATCTTACAACAGCCAATCAAATGTCGTAAACAACAGTGTGTTTTGTGAATACAGTGTGTGAGTTGCGTCACCGATAGTTTGATGCTTGTAAAAACCCCTGTGATATCCTGCCTTTAAAGTAGATAAGTATACTTGCTGATTTTTATCTGGGCTGATGAGTTATTTTAATTTCATACTCCTCCTCAGCACCCTCAAGCAAGCTTGATGTGTGGCGAGCCATCATAAAGAACTACAGGAGCCACACACAGAATGTGACCGTTTTGTGGAAGGTTAGTATTACCATCAGGGCCTTATGCAGAGTTCACCACCAACCCTTGTGGAAAAAACTGTCTCTTTTCATCTTTCTCTTTTTTTGACCATTTATTGGCTCCATCTAGTCATCTGTTTTGTACTTGCTACTTTTCCCACTTTATTTATCCTGCTCTTTCTTCATGTCCTGTATATTTATTGGTTTATAAGTTTTGTATTATTCCAGTTCCAGATCATGTTTTGTAATTGGATTCGTTTTTTTTTTTTTTATTAAATAATAATAAAAATCAGTTTCATCTTAAATATTTATACAAATGTTATCACAGTCAAATGTAAAAAACTTCAAAATTAATTATAATATCTTTGCTTCATCTTTTTCTCTCTTACCCTTTTGCTTAGACTAAGGAAACTGTCTTATGACTCCTTTCCTCTTTTCTTCTTAGTGAAGGATGTAATCTACTAACTTACTGATCATCTGATAGAGTCTCTCTCTCTCTCGCTCACTCGCTCGCTCTCTCTCGCTCGCTCTCTCTCGCTCTGTCTATCTCACACTACCTGGGCAGGAAACTGTTTCACGAAGCAGGGTTTCTCAGTTAAGTAGACAGCTTAAGCTTTAAGCTAAGCCTGTCTTATAGGATAGGAAGTAATAGGTATTCCTGTTGGACAGTCTTCACTTTTGGCTCCAATTTTTTAGCATATGGTGAAATCCAGCTTTGAGAAAAAAAACCCTAGTAAAGATAATCTTTACCTTATCTTTAAACATAATTACAAAATATCAATATCTGTGTTCCCAGTGGTTGTTAGAGCCAAGATATGGTTTTCACAGGCTTTTTTTTGGAAGAGCCAAACAGAAGGCCTTAAACCATACACACCCCAGTTACAGTGCCTCATCACGAAAGGCCATCCCACTGTTTATTAAGTACAAAAGCCTGCATGTGGGCTCAGACTTAAATTCGTCTGTCATGTAATCACATAGCTCAAGTGTTAATTTGTTAGTGTAGTTTGTAAAACTGGCAAACATATAATAGATACTGAATAGTTCACAGGGCTAAACATGAGGGACAAGGAAAGACCCACTGCTCCCTCTACTGGAGACATGCTGCCATCTACACTGAATAACAGTATAAAGAATGTAGAAACAATATAAATAAATGCCTGTACTTAACACAAATAAATAAAAATATATATCATCATTTTTACAATGAAGCAGTCAAGATGTGACTGAAATGTAGACTTTTAGGTTTAACAAAAATATTGCATTACAGTCATTTTTACATAGTCCCTCATATTTCACAAGCTTGAAAGTAAATAAGCAGTTGACTGATAAACAGTCTCATGGCCAGGTGTGGTCCGTTCCCTCATTATTTCATAACAAATAGGGGAGATGAAAGGTCTAGAGCTGCCAACTAAACTGCATGATGCAGCGATGCAGAATGAAGAAAGTCAAGAGTATTCTGTCAAGAGACACTTCCATGAATGTTAATATACAGGGTTTAACTCAAAATGCCAATCACTGGTGACATTCAAGAACAGAAGTGCCAGATTAGACTTTGCTATAAAACAAAAAACAAGAATTTTGAACCAATAAAATCAATATAAAATTTTACCACAATGATGGGAAAAGGAAAAAGAAGCATGTCACATCTGTAAATATGGTGATGGCAGTGTTATGGCATGGGCATGAATGGCTGCCAGTCAAACTGGGTCAGTGGTATTAATGATGTGACCGCTAATTGAAGTAGCAGAAGGAGCTCTGAAGTGTATAGAGCTTTTTTGTCCAGCATTTAGTGATGTCCTTCGGTTCCAGGCATGGACTTGATTCACAGAGGCAAAATTACTAATACACATATCACTATCCAAATACTCATAGCCCTGTGCTCATACCTCTTTACTGGCCACTCATTCTATTGAACACTTTGCTTGTTCTTAGGCTTTTACACCAGAAGATGATAACGGAGACTTGCTGGGTTATGAGCTGGTTTATAAAGAGAATGGTGTCACACGCACCCTGAACTGCTCAGCAGCTGCCTCTCAGTATACGCTACAGCTGCCTCTGGAGGTGATGGAGGTGAATGTAAGTGCTGTCACATCAGCAGGGAACACCCCATCAGCCCCTGTGAGGCTGGTTTCTACAGGTGAGAACTTTCTGTACTGATTAATTCACCTGTCCATGTTCCATGTTCTTCTGTAGGCACCTGTTGCTAGGTTGGGCAATGTTCACAAAACAATGACAACATTTTCATTCAGCAGAATTTAAAACTACCATATAACTTAGTTTCTATCAGAACACCAACAATTAGAATGTATTCAAAGTTTGAACTTGTTTTAAAACTATGAAAAGACTCCTAAAAAAGTTCTATGAATTAATAAGCTAAGCCGAAAGTTGATTAACAGAGTAGTCTATACAAGGGCCCTACCACCCCTTTAAGATATATTAATAATCAGGATAATCAGTGTATTTATCAGTCTGTTAATGCTGTGACACTGTGCCAAATGTAACTAAAGACAGGATGCAATAATAAGTTTATCACCTCTTCTTTTAACAACACTCAACTGCAGCTGCAACTGCTATAGTTTTGAAAGTGAAATGTTTCCCATTCTTTCTTTGTGTCCTCTGTAAAGTTTTCCCTTGTCATAGTTTGCTGTTTATAATGCACCAAATAGTTTCAGTAGTCTGCAGAGAGGCCAGTTTGGCTACAGTTGTTACTACAGTTGTCGCTGGATGGTAGCAAAAAGCTGAATATATATCATTTAGCATTAATGGACCCTTCACAGGTGTGCAGCTCACACATGCCATGTGTGCCAGTAACCTGTGACCCTCGTCGCCCTTAACCCCCTCCCGCCCCCCGCCCACAAGATGCTGTTTTTGGAACTGTGCGCTGCTAACAAGCCGAATGCTTTTTCACTTCACCTCAGCACATTTTAAATGAGCTTAACCAGGAGAAGGCACCTGCTTTTATGGATCCTGTTTATATCTGGTTTCTTCTATGCATGGTTCAGTTTTAGCTTAAATTTGTGGATGCAGTAAAGACCTGTGTTCACAAGCAATGGTTTTTAGAAGTGATCCAGGGTCCATCCAGAAAGAAATGCTTTTATACCTATGCCAGATAAGCAGTTGCAAGATGTTCTACCAGGTCTTTACCAGTATTTTATTGACAATTTTTTTTTAAACTTTTTTTTTTCTAAATAGGAAAGTGTTTTTCAGCATTTAATATGTTGTCTTCGTACAGTTTTCAATTAAATACTACATTGTTGCAATCTGTTTCTATTGGCATTTGCAAAATGTCCTAACTTTTTGGAAACATGGTTGTATGTAAACTTTAGTTTAGTTTATTAGTGATTGTCATGACTACTGCAACCATCATTAAAGCCCTTAGAGGCTTGGGCCCATAAGCAACTGTCTGTAAAGTGGTGTAATGTCTCCAGTGGATAACGAGAAACAGAGACATTTCAGCAGCTGAATTATTGAGAATTTAAATACTCTGAAAAGCTCGTATGTATGCCATTACATTACGTTGAGCTCTTCAGTATTTAATAATTAGTAGCTGCACTGTAGCATGGCTAGGTGGAGATACAGCTAATGTTATTTCGCTGCTTTGTCTCAGATGGTCTTGTTGCTGACCAGAGCAGTACCACTGTAAACTCTCACTGAGAGAGATGGAAACATAGCTGAACTCATCAGGGCCATCCCCTTCTGCTCAACAGAAAAGAGAACCAGACTGTAAAAGCTGTAATTATGTGGATGCCATTGTAGGGACCATAAGTGGCATGAGGGCAGAGGCGTCCACCAACATTCTCCTTGGCAGAATGACCAGTTCAACTCTTGTAATCTGCTTGTATAGAAGACAGAATATATTTCAAAATATGCCCCCAAATTAGCAGCAATTCTAAGAGCACAGGAAAGAAGAAGAACCAAATATTTAAAGGGGAACCCGTCTTTCTTTTTGCAAAATGGGTACAACCATTACGATTCAAAAAGTAATGAGATTAAAATTAATTATCTACTTCAACAGATTACAGTACATATTCTGTAGACACAGTCTTACAGTGAAGTTTAGACTCCGTCTGAATTAGTCACATACATATGCTTCACATTTAAATGTGTCCCTGGACTGTTAAACATGTTTTGCTTGGCTGCAGAGCCTCCTCTTTGCCAGCAGGTGTTGCACATGTGCCCTGTAATGTACATGTAATGTGCCCCATAATGGGTGCAGTGAATCAGTTTCCCCCATAATGTTTTAAAAGATTAAAAGCTTCAAAAACATAACAAAAAAAAACACTGAAAAAAGTTTTCATAACACTGTTTGAAAATACAAGCTGCCAGTGTGTGAGCTGTTGATGATGTGTGGAGGCATACTTCACTTGTAAAGGACGCTACCAATACAACATCAAAAGAGATTTTTCTATTGACATTCAGAAAAACTGGCGTTTCATAGAGTTACAACACTAAGGTATAGTGTTTTGCTACGATGATATGTAATATATTGTAAAATTGTCAAATATAAACTAAAAATCTTTGTTTTAATACTGCAGGAAATACTGCAGCCACAACAGTACACTTAACCCAAGCAGCAGGGGGCAGAATACACTTGGTCTGGAACTCCTTCCGTCTGACTTACCACATCAATACCCCAGAACAAACACTGGGTTTTGTAGTTGAGTGGAAATCCAGCCCCTCAGAACTGCAGTGGAAGAGAATTGCAAAAGATCAGAACTCAACATATGTTGATGGTAAGACGAAGTGCTCCAAAGCAACACGCACACAAATTCAGACGAGCATCTTTAAATAAATTTCTGCATATATTATTTCATTAAGTATGCTGCATCGCTCACACTATTTCAGAATCTTCACAAAATGTTTGTAATATTTTATATCTGCTTTGCTCTGTGTGATTTCAGTTACACCAACTTGTACAGATACACCACCTTGTACACTGAACTTCTCACTGTATGTTGAGAGCACTGAAGGAGTCTCTGATCCTGCTTTCGGACAAATCCATCTGCAAGAAAAACGTATGTTCATGAAATTTCATATGCTTTACAAAGTTAATCTATGCAGTAATGGTCATGAAGTTACTCTCACTGGGCTCTTCTTCTTAGATTCAATTTCTTGGCTAATGAGATTAAATACATAAAATTCATTTCTAATGTGTCCCAGGGCATCACTCCATTTATGTGTCCTTCTATGACATGCATTGCCTCAGTACTGTTTGCTGAGAAGCAGCCCCTGTCACGATGCTGCCACCTCTGTTCTGCAGTGTTGGTATGGTTTACTTACAACCAAGCCTGGCAGCACGGTTAAATAGGCAAGGGGGCAAAAGAGATTACCGAACATTCACAACTTCTTACCCAATCAGCCATCTCATCACAAAGATCATTACTGAACTACAGCATACTAACAGCCACACTTACATGGAAACAAAACCTCACAAACCTAACACTGATAAACAGATAAGCAGAAAAGACACACAGCGCTATTGATCCAGATCACCACTCTTACACAGCACAGCCCTGCTTCATAGTTTTCAAGCTGTCTATTACTCTGATGCACACAGGAAAATGAACAAACCTCAACTAACTCAGTAGAGCTGCAGCTGTTCTGTTTCAGCTTCAAATCTTCTAAGCATTTTCTTTTTCTATACCCCATAGAATCATGTTGGAAGGCCTCAGTCATATATTCAAACGAGGAAAATGTCCTCCAATTCGGAAACTTTGTTTCCACACATTGTTATATTGGCTCCCTATATTAATCTGAGATGTTATTCATTCCTCTATATGGAACATTACTTTTATATCTGATTGGTATTAATATCTCATCTATATGTGTTCTTTTCTAGATGGTCAGTTAGATTAGTTGATCAGCTCTGATCATGGCTGATTTCAGTATAACCATCACTGAGAGATAACAGCCAGTCACTGAAAATGTTTCAAGCTGCATGGGGTTTATGGTAAAATTAACTTAAACAGTTCGAAGATGTTTGGAAACACAAGGGATTTCAGAAATGGTCCACAATCAGGGCCCAATATTAGTGGCTTCTCCCAGTCAAGCAGTAAAAAGGCAAGGCAAGTCATTGCACCACGGCCACATCTCTCCTCTTTACCCAGTTACAATTATGTTGTACTGTCGTCTATAGTTCACATATTAATTGCATATGTATGTGTGTCTTTGATGAGTGTTTAAATATGTCAGGCTGCCTTTTCATGCAGGTTTGTGGGGGGTATCTGTCCTCAGGAGGTTCTATTCAGGACAGTCTTACTGCACTTATCCTGGCTTGCAAAAGGCTTTGCTCAGCCTTCAAGCCTTCTTATGGCAGCTATAGGCTAATTGTTTTTGCGCAATATGATGACAACTAGAATGTGACCCTGTTAAACCAATAATAATAATAATAATAATAATAATAATGCATAATAATAGTTAATAATAATAATAAAGGTTAATAATAAATGTTACCATGATTTTAATAGCCTGATGGTGATGCAGCTGTTTATGTCCAATGTCATATCTTCATTAAACATTAAATGATTATCTCCTGTTAGTGCTCTAATGATCTCCTCTATCTTTTTCTATTAGCACAACGTTAGGCTGTTTTCCCCCCTTGTTACTGAGGTCAGATCCTCGTGTCTCCCTCTGCTGGTGACCTCTGTCTGTGCCAGTGAGACAAGCTTAAAAAAGCCTAGTTTTGCATTTTGTCTGTCCTGTATTACATTTTATAGCTTCCTATTGAAAAAGAAAAAGCACAGAATAGTCATTTAAATGCATTATTCCCAAAAACAATTTGGTTTTCTTTTTAGGGACAAAAATGAAAAAGGTAATGTTTTTTCATTATCTTTTGTTTATTTTCTGATATGGACTAAATATACACATATTGTAATGCTCGGTGGAGCGTTAGAAGCAAGACATTAAATATCACATTGAAATGACAAGCTTTATTTCATTTACAAAAAACAAGCTGAACAAATGGCAGCACATAGCTGTGAACGGTTTGCTCAACTAGAAAATCCACGTGATTAATATAAACGTGGTTTGAAAAGCCCTGCAAAAGAAATAAATACATATAAAATCTATTTTCAAGACAAATATGAAAAACATTACTTGTGGGACACAGTATTCCAGTTAACAGGGTGTTGCCCACTTGTCATCTCTCAGTCTTGGCCTGCTCACGACCCTTTTTCTCCAAGCGTGACCAGCTGAATTATTATTTATGAAGAGTTCTACTGTTGTTTCTTCTGGCCAGAGTACATAGTGTTAATGCCTTTTTTACATATTACCTTCATAGTAAACACCTTAAATTTGCAAACATTAATTAATTATAAAGCATAACTAACAATCATAGCAGTGTTAAATGCTTCCGTGTGCATGTGCTTAACATAACAAAATAGTTTGTGTGGGGGAGGGGAGTCGGGGGAAGGGGCTGTGGGAGGTTGAGGGAGGAAGTGTGATGTGCTGTATGGTTTTAACAAACATCAGTACACACATTTATTCATACACCACATCATCTACTGTATGCTTATTACACAGTATGAAGCTCTAAATGCCCAAACACTGTTCCCATATGTACAATCTTTTGGCAGTGCTTGGCTGTACGTTGATAATGGAAAGAATTTACCTGCCTTTGGTTTGAACTGTAGCAGAAACAAACCCACAGTGTGACAGCAGGTTTTTCCACCATCTACTGAAAAAACTTTGCATCCACTTCCAGTAACCTCTACCTGTGAATCACCCTCCTAAAGTCAGTAGTTCTGTCTCGTCTGACGTACACTGTGAGAAGAAAATGGTTGATTTAGAGACACCTAAAATACTGAGCATGACATCAGTCTGAAATTTATGTGGCTGAAATTAGATGTCTAATAAATCCATACAGTTTGCTTTGTTGCAGTCAGAATTAACAGCGGGTGGTTTAGCAAATCTTCAAATATAACTTGGATCATGTATACTTTTGGAAAGAAGATTGTAATTTAGATGAACATACCTGTCTGGATTTTTTAATTAGTAAGTTTTTGTTATTTTATACGGGAATATGATCACATGGGCTGTGGAAAAAAACACTTTACACCCAAGTGGGAAAGGCCCCAGTGTTGCTTTAGGCTGAAACTGAAAGTTGTTCTTTGATGAGTCTTGGCTCACATGTGCAAAAACACAGCAAATGTGATACTCTTTCTAAATTTGTGGCACATAATACAGTATAATTTGAGAATAATGAGGAAGTGGCATGCCTCTTCCTACTGTAAATGATTGTGACCTATAAAAGTTTAGATAAAAGTATTCTCTCTGTGCTTTTATTACTGTTAGAATGTCTCATGTTTTTTATTGTAGCGTTTAGGTGGACCTTTTGTAAATAGACTTGCTGTAAAGCTCGCGACAACAACTGCAGTTATGATGTTTCAGTGCATCAGACATGACTAAGTCTATAAGGTGCTATTTTTTAACATGTGGTTTGACGTACAACAGGAAGTAAGGGCAACAACGGAAGATGTTTGGCTCTGTGCAAATGTTCTTCAAACCTACAGCTGTCGTAGACATTGCTCAACTTACTTTTGTCCCATGTAAGCTGATAAGCTTGCCAAACAGTGCAAGGACTTGTTCTATGAGAATATACAGGAAAACCTGGTGGTATCTTTAAGCTTTGCATACTGCTATGCTTGAGTGATTTTAGAAGACATCAGTTTTTTAGACCAGCTTCCCTTGGCCTCTGGGTCCCCTGAGGTAGATTGTGTGCTAAGTTCTAAAAGCTACTGCTTTAGACCACCCATAAATAGATCACCATTTTCAGTTCCGGTATCTGCTTGGAGAACCACTTTCTAAACAGCCTAGGCTGCTTGTAAATACCATCGGTTAGTGTAACATAGACTGTTAGAAGCATAACAAAGTATGTAGAATATAAATGTATATACAAAGGCTTAACCATTCTAAATGAGGCTTTGATTCTGTCAGTCAGTTTACTAACAATCTAAATACCTGACAGTTGTTAGTTTAAACATGGAGGGTTTCATCATGTTGTCAGCTTCTTCAATATCTGAAACATATTGAATCTAAAATAACTGACTCCATAACTATGTCCATTTTAAATGTTAAAGGAAATGTTTGTCAAAAAAACAACAAACAAGCCAGGTTTAGCTTCTTTATGAGGCTAATGTTGGTAGCAAACACTGTTAATGAATAATCTCTTAACACAATGCTAAAGTTAGCTTCTTATTTGCCAGTCTCTTATTCATATTGTCCATTGCAGTGCAGCAGTAGTGTCTGAGTTTGAAGGTGGAAAGCAGGATATCATGGAGATGCTAATGTTGTTCCTACATTATCCTAAATACAAATTGGAAGTACGAAGGTAGGCAGTCATGGACGGGAGGGAAAGTATAGAAACACATACTATAACATAAGCTACTTGTGCTGTATTTACAGATAACCCAGATGTGGGGGTACTTACGGTTGTGTCTGCACCAGTGCCTGCAGCAAGGGGGCCTGAAGGTAAGATGGCCATTTGTTTTTGAAAAGGGAGGTGTGAAGATCTGTCATCAGTTAGACCTGCTTTTGACAGTAAGTTCTACCTCTTGTATGCAAAATGGATCAAGTATTAGTAATGCCACTTACTAAAATTTGTATTATCACAAAGGTTAATCGTTGCACCCTGAAGGAAGTGTCACATTGCAGGGCTGTTCAGAAGAAAGATAAAGGTTACCAGGAACAATAGATGATGATAAATGTAGACTGGTATGGGCAAGATTTATTAAGCTACACATACAGAAGTAGCATCCCTCAGTATGATGTCAGGCTGCCATGTTTGCTAATCCAACATGCCAGACGTCTCAGCATGGGGTTGTCGAGGTTCATAATGATGTTCTCTGATAATCCATCCCATGCTTTTTAATATTCTCACGCAGCTCCTGCAGATTATATGGTAGGGGTGGAGTGTTGTAGTGTGTCCAAAAACATCCCACGTTTTTGTGTGTTCAAGGCAAGCTCTTAAGATGGCAGCAGTATGTGTATTATTCTGTTGTATTTTCAGTTTTTCCTGTTATGTAAACCCATTTTCAGGAATGTTAGAATCTAGTGAGAAGGAATACTCTCGATATAGAGATTCTGACTCGGCCAGTGCAGTTATCTTCATTAAACTCAGTATGCTGTGCAGATACAATTACACATATTATAGAAATACACACTAGTATGTTAAACAAACTTTAACAAGCTTTTATTTTTCAGATATCGTGATGATTGGGATCTGCTTAATGACTGCTGTTCCTATAATCATCTTAATAAACCTGCTGTACCTGAAATGTGTACGACGAAGGTAATAAGATGCAGTCAGGCTATGCTGGACTGGCTATGTTGTCTTGCTTCTGAAAATAAGACTTTGATTAATACAGTGAAGGTAATCAAATATTCAGACACGTTTGTTAGCTTATATACTAGCATTTACATACAACATATAAAAAGTTTGCATTCATAAGTAAAAGCAGTAAGAAGCAAGAAGTGACCTGTTCTTCTTTGGAATATGTTTCTGTTGGAATTACAAAGTTATGAAGGTACCACTGAGGACCTATGGGATTTAGGTGATTGACTTGGCCCTACCAGACACATTCACCTATAGAAACCAGTGTCATTGTTAAAATGTCTCCTCTACACAGATTCAGTTACTTGACCAATGAAATGAATTCTCCTATATGTCCCAGTGCAATGGTTCATTCATGTTCATTTCAGTGATAGGTGTTGTCTCAGTACTGTTTACTGAGAAGCAAAGCTTTATCATGAAGCTCCCATCACCATACTTTGTTGTGGGCATGGTGTTCTACAAGAGCCAAGTATAAAGAGCGGATTTATTGCCAAGGATTTTTATTTTTGTTTTGCCTGACGAGAGAACACTGTTGCAAAGGAGTTCTGATTTGTCTTAATGCTCATGTGCAAATGTTACACGTGCCCCTTTCTATTCCTCTTTAATCAGTTCAAAAAGTGTCTGAATACTTTTTCACCTTCACTTTAGCTGTATAACCTTTAAAAAGCATTACTAAACGTGAGTTTAGTTATAAGTACAAGTTAGTAAAGTGTAGATTTCTATAGATGTTTTCTCTGGTGTAAGCACTGAATGCTCACTTATTTTGTGCTCATTGTCACACGTATCCCTGTTTTCATAGAATAAGGAAGACATGCATGTCAGTGGGACCCTCATGGCTTTTTGAAAATTTACCGAAGCTTGGAAACAGCAATGCAATCAAACTTCTGCAGGTACTACATACTACATCCAAACTTTTTCTTTAGAATGTCCCTACTTACAATGAGCTTCATTTGTCAAAATTCTAGCTACAAATTTAACTTTTGGTTGTTTTGCATAGTTCAACAAACAGTTGTTCTTAATACCCTCCTTAGCCCATAATGTAGCCAACTGATTCCAATTAAGTTTGGAAATACAAAAGTTGTACCAACTACACGAACAGAATAAACTTTAGCATTCAAAGATGTGCCATGTGTGGTATGAATTAAGAGACAATAAATGACTTGCTAATAGAGTTATCATGTACTTAAGGATAGCGTCTAATATTACAGCTTCATTTACAGTGATAGCTACATTTTGCATAGATGTAACACTTTTTATGTTCAGTATTTCCCCACTTCATTGGTTAGAAAGTTGGTACATGAAAGTTGGTCAAATTGGCACTCGGGCAGCCTTCTTCTGGATAAGCTCATCTGTTTTACTCTCTATCAGGAAGCTTTTTTCTTTTTGGAGTTTTTGCAGTTATTTACAGATTTACTTTCAGTCATGGGCATCTATAGGCCAGTTTTAGCAGGATATTAGCCAAATGTTATTTAGCCCCCCCATTTTTAGGCTGTTTTTAAAAATGTCATGATGAACGTATTTTTAGGGCAATTAGAAATCATCCTAGAGGGTTCATACCCCCAGACACCCACAGTACAGGCTTAGCTTCCTATCCATTATACTCAAGTAATGTGTTTGCTCAAGAGATTTCATTTCATTCCAAAACTACATTTAAAGCATTCTATTGGTCAAAGGAAAGCTGCTGAACTCAAAAAAATCAGAATTTAAAGATCACACACAAAAAAAGAGATTTATTTATTTATTGGGCAATGACAACATACTGTCCTTCAGTTTATACACATGATGTATCTTGTGTTTTTGTTCTTAGGAGGACAATTGTGGGTCTGACTTGTGCTGGCAGCCAGTGGACAGTGATCCACCCTTGTCTCCAGTAGAAGACGTTAGTCCACCTATCGAAATTAAGGATGCATACCCCATTGTCAGTAAAGAAGACCCTCTTGAGGAGAGAAAGGTTTTGCAAGATTGGGTAACCTGTCCTTATAAACCTCAGATATCAATTGTTTCTCAAACAGTTGAGGCAGTGTCTGAAACAGCAGAAAATGAAGAGGATGAGCATTCCTGGCTGGTCTTTTCACCTAGCTTCAATGGGTTTGATGAAGAGTTTTTTCCAAGTCAAGGAATTAATGGGCCTCTAAAGAGCTGCTTGACTGTGGATGGAACACCCATACCTGTGGATGTTGTTGATGGACTGATCGTTCTTACTCGGACTACTTTGGAGGAAAACATTTGGAGAGTGGAAAGAGATGAGACATTTGAGACTGGAACCAGAAATGATGATGAGGACTCATGCAAAGGCCAAACAGTGCTGCCCAGTGATCTTGTGAAGAACTTGAGAGAGCCGTTCTTTAATGTCAGACCCCACTCAACACAAGGGGCTAGCACAATACTACATACCCAGGCAGCTCTGCATACTCTACAGGTTGATGACCAATTGCTCTAAAAAGCCCTACAAATGGTTGACATTTGTATGTGATGCTCAACGGTCAACCATTAACCAAGCGAATCTGTACTTAAGCTGTACCTTCTACATCATAAACTAAACAGACCTCCTGAGGATACATGTCATATATGGATTGTCTGTGGAAACTTTAGTATCACCAGTTCAGGTCTATGTTCACACTGTATTTTAAGCATTAATTTCAATGAGATGTTATAGTGATACACTGTCCTATATAATTCTCATGAGGATCACTTCAACTTTTCTTTTCTATTAATTTGTTTACCGTTGTATACCTTTACTTTGCTAGTAAGGCATTAAAATGTTGTTTACATGCCATCCCAAGTTTTTGGTTAGGGTTAGAATCTCTTTAGTGCTGTCTGGAAGAGTCTGGTTTTTAAAAAGTGCCATAAAATGTCATCATTTTAAATAATTATAATTTTTTTTAAATCCATGTATAAGGTATGTGACTTGGTGGTCAGGATAAAAAATGCCCAGATGCAGGTTTACATGCCCTTTATCATTTGTTGACCATAGAATGTGCAAAGTAAAATAAAAGTAAAAAAATTCCTGTCCAACCTTAAACAGTGCTACAATTACATTCTGGCACCTGTACAAGCTGTAGCATTAAGGTGGAACAAAACTTTCCATTAAGAAGTCAGCCACTTCAAGCTCATTTTAGGATGAACATCCACCTTGTCAGCTGGCACTTTGGATCTTGTTGACTTCCCCTTCAATGTCTTTATTGGTAGATTTCTCCACATAGTCCACCCTTTTTTATTGCTATTGCTCTGCTGTTGTATGTGAACCTTGGGGGTGTAAATATTAATTTAACAGTCTGGGATTTTTTTACTGCCTTTAGTTGTAAATGTGAATTTGAATTTGAAGGAGGAGACAAAAGTTTTGAAGTTCACGGTATGTCAGGTCTATATATCATGGTCTTTTTACTCAGTAATGCCAATGTAAACACAGTTTCTATCCTATAGCACCTTTAAATACTCTTTGGTGCTGTAAAGACTGCGAAATTGAATTGTTTGGCCATTTTGAATAAGGTGCCAGCAACATGTTTCATTCGCGTTTACCAGTGTCATGTTTTTTCATAATGTTCATGGTGGTTTTTCATAATGCGAAAGTTTAATGCATAATACATAATTCCAAATGTTTCAAAGGGTGACAATTCATTACTGGGTCTCTCTTTTACAGAGCCATGCAGCTGTAATGTGTGCTGAATGTGGTTTGGCATTGTCTTGCTGAAATAAGCAAGTCCTCCCCTAAAAAAACATTGTCTGGATGGCAGCATATGCTGTTCCACAACCCACATATATACAGCATTAATGGAGCATTAATGGAGCACAGATGTGCAGGTCATAAATGATGGTATGGATGCTGGCACTATGCACTGCTAGAAGATCCCACTGTAGTCCTGTAGTCCTGAGGATGCAGTGTCAATGATTTCCGGAAAGAATTTCAAATTTTGATTCGGGACACACAGGACACCTTTCCATTTTACTTCACTCTTAAATGAGCTTAAGCCTGGAGAAGTGCAGCAGCATTTGCACTGTGGATGAACTGATGAACTGTGTTCACAGACAGTGCGTTTGGGAAGTGTTACTGAGCCCATGCAGTGATTTCTACTGCAGAATTGAGCCTGTTTTTAATGCGGTGCCACCTGAGGGCCCAAAGGTCACGTCCATATGGTATTGGTTTTGGGCTGTGTCCCCTGCATACAGAGATTTCACCAGGTTCTCTAAAACTTTAGATGATACTATGTAGCGTAGATTATAAAATACCCAGTTCCAGGAAATGTTGTTGTTTTTTAAGCAGTCTTTTACAGAGTGATGAACCCCTCCACATCTTTACTTCTGAATACTCAGTTTTTCTGGGATAACAATGAATCATATAACTTTCTTTTTTTTAATTACACCAATTTACCAGTTTTTTGTTGTCCTTTTTAAAATGTGTTGTTGGCATCACATTCAAATGGTCTTTCAAAAACAATAGATTCCCGTTTCAACATTTGCATGGTGTCTCAGATTTTAATATTTTACCTATCATGGTATTCTGCTTTTATTTATATTTAGACCACATCCCAACTCTTTTGGAAACAGGGTTGTGCAGGTGTGCCAACCTTTACAAAACTGGTCAGTTATTAGTTTCACTTACCTGCTCCCCAGTCAGTTATAGTACATGGATTCTTTTGCTGTCTACTGTAAACATGTGGCCACGATTCTCAGGTTTTGCTTTCCTAAAACTACATAAACAACAAGACAGAAAGTGAAATATACAGAAAGGAATACAAAAAGGAAATGAACCCCATTGCCATCACCACAACCCTTTGTAACCTTTCGCACAAAGTTCCGAACTGACATACAAGTACATATGTGCCACAGTCAAAACTTGGTCTCCTCTCTTAACCCGTCCTGATATTGATGATCCAAAAGACGTGTGTACTTATATATTTTAGGTGTGCACAGCAGAAAAAAATCTTATTGCCAGTTTTCCCTAGATTCCTCAACCTAGATTGTTACTCAACCTCAATATAAGTTAGAGCTAACTGATTCTGTTGTCAGAACTAAAATACATATTTAGTTAAGCTAACATAAGAACGTACAGTTAGTCATACCAACTTGTCTCCTTTCACACTTATGACTTTCACATCTGCTTTAATCCAGACTGATGTAAAGTTTTAATCATGTTACAGAGGTAGGAGAACGTAGTGTTCAGCATTTTGCTCAAGCTCTCTTTTTGATAGAACATCTTGTCCTTGCTTAAGAAGGGAACTAAACCCTCCCATGTGATTGGCAACAATGTTAACCACTACATAAGCCCTTGATGGCACAGTTTTGATATTTGTACATAACAGAGTAAGATGTTTTTAAGGATATTTGGCCTCATAAAAAAAAAAAAAAAGCTCTTTTTACAGTCAGTCATGTGAAGTTCAAAATCTACATAATGTGCATATATGATATGTATCATGCCATTTTTTGTTACACATCAACAGAGTTTCATTTCCGATTTTTGATATTTCCAACTGATTAAGCAGGAATTGGTGTAGAATATAAGACAATACTGCTGCCACTGCATGTCAGATTAGGGTTTGATTCTCTGCTTTGGAAAAAAAGTGGTCCTTGAGTGACCAGTGCTACATTCCCTACCACTGTATTGTAACTAAAACTGTACTATGCTCTGGATAAAAGCGTTTGCTAAAATGTGATGTCAATATGAAAGGAGAAAAGTAAATATGACCAAAAGAGCTTTGACTAGTTGTACTTCTCAGAAACCTTAAGTGCCTACAACAGAATGTAAATCAGTGTAACCTTTTTTTACAGGAGCTGAGTAAACAAGAAAAAGCTGGTGGAACTAAGAGGAACTGGTGGAACTAACGAAGATTTATTTTGTAATGTGTAAACTCCAATTTGTTGTTGCAAATGTTTTAATGTGAAGTAATTTTGGTAAATGTCAGAAGCATAAACAACTTTTGTAAGCTATTGTAAGACTTAATATTTGTGAAAGTATTTACATGAATTTAGCTTGCCAACTGGCTAAAGGACTTTTAGTACTCGGTTTTAGTCACTTTCACACTTTGCAGAACCACATGGCCCACAAGGCTGTTTTTATAACTTCCTGAGAAAGTTCTCACACTATCCTGAAGCTTGTAAGAAGGTGCACCCTCCTCTCACTGTGCACATGCTAATGTTTAACTGTTTTACCTTAACAATAGCTATTATTCGCTGCTAATCATTCCACTTTTATAACGCTAACTAGATATCATGTCATATCACGCTTCATCAAGAACTCAAGCTTGAGCAAAGAAGGATACAGTCTGAATTAGATTTCCGTACTGATGTATTACAACAGGATTTGATCAAATTTGAAAAAAATATATATATAGGAAATACAGTGGGGTCAAGAAGAGGACCAAATTGCCTTTGTTTTGTATTCTTTTGTAATACAGTACTATCCCCTGGGGAGGTAATTAAATCCACCTGAGAATCAATCCAACACAAGCTTCAATGGAAGAGATAAGGATATAAAAAGTCGCTTCCCAGATCGGAGGAAGTCTCAAAGGTTTGGGCCCGGCTGTACATTACTTTGACTTTAGATTTTATACATTCAGTGACTCGAAACCTTGTAACCTTGTTGTAAAGTTTTATACACTGACAAACAGAATCGCAAAACAATAAAAACACATCACATAGTATATTCCACTTTATGATATTTGGTAGTGGTTGGTTATTTAAACAGACCATACCACCAGAATGGCTCATCTTGGGATAAAGACCCCTGAAATTTTAAGCAGGGGGTCTTACTTCTGTGGCT
The DNA here is from genome assembly GCA_024036415.1 of Prochilodus magdalenae. Lineage (NCBI taxonomy): Eukaryota > Metazoa > Chordata > Actinopteri > Characiformes > Prochilodontidae > Prochilodus > Prochilodus magdalenae. The sequence goes on from JAMWET010005258.1 coordinate 858,078, forward strand.
ATGTAACACTATGTTACATATAAACAGACCCTTCAGAAAGTTCAACATTATTTATTCTTTATTTAGCATATTAAGATGTAATACAGGGAGTCTACCAAAACATTTAGGTTAATGTTAAACGGTGGTGCTCTAGTGTCATGCCACGAGAGCATCAGATTAATTGAAACATGATGGGATATAAACATGTACTAAATTACATAAACATTTTAAATAATTAAAATACATTGGAAGAGAGCCTGCATATTGCATAATAACTGTGGTGTACAACCACAGAAGGGTCTGTATGCTATCAGCTGCTCACTCTAAAAGATTTGCAACATACCAAGTTGCACAAGGAGTGGACTAATTTGCTTGGTGAAAAATTGTTTTGGATTTCCTGGACGATCTTGGCAAAATACGTCCAGAGGTGGGTAGAAGCTGTGATGTTGACTCAGTGCTTATAAGTTCTGCTGAATTGGGGAACTGGAGTAGGTTTCCTTCCTCTACTTTTTTGCCAGCTTGATTTACAGTGAAGGGAAGCAAGTTTGCTTTTGGTTTTGTTATTTGAAAACCAAAAAAAAAACCCATGAAAACCATTTGTTATATTGAATTTCTGAGTTTCTTGTCTTATAAGATATGGTACTCTCTTAGGCGAATAAACCCCAAACCATTATGCTCTCATCTTAGTACTTTACTCTGGGTGTTCTAGGGATGATATGCACAAACCTTTCTCCAGACCTGAGCAGCCGAATCACTGACAGAGAGTTCTATTTTCTTTTATCTGGTCAGAGAGCATTGGACCAAAAGAGCCCTGATTTTTTTAAACGTGCATCTCTGTGCTTCATTTTATTTGGGGTGTAGGAAAGGAGATGACTGCGGTACAGCTTGTTTCGTACTGTTCTCTGTTGTTCTTGCTGAAAGAAACCAGGAACCAGTTTTTGCTCTGACTCTATAGCTTTTTCTATTTGAGTGTTTTTGAATAAGGTTGTCCCTGAGAACTTTAGGAAGCTCCTTCACTGTGATTGCAACTTAATGTCTGAAATTTTCCAAATTATGTGCATGTGTATTTTAACATGGTGGTTAATTTTTTTTTAATCTTATCCATTTTGTTTTAAAGCATATTGTTTCTTATACTTATAAAAATGCATCATATTTTCTGCATATTTACACAGTATAGTAGAATTTTGTGGCATCAGAGCACCCTTTTATTTCCGAGATGTTTTGTTTAAGCTTAGCTGGGAATCCACCCAAAAATCATCTGAACACAAGCATCGGTAGAAGAGACAAGACTAAAAAATTACTTTTACAAAGGCCCAGATTGTCAATAAGATCTCAGACTTTTAGTTCCCACTGTACATTACTCTGATGATATACTCATCATCAAAAGAAGTTGCATACAGAAAGAAACAATCAACAGGAATGAAACTTGGTGGGTAGGTTTGACATCATGAGACACAAGTTTCATGCTTGGACGGTCTGTATTGCTGTACCTGACTGACTGCATAAGGTCGATCCGTCATGCATGCTTTCTATTCTGACTCATGCTATTCTGTTCTTAGCATACTTTGCAAACAAAGTATGTCTTAGAGAGGAGTTTGAAAGCAGTTTGAACAGTTGGAAGGTTGGAGAGGGGTTGCATCGTAGGGCTCCACGAGGCGGGATGGTCTTACAAATGTATTGCCACTCGTGCAGATACTACCATAGTACGTTGTTAGGGGCAGTGCAGATACTACCATAGTACGTTGTTAGGGGCAGTGGATAGAAGAAGGCATCCACCAGCGACATGAAGGATCTGCGAGTCCTACACGAAATGAGAGAGAGAACCGCCAAATTGTCTAAAAAAGTAACTCACCATTCATGATTGCAGACATTCAGCAAGCAGTGATGCACTCCATGAGCCATCCTGTTAGTGCCAGCATCATTGGCAGACGGCTCCACTACACAGGACAACATGCACACTGTTACGACGACTGCCGCTAACACCACATCAATGATGCAAAAGATTGCAATGTGCTTGTGCCAGACTGTTATGGAGTGACTCCATAATAATGGCAGCGGCTCTCCTCAGTGACAAGTCTTGTTTTTGTCTTGGTAGAGATGACCAATAAATCTGTTTGTGGAGGCATCATGCTCAGCACCAAGATGAATGGCTTGTTGTCACATGTCACACATCCAGAAGACCTGGTGTCACTCCACCTTCTCCCCTACTGCAAAATCTGCAGGAATTTTCAAGGTGCATGGATGGATGGATTATCACAGGACACCCTTAGGAACCTCTTCAACTCCATGCTGAGACGTCTGGCTTGTTGCGTTAGCAAACATGGTGGCCCGATGCCATACTGAGAGACACTACTTCTGTATGTGTAGCTCAATAAATAAAAAATTGGTTGTTGTCTTCCTTCCAAATAGCACTGCCATATGATGCTTCCTTGCAGGTGCAACTATTCTTTTGATAATAAATGTGTATTTGATCCAATGACTCAAAACATCTATAGACTGGCAACCTTGTTTTGATGACTTACACAATGAAAAAAAAAACACTCTTGCGCATAGTGCTATACAGAAGTCTTTCAATCTAGCCTGTCATTACAAGTACTAGTCACAAAGCAATAAAAAGATGTTTCATTGTGATTCCTGTTTATGGCAGAGTTTTTTTGATAGCATTAGGCCATAGGACATTTAAATCTGAACTTTGAAAGAACAAACACGCTTTCTTTGACAAACATCTGTTGGTGAACACCAAAATGGCTTCTCTGGGGACGAAACTAAGACTCTTGAACTTTGTCTGATGTTATCTCAAATTCTGTTCTCAGCACATGATCTCCTTCCATTATCCTATACTTAGGTCTTACGTGTTGGACTGTATTTAACTCTTAAGACAGTATGTAAAGGTTTTTGTTAAATTAAGTTTGGGTGTGTTAACTACCATCACCCAGATTTGTGTCCTTGTGTATTACAGAAATGTCTGACTCTGACATTTCATCTGTTTACACCTTATTTTTTGTTTTAACTGTGTGTTTTTAATGTTTTATGTAGCGACAGGCAGCCTAGTTTACTGTACCTACCATAATGATGTAACATTTATCTACATTGCAAAATGGCACTTCTGTTGTTTGTTCAACAGCATCAAGAAAAAACATTGCAGATGCTGCACATCTCCACCGTCCCCTCTTACTATCTTCATGTCTTAACGCTGATGAAAACTCTTCAGATAAATATTGGATGATGGTGGTGAATAATGAGGAGACAGAGCTGAACTTGAGATTGATTTACTAGTAGAACTAATGTTAAGGCATTTGGCTACAGCATTTGGGAAATGGAAACTGACACTGGGACCTCTGATAAACCGCACAGATCCTGCCAAAATATTCAGAACTTGCAGTTTATCACGCTTTAATTTAGTTGTGACTTTTACATTGGTAATGGGAGCTGTTAAGATAAAGTTAACTTTGTTTTCATTACATTCTGCTGTGTGTGGTTGTATGCCGGCTTGTATGGTAACTGATGAGAGTTGCATGACGACTCTGATGACTTTGAGCAGTTTTCCTAGCTAGAGATAAACTGCTGTAAGACATGATAAATTAAGAAAACATTTGTAAACCTCTTATTTTGACTTTTCAGATCTTAACTTGAGAGAAAACCAATGGATGTTTCTGGAATACGGCCCCTGGTTCATAACCCCAGCAGGTTTCTATAGCAGCCCTGGCTTGAACACAGATGTGATCTTCCTCTCTTGTACTCTGACTTGCAAAGTGAAAGTATAGCTGCATTATACATTACGTGTATAAACCTGAAGTGGTTATGTGCACTGGAAGTTTATTATATAGCACTTTCCATATGCTGTTTACATATATTTTAAATACGCATATACTCTATTTTATAGCTATAGTGGTGCTAAAATGATTGAATAATCCAGCTTTATCCTTGCTGCCAAATCAGTTTTTGTAATGCAAATTGAGAAAGTAGAATGACAATACTGACCTCTCTGATGGTCATTCTACAGCAAACAACATGTATCATGTACACGATCATGTAAATTTCTCTATGTCTAATAATAAATGGAATATTCCATTGTTATTAGGTGGGGCAGGTTTGGGTAACAGGGTTGTGTATAAAATGGAATACAGGTTAAAATACCTTTCTATTCAACTAAATGAATGATTAGAGAAAATCATCCTTTGCTTTGTTGCTTTTAAGTGGACAGTTTAATTATGTAGGTTAATTAAGTATGTTAAGGAAAATATTTTACTGAGAAACGAAGTGGAACAGCTAAGACATTTTTAAAGTTTTTCGTGATTTAATAATTTTATTTGAAGTTAAAGAACAGAGCCCTTCATTTCTCTATACATGGAAAGGATATAACCTCACTGTCGGTTACTCTAGCTTTCTTTGACTGTGTTTATTTCAGTATGATGTTAGGCTAGGCTAGGCTAATGTTACTTCATACAAAAGGAATCGAAATATCCGAAAGCCACCTTGGCCGCCTCTAAACCCCTTACTATATCAAGACATGCATATTATAAAAAGCTTACCGTGCTACATAATGCTCTACTAATGATGGTATTTAGGGCGATAGCAGGCTATTCAGACTGAGACTCAGACCTTACTTTACCAAACTTCTCAGAGTAAGAATGCTGAACCTGGACCAGCTTGTGTCTATTATGTAACGCTGAATATAATGACAGGACCTGATGAGAGCTGATCTTAGAGCAGTGCTCGGACTCTTGAGGTGCATGATAAATACTGTATATGCAGATGAACTCGTGGCTCCGCCCCCTTGCGCGCTCCTGACTGAGCAGGGAAGGAGCGAGCGCACATGAACGACGTGTGCCAGAGAGAGATAGCCAGTCGACCTGAACCGGAGAACTTTTGCCTTCCGACTTATCGAATTAAATTCAGTCTAAAACGCCTGGAGCGTCTCCAAAGCTATGGACCGATGACCTGGGTAAGTTTCTCTACTCGGCCACAATAAAAGCTAGACGGTGAACTTTTCAGGGCGAGTTAATGAAAGGCGATGTAGACGGCAACTGCCGCGGCAGCAGGGTTTTACGCTGCCACACTAAATGACTCACCAGCACTAGTGCACTCTGCCTCAGCCAGCACCTGCCCTGTCCTGTAATCACCAAACCGTGGTCAAATGTTGCCGCGGCTCTTTCTCTCTCCTCAGCCCTCGGCATGGTAGGACTGGACGGACTACCGGAGCGAGTGGGTTCCATGCCTCTTACATGCAGCATTTGGTCCAACTTCATCTTCCTGCTGGCTTTGGGTACCGGAGCACCTGCGGACGGATGGGCGGATGGTGCGTAGCACAAAATTAGCCACCTCTTCAGGTCATATAAATTGGCTTTCTCTCATGTTCGGTATCAGAATTCTCACTGTGCTCGTCATGTGTCTCCATTCATGTCTCCCAGAGAAAAGATGCTCTGTACACGCGAGCAATGAGGTCCACATGGGCTCCAGCTTCCCTATCTACTGTGTCTTCAAAAATGAGTGCAAAGCACGTATTTACCAGGATAAGAAGGAACTGCAATGCTCAAGCTGCAATTCCACCTATGTGAGAAAGGACATTGTGAATCTAACACAGACCACCACCTTCACCTGCAAGTGTATTGGCTTTTCAGAGCCCTGTGGGATCGATATCACTCCAGGGTGTAAGTATACAACACAAAGCTTATGTATTTTTGCTGTTTTTCTGGGGTTTGACATGGTTTGAAAATGCCTGTTGCCCTTTACATTGTGTGTACGTTTTGTGATGAATGGGCTAAAAAGAGCCTGGTTACCTTGACTTCTGTTACAAGCGAAGTCGTTTTTTTCCTTTTCTTGTAAAGCTTTGGCACTTCAAGGTTTAGTGGAACATTGCTTCCAACAGCAGCCATATGTTTCACATCAGCTTCTTTTGAGGAAGTTTCTGACTTGAATTCTCGCAAATGGTTATAGAATTGGTCTGCGAATGCTGGGTGTTACATGAACAGAGGACTGACTAGTGAAATGCAGGAGAATGGAAGTGAAGTTTCAGGGTGGAGAGTGTCAAAAACCAAAGTGATGTTTACAAGCTGTACAGAGTTCCTAACTATTGACCACGGTATACGGCCATCCAAAGAGGCTCAGTTTGGAAGCTTCTCAACTTCTTTTTCAGATCCGCCTGAGACTCCACAGAACCTCACTTGTGTGCAAGAAGGAGAACTTGGCAATGTGAAGTGCACATGGAAAGCGGGACGCGAAACCTACATCCAGACTACATCATGGCTGCGGTTAGTAACGAGAACAATAAGAGCACCTTTTAAAAAAGGAGCACCTTTTAAAATTCGCTTATTATATGATCTGTTTCATGTAGATATATCATCTATACTGGTACTGATGTCACGCACCAATGCTGATTCCTTGTTTAAACAGTACTGACAGATAACCTAAACTTAGTTAACTAAAGAGAATGTAATATCATAGGAGTTGTAAAGATGTAAAGGTCCCTTTGGTGCTGTTTGAAAAAAATAAAAACAGCAACAAAATAGAAGAATAAAACTGTCCAGGCTAAACAAGCTATTTCAGCGTTTAGACTTTGTACCAGCAGTCTAAAAACCCCTAGGTTTGTGAACTTCATTAATGCAAACTTAAATATCATCTGATACTGATATATATTTTGGTAAGTGTTGTAATGTGATATTGTCAATTTCATTAGTGTTGCGTAACTTCATGTGTCCTAATTACACACAGACACACAACCACACAGTTAGGTAATCTTACAAATTGTGAGTCATATTGTTTTTCTTTTTGCAGGGTGTGTGGGGACCCTCCTGTTAATTATGCAAGTGTTGCCCTCCATGATGGGACCCTTTCAGCCACTTTTCCCATTCCAGCTACACAAACTACATTCTCTGTGTTGGTCAGTGCCACCAACAGCCTGGGCTCCGTAACTTCAGATGTCCGTAGCTTCATCCTCAACGACATAGGTAAAATAACGGCCTGACATTATTGTGTATATTATTGTCCATAGCCTATATTGTACAGTTTGTTTAAAAGTGAGGCTGCCTTAAAGCAATACTGATTAAATTAATTGATTATGGCTACTGTTAATTAAATGAATAATTATGTAATCTATTTTACATTTTGATGAATAATTAGGTCATTAATGCTTTAGAAGAAGGCCAAGCGATAAGGATATGCAGAACTGAATGATAACTAATCGATGCAGAGTTTTAACAAAAAACACTAGAAAAAGAAGCCTTAAAAATATAAAACCTAAAAATAATAAAACCCAACTTCGTTTTACTTTAAGAGAGTTTATAATATGAATTATAATTATGCCAAAATGCTGGTTAATCATTTTTAATTATTTTTTTAATCAGGTAATAAAGAAAGTCCTGGTCATAATACAGTTTGTTTACAGACTAACTTTAGCAATGTGTCTTTCTGGTGTTCTGTCTGTGTACAGTGAAGCCCTTGAGCCCAGATATCAGTAAAGTGGAGTGCTCCTCCAGACAGTGCCAGATCTACCTAAACCAAGCTCCAAGTATTCAGCTGGTGGAGATCCAATACAGAATGGATGAGGGGACCTGGAACACCACGTCATTCGAAGTAGGTACACTTGGAACACATATTGCAAATTCAGCACATAGAAAGATATGAAGACAGATTGGTGGACTGCTATCTACAAACCTGGTATCCCTCTTTAAACACCAAAACCACTTCGTGCCTTGATAAGATGATGACTTGATAAGATACCTAACACAAAATGTACAGCAGCAGAGTGTTGACTCATGGTGACGCTGGCAGCCCACAAAACCTAACTGATAGTGTTAGTTCGAGCTCAAAGCACTTTGAGGGCTGATTCAGATCTAGACGGTTAAATGTCATGGGGATTTTTCTATCCCCAAAAGGTGACATAACTACCATTAGTTTTTCTGTTAAAAAACTGGGAAATTCTTTAAAATAATCTTTGTAGATTTTGTTTAGATGGCATCTTATTATTTTACTATTATATATTAACTTTAAATAGCACATTTGTTCTTTCTTGTGCATTAGAAGTTACCAGTTTACCTCATCATGTGGTAAGTGCTATACATGAATCCTAAAAATGAAACCATTCTGTGATCTTTATACATCAGTAGGAGGAGCTTAACTATTGGAGCTCTGCAAGCCTTGCAGCAATAGGAACAGTTATTGTTATTTTGGCTGTATTGTTGAGCACTTTTGATGCAACATAATATAATTATGCATGTGGAAAATCTTCAAATTGGGGCCACAATATTATTCGATTTATTTCAAAGGAGCAATATCCAAAATATGTAAAACCTGTCTAATTTATACTCCACATATTCCCTCCTCTCCCGTTTACTTACTAGTCTAGAAGAATCATTGCGAGTTTGCTCCAGTAGTGGAAAGTAATGACAAGGTTAAGGTTTGTTTTACTGCTATTTTCATCATTTATGTTCTTTAAAGTGTGCTTACTTGCCAAGAGTGTGCAGGCTATATTTTGACATTAAGGTGATCCACTATGGCATCTTTATTTCAAAGGATATTACAAGACAGGATGGTTTTACTGTCATGAAATAAATCAATTAGAAACAGTCAGAAACTTTGCTTTCCTGCCTAATGGAAATTAGCTAGCTAGTTAGCTAACTCTGGTGCAAGGTAAAAAAGCACTAAATTCTGCATTCTGAATCATAGTGCAGATGGCTAGTTGTAGTACTAAGCTTTGCCTTACTCTTTTACAAAGAGTGAGATATTTCTGTCCCCATCTACATGAAAAAAAATCACAAGGATTCACAAGAAGATTCAAACCACAGAGTTCTCTTTTTCTCATGAAAAGAATGGCTAGGTTGTGGTTTGCTAAGAAGTACCCATGTTTAGTTCAGCAAGTCTTAATACTTAGTTACACTACGCAGATTTTGCTGTGATAGTATGATGTGCTGTTTGTTACATCCGCTGCATAAAAAAATCTAAGTCTAGTACTTGTGAAAAAAGGATAGGCAATCCTGCTCCTCTGTCTAAATCAAGCAAGAAAGATTGCAGTTACTGTCATAGTAAGCATTTAAAAAGAATTACGTCAGATTCACACTTAAAACCAGGCAAGGAGGAGCTGGTGATGCATGTATGATGAAGCTTGGAGTGACATCTGTTTAATGCCTGTCTGTTGATTTGGGGGCATTATTAAAAACTCCAGTTAAACAAAAGTTGGGACAGTGTGCACAATGCAGATACAAACAGAAAGCAGGGATTTGTAAATCCACTTTAAGGTGAATTAAAACAGTAACTGTACAAAAACAGGATATTTAAGGTCTTCTCAACTAGACATTGATGCTGGCCACCTGTTCTCAAAAAAGCCATCCCACAAACATGCATTAGGAATTGTTCAAGCAGTTTAAGAACAACCTTGATGCATCACATCATTCAGGGAAGCTGGAGAAACTCTATGCGCAAGGACTTGAAAAATCATTCCTCAGACGGCACTGCACTAAAAATCAACATTCCTTTGTGATGGATATGAATATGGATATCACTAGTTTGACAAAAGTCTTTGAAAATTCATAAATGTATGTTAAGACTGTATGATGCACAGTGAAAGTCATATGTCAGTAATGCCCAGAAATATTGCCAGATCTTCTGGGCTCATCCGAAATGGACTGATGCACAGTGAAAATGTGTACTGTGCTCTGATGTGTCAGCTGTTTAGACTTTCAATGCAAATAACATACCACAGTAATGGTCATGTTTAGGGATGGACAATAAATCATATTTTATCGTTAACAGCGAATGGTTTTTCCACGATAAACACATTGTTGGAGTAGCAATGACAGAAGAGATCAAATACCTCATACAAGCAGTACCAGGAACTGTAAAAAATGTTAAAGCCCCTGAAATGGGTGCTTTCTTTGTGCTGGGATTGGACCCAGCTCTCCCATAAAGGAGACTAGTAAACATTCAGCCAAATCCCAAACACTTGGAGACGTTAAACTGTGCTTAAAAACTCAGCTTTAATGCAAGCTCAACTCAAAACAGCGCACAGCAGCACACAACACACGGGAAGCTCAGGCTAGCTGGGTGACAGAGTCCTTAAAGTAAGATACCCGAGCCAACTAAGAAGACAGTGCCTAACAACACTTAACCAAAAAAATCATTAGCCCTGTTAATTAAACTAAATATAATCTGATGTTCCTGACACCTTTTCAGTGCACAACATGTTCCTGTAGTTCTAATGGAAGTGGCTGTTAGTTTCTCATTTCTTTTTATTTTGTACAGTAGTAAAATGTGCTTTTCTGATTTTGTATGGTGTTTGTTTCAGTAAGAGGTTTTGTGGATTACACTTAATAATATCTCAGCAGTTGTGTTGCATCCAGTCAAAAACAGTTATTCTATTTTAATACCAATTTTTAGTTTCTCATAATTGTTGATGTGCGCATATTTGAAAAAGTATACAGATTTTGAAGCCACAAATGCTCCCTCCTGAGCGACTTAGTGGTGTAGTGGATAGTTCTGTCGCATCACAGCAGTTTGACTCCCCTGACTGGACGACTGGGGTCCCTTCTGTGTGGAGTTTGCATGTCCCCTTCATGTCTGCGTGGGTTTCCACCAGATGCTCAGATTTTCCTCCCACAGTCCGAAGACTGCCCAGTGAGTGCTGCAAATAGCCTCTTGTGACCCTTGAGGATAAGCGGTGTAGATGATGAATGAATATGTCGCCTCCTATGCAATGTTGTACATATATATAAAAATCATAGTGCGCATGCTAGACAAAGTTTGCTTGCAGTCCAACTTTTTATTTTCAGTTCCCGAAAGAGCTGAGAGGATAAAACACCAAATTTCACATTTTGTATCACTTTCAGTTTAAATACTTTTCTACAGAATGTACTGTATCATACTATCCTGACAGGTTTGTACATGCACCAAACATGAATTACCATAGAGCAAATATACAGACAAGTACTTCTAAAAGTCTTTACTCTAAAAGTTTGAGTAAAGACAGAAGTCTGTATGGTAACTTACAGTGCGCACACACAGACCGCAAAAACTGTGGTTCAGCAGTTTGGACAAATGCGTTGCCAGTTCCTTAATTAATATTCTCACAGATTCATTTATATCACACAGCTAATATTTAGCTACAACTGTAATATTGATAGTTGGCTGCATTGTATAGTGAAAATGATACTTGTGGCCAACAAACATACTGCTAGTTTAAGTAGTTGAACATACGTTCAAGGAAACAGCTGCACCAAAATACGTCAAGCTAACCCTGACCTTTTTCCCAAAAGTTGAATTTCAGGTTGACTTTTTTATGGTTTGAAGAGTCCTTTTGTGATTGTATGTCGTGTCTTTTCAGCAAACAAATTCAAGCACAAGCTGGACTATAACTTCACTGAATCCATACAGCCTGTACACGTTCCAGGTCAGATGGAAACTTGGTCCAAATAGAGGACTGTGGAGTGAGTGGAGCAAGGTTGAGAAACAGACTGATGAAGAAGGTGACAAATGAACACTTTAATGATGCATATACACGCTTTACTCTTTCAGGATTGAGGAATTGTGTTAAATTCATCAGTGGTTTTGTAGCTGCATTCTTTTTTAAGCATTGATGTTGACTACAAGGTGTATAAGCGCTGAGGCGTGTATGGAAATAATGTGTGAGAAGTAAGATGGAGTGAGATAAGTGCACTGTACGCTCTGACGTAGCTTTTTACTGGTTTTCGTCAGAAAGTCTTCGGGACTGCTTATCTTCCAAAAGCCTCTCTGTAAGACACATAACTCTTTTCCTGTAATTAGTTTTCTTGTATCATAAAAACATTATTGCAAACTTTTATAGCTATGGTAAATTATAGGAATCTTCTAATTAAGTAATTATAGGCCAAAGAAAGACGTTTATATATAACTTCTGGTGATACCTTTTTGGTTTTTTTTTCTTTTCTTTTTTTTCTTTTATATAACAGTGATTATCTGTGAAGCTGCTTTGAGACAACGTTGGTTGTAAAAAGCGCTATACAAATAAACATTGATTGATTGATACCATTGTGATATGCCTTACCACAGGTAATACTTAGTTTTAGTGAAATTGCATTGGAGAAGAGCATCTACATCTGATTTATTACATGTTTCTAAGCTGCAGAATAGTTTGCACCTTTGCAAGGTGTGTGTCTTGGCTAAGAACAAATCCCTAGTAAGAACACACTGGTGAATCACAGGATCTAAATTTAAAAAATGTGGTTTAAGAAATATTTCTTTCCTGAGAATGGTTGGTGAATGAGTCCCGGTGAGACTTACTAATAGGAGGCCATGTAATAACTCGGTATACTAACAGTGATCTCATCTCAAAGAATATGTTTGTAAATGCTGTTTTTTCCCCTAGCTCCTGCAGCTATGGTTGATGCTTGGTATGTTGAAGAAACCACACAAACGTTGTCTGTCCGGTTACTCTGGAAGGCAAGTATTACTACACAGATGTCATCCATATATAAAAAGTGGGTTTTGAAATTGTACACTCGGACAGTTCTTTGGGGAAGCTCAGGCGTAGTGTTTTAATCATGCTTCCAGAGTCAAACATAACAGTATGTTGGTCTGAGGAAAACTGTACTGCTTCTCTCTTTGGTTCTCTGTGTGTATGGGAATGAATGGTATAGTCATGCTGTTACTCCACATAACACCCCTCCCCAGGAACTACATAAAGGTCAAACCACTACTGAGCAATGACTTGTATGATGTGAACTGCATCCTTCTAACCACTTTGTTGAAGCAAGAGCTTGAAGGCTTTCAAGTTTCAGTTGATGAAAAATCAAGTATAGGCTTAGAGGAAATGACAGTGCTGACTGCTGTCCTTTCCAGAGATGCTGCCATTATGATTTCTCATGCTTCAGGCACAGAATCAGATTATGGCCCTGTCGGAATGTTTACGTTGGTGGAACTGTCCTACAGCTAAAAAGCAGCACAAATAGAAATTAATTCAGTTTGAATGTGTCCTCTGAAACTTTTTCATTAGGAGCTGAGCAAATCAGAAGCCAGAGGAAAGATTCTGGGGTATAATGTGAGCGTGATGGAGAAGGGGAAAAACATCAGTGCTTTTATTAAAGCCCCACACAGACATTACAGTGTGTCCTCCTCTCTACTCAATGTATACATTTTTGCCATCAACTCAAAGGGCCAGTCTCCTGCCAGACTCCTTCAGCTGCAGCCTATAGGTAAGACATAATAACCCATCATACTAATTGAACTGCAGTTCTTTGTCTCTTCTTGAGTGACGTGTTGAGTAAAATGAACACATTGAAGTGAAAAACCTACTTTGGCACATAAGAAATACTATTCAGGTAAACATGTCAGAGACCATTTGTGCACTCTAACAAATGGTATGTGTATTCTAAAACTTTAAAGTTGGCATTTTAGCTATTAGCATCTGGATATTAGCTCTTAACAAGACGTAATACATCTCTAAACTTCTGTTTTTGTGTTTCTACAGGTAATATAAAATTTCGAGTGTCTCACAAGCCTGTGAATAATCACAGTGTCGCCCTCTCCTGGTCGAACCATCATCGTGCACATGAAGATGCAGAGTACCTGGTGGAGTGGTATCCTGCTGGACGAAAGCAGCAGCTGCAGTGGATCAGAGTGGCGCGCCACCTAACCACTATAACCCTTACTGGTATAGCTATCCTCTCTTTTTGGGTTTCATGTCAGTGTTTTGAATATATAATTTAACCTATACAGTCAGATCAAGCTTGTGAACCGCACATTGGTATGTAGCTAGTGGGGGCTGCTGATATGAGTTTTCTCCAAAAGGGACATGTAGTTCATCACTATATTTGATTACTTTTTTGAGCTACCTGTACTTTATTCATATCCAGCCTCCCCTGCAACCCAGAAGGATAAGCGGCTTATTATTGAATAATTGTATATCATGTTTTCTTTCTGCAGCATGTGTGCAGCATTTCTGCAGCATTTTTTTTTCTTCCATTATATCATAAAGACTTGATGCAGCAAAATAAATAAATAATCTATAGTCTATATGATATATATGGGCAGTATAGTCTAGCTCAAATACAAGCCTTGTTACCAGGTACCAACTAGGTACCAGGGCATAGCACCAAAAGTTAGACTTCTGGCATGGTAATGTGGCTAGGTTCCATTAAAAAAATAGAAAATGAGAAAAATATGTGTTACTATTTTGTGGTTAGCTGATATGCATTTAAGAAGAAAATAGCTAACAACCAATAGGTTGTGGATTGACAGACAAAAAATGGCACCATGGCAATCTAAGTGATTCTTAATCAAATTGGTATATCTTTACTTTCTAGTATGTAAAATTTTGCCTTTACAGGAGAGGGCAAAACATGCTTTACCTTTAACTGCTGAACTCAAATATCACAGAAAACTTCAAACAAAAATGGATATATTTATATTTCTTTGGACAGTCACAGTTTGTCATTTTAAGAATATTTTACCCAACTGTAGGCATTTTAGTTTAGTTCAGTTCAAGTACAGTAATTTTGTTGAGTAAAATTATCTCATGATATTAGTCAATACATCAGGTCTGCCATTAGTGCCATTAGCCATGGTCTGATACCACTGCTAGGTCCTGGGATTTGAACCTGCATCCTTTTGGCTGATACACCATGGTTATATGGTAAAGTTCGACACAAATGTCAGATATTTCTGTTGGTGTTGTAATAAAACCTTGTTTGTCTGAAATGGAACCAGTGTGTAACGAAGAAGGTATGTGTGTGTGTGAGAGAGAAGATAGGTCTTAGAAACACTCTGTGTTTTGGGACAGATTTTTGATTTTTTTTTTGTCTTAAGCGCTGCTCCAAAAAAGGTTCTGTTCCAAAACCCTCTCTGTCATGCATGTAGCTGGAGATGATGCACGTTTTCTGTCAGTAATTCTCTCAGACCAGAGGTGCTCTCAGGTTTTCATGAAACTGTGGTAGTCCATCCTCTGAGCTTTAGATAGTTGTGATACCATAGTGACATAGTCACACTTGACTGTGGGTGCACCACTTCAGCCCCTCGCTGCAAAGTGTGAAGGGCTTCAGAGTTTTAGATAGGTGTGTGTTTAGGATGTATGCTAATGTAAATTAGCTTCACTAGTGAGAATATTTATTAGAATTTTGAAAATGTATTCTTACTAATTATTAATGAATTAGTTAATTAATTAGTTATAAACTATTGTTCATCTCTCTTCCTCTCTCTCTCTGTATAGGTTTGCAGCCTACTGAATGCTACGATGGAGCCGTAATTTATCTGTTCCCATCTGAGACGAAAAAAGCTGTTTTTCGTGACGTCTCCACATGGCAATCAGGTTAAAGAATGGTTCCCATAAAAATGAATACATTTTCAGTAAAAGATGGAGAGCAATGCACGGGTATCATAACAACTGTTCCTTTAACCCACAGTTCCACAACAAGGCCCTGTCTGTAACGTCAAAATGAGAGATGACAATGTGGAGGTCACTTGGCTCGAAATCCCTCCAGATAAGGCAGGAGGCTGTGTGGTACAGTACAACATCTCCCTGCAGGAGCTAGGAGGCAAAATAAAAAATTACAGTAAGAAACTAAACGAATGAATATTGTTATGACTGTATTAATATTCCTCTCTGTTGGTAATTGGAGTATTAAAGGTTAAGTTTACCATCCTGAAGTTGTTGACCCTGATAAACTTTGGAGACCTGTAATTTAGTTCGTTCTGGTTACACACTTGATGGAATTGAGTGATCCTGGTGTTGTAGGTGTTAGGCACCCCCAGAGAGAGTATACCATCACTGGCCTGGCACTGGGACAGCAATACAAGCTCTGGGTCTCAGCCAAAACAGAAGTGGGAGAAGGGCCCAAAGGATGTGAGTGCACTATTAGGCTACAACCATCAGGTAAGCCAAAGACATATTACAACACAGATTTACAAATGCCATGCTAGCGGTTCTGCTTTCTTGGGAAATACCATTTCACATCTTCATCTTGTGCTTGCAGTTGTCTTACCTAGTTAGCTAATGTAAATGTTAAATGCCTTCTGACTTCATGTTATGTTCCATAACATTTACTATTTCGAAATGCATATTCTGTTGAAATGTTAATGGAGTTGGAATAGAGAAGCAGGTAACAATTATTCACAACGAAGAGAGGTATTGCAGTTTCATTAATCTTCTGTTAATTTTTGGAGGTACTCATCTTCTTGGTGATGCATAAAACAACCTCAAGCTACATACAACAACTGATAGCTATATGAGTGTTATTCGGTAACTGAGCAATTTATCATCCCAAACATTAATTAATCGTTAATTAAACAGACTTTGGTCAAAATGTTGGATAGAGTTGTTTGTTGCAGCCCTACTGTGAAGTGGGGCATTAATATTTTAAAAATAATTACAGGATCTCAGCAAAGACTGTTCTTTAAGAGACAAATGATTAGGAAATCTACTGATTAAATACACTTTGTAGAATATGAATATCATCGCTGTCTAAAGAAAACCAAGTATCTTCAAAATAGCAGCTTTACAGGAGAGGGCAAAAACCTTATTTAATTTTAATGTAAGTCAAAGTACCCCCCACCCCCCCCCCCCCCCCCTCCCCCCCCCCCCCCCCCCCCCCCCCCCCCCCCCCCCCCCCCAAGTCCCCCCCCCCCCCCCCCCCCCCCCCCCCCCCCCCACATTGGTGTGTTT
Organism: Prochilodus magdalenae; assembly: GCA_024036415.1. Classification (NCBI taxonomy): domain Eukaryota; kingdom Metazoa; phylum Chordata; class Actinopteri; order Characiformes; family Prochilodontidae; genus Prochilodus; species Prochilodus magdalenae. The sequence goes on from JAMWET010005258.1 coordinate 874,681, forward strand.
ACATCATGCATAAAAGTAAAAATTGACAAAAATAAAGATACATCTGTTTTTAGCAGTGATGATATTCAACTTCAGAATGATTTACTTATTTAGAATTAATTACGTACTTATTGTACAACATTAAAGATAATCTGACTATCCTTTCCGTCAGGTAGTATCTTGGGCCCTGGGTAGGTATGAAGATGGACAGACTGTATAATGTTTTATGTTTTTTGCCGCTCAGTTTCTGTATTGCCTGTATTGATTGAAAAATGTTACATGAAATCACAATCTCCTGTCTTCCTGTATTATACATTGTATTATACATACTGTCTGACTGAGCACAATCTGTCAAGTGCAACTGTCTGATACACTTCCTCTCTGAGATTTCTCAGTTCAACATGTTCCACTTTGTACTGATAACCATCTAGTGGCAACATTCTGCCTCTCTAATACTCGTTTTAATGAGTCACCCATGTCTTCCTTTTTCAGCTGAGAAACCTCTGGCCCTGGTAGTGTCAATCGGCGGTTTTGTTTTCCTGACCTGTCTTTTCCTCCTTTGCATATGTCAGTTCTCCTCAGTACACAGAAGGTGAGGACAGAAAAGAAAGATCTACAATCTTGCATAGCACATATTTAGTTTTTTGAACAGAATTCTAAGAAATATTGCATGTTCCGTTTTGTCTTGCAGATTATCCCGCTGTTGTCACTGTCTGATGCCAAGCAATGTTCCAGATCCTGCAAATAGCAAATGGGCGAAAGAGTGTGCAAGTGAGAAGGTACTGACTCACGCTGATTTGCATGTGCTCTTCCATACTGATGCAAATTTATTATACCTGCTTATACCTGCTAATGAATAGATTTAATAGATTTTAGTAGATTAATAATATTTTGGGAAGGCTTTACACCAGAAGTTGGAAGATTGTTTAAAGGATTTGATTGTATTTACCTACAAAAGCTAAAGTAAGGTCAGACACTGATGTTGGCTGATTAGTTGTTGGGCAGTCGTGGGCTGGAGGTTAGGGAGCCAGCCTTGTGACCGGAGGGTCGCTGGTTCGATTCCCTGAACTTACAGTAACAACTGAGGTGCCCTTGAGCAAGGCACCTAACCCCCAACTGCTCCCTGGGTGCTGTGGATAGGGCTGCCCACTGCTCTGGGTAAGTGTGCTCACTGCCCACTAGTGAGTGTGTTTGTGGGTGTTATGGATGGGTTAAATGTGGAGACTAAATTTCCCCACTGTGGAATCAACAAGGGATCTAAATCTTTCAAAATCTAGTTCAGGTCACAAATGGCCACTACACTCATCTCAAAGCAATGTGGAGTTCCATCAAACAGAGAACCAGTTCCACTTCTCTGTTTTCTGGGAGGATCTTATACTATCCTACCTGCCACTTGTCTTTGGGCAAGATGAAGCGAGATGTGTGTGCATATTTTAATGATCAGTAAACAGCATTGCCATCTATGGATGTACCTTAAATGATCTGAATTTTGTCTTTTATAGAGATATTTATATTTTTTATACATTAATACAAAATTCCCCACATTTTGGTGTTTTAAGTTCGCCTCCTCTGATTTGCAGTGGCCCTGGCTGGCTAATGCAGTAGTGGAAGCTACACATAATTAAAGAGGCAATTAATTCCAGCCCTATGTAATTTCTTTTAGTGCAGCAGTGCAGCTCTTAGCATGACTGGTTTAAAAATTCATAGTTCTCTGTCCTTTTTCCATAATCAGTAATATCTCAGTTTATGTTATCCCTGCATGGATTACATAAACATTTTAAAGCCTTTTACTCTTATGATAGGAGGTCTAGTCTATACATTTCTCTGTAGGCTGTTTATTGTACTGCTAGAGCATTAACATTACTGTTCTCCACAAAGGGTGAGATGAAAGTGCAGTTGTACCTCAGTGATTCCAGTATAAGTGAAGAGGAGCCAGATACTGTGGAGGTGCAGGAATTTCCCCAAGAAAAGTTGCTGCAAGGAGAAACCATGCCCGTAGATGGTGCGTGCCACTCAGGCAGCAGCCTCAATGTTCTACACCAGGAACAACACATACCATCTTTACCATATCAGCCCATCACCACCAGCTCTTACTTTAAAAGCTTGTCCAATTCATCAGACACTACTCAGGCCTCCAGGCACACAGACATTACTGTGGACTACATTTCTACTCATGGAGTGTTGAGTGGAGAAGAAGAAGATGAAGAGGAGGACATAGACATGATGGGCTTCTTTCCCTGCCCAACAAGCCCTTTTCTAGATCCTCTGATGTCCGTTGGAGGGAAATTGACTCTGGACATAGTCAAAATAGACTGCAGTGATTTGAACCTCTGCATGCAGTGAAATTCTAATGTTGTAATTGTGATGATGTATAGACTGTGTGCTCCATGTATCTGTACTGTTCCTTACGTTAACCCCAGACTTATACAGTTAAGAGGTTCACACTAACACTAACTAAAGACTCCACCACAGCAAATCTGTTCAGTAGGAAACTATATTGTTGGGTAAATAATGTAGCATGAAGAGCAAAACCTCTGGCATAAATGGTGTAAAATGCATCTTTTTTTTGTTGTATGTTCCTAGAATTTGTATTACAGATCAAATTAACAAGTACAAAACATTAGCATTTATGTTACACATTTTCCACAATTTACCTGTCACCAGCTGATATGATCTTCCCCGAACGGCCCAGTTGTTGTAAAAACCACCGGTTATTTTTTTTTTTAAAAGAAACATTCCAAACTCTTGTTTTCGGACCAGTTTGCCTGGTTGTTCTGCAGCAGTTCAGACTAGTGTTTGTTTAATCTTGTGTCTAAGCTGCCTGCTCTTCCAGGTACTCATTTTCTTTCCTTTCGCTTTTAACCGTATACGTCCTACCAAGACCCCCAACGTATACTCCAATGTCTACAACAAACCTTAGTCATTCACGGCTCCCTCATATATGCAACTAAGGGCACATGTACTTTTGCTCAGCTGGAACTGAAGGACTTGATGTAAGAGATGGAAAAAACCCAATAGACTATAGTATATATTGGACAGAAAACATTTTTTAAACTCTGTGCTGATACTTTGATCTGGAATACAAATAGTGTAATTATAAAACCATCATGAATTCGCTTTATTGACCCAATAGCTTTGCTTCTCACTGTATGTGGTTATGTATTTTATTGTACCAACCCTCTTCGATGTGGGGAGGACCTATTACCAGAGCTTTAACATGACCACAATTTACCTCAGTATTACTCTATTGTAAATAGTATTGTGCATATTGAGACTAATTTCAACAGAATTGGTTTCTTTTTTGAAATCTGCTGGTGGTATTTCGTCTTTGGAAGTGCCAAGAAAAGACTGTCTGTCCGAATTTAACATACCCTACCTACTGAACAGCTCACTTTATGTAAATCTTTTTAGTCACAAAAAGCCATGACTATTTTTCTGCACATATATTAAAGTTAAAAGTTAAGATGAATCAGAATAGCTTTCCCTTCTCAATGTCTTATTAATGGATAGATTAAGTGAGAAACATTTAGGGTAGGGAGAATCGGTTCTCTTGCAACCATTTTATGAACCATGTTGAAAAATCTCTTGGGGGTTTCGAGTCGACACACAACCACTCAATATGAATAGACCATCTTTTAATTATGGACAGAGGTCTGAGGAATAGCAGGGTTAGAATTCACACATTCTCATAGCACACAGTTGTTCCACACTGAACAACTGGTATTTCTTTCAGGACAACTATGCAGTAGTGCTGTTCCAAGAAGCAATGGGGCAAAAAGAAAATGAAATATTGAATTTTAAAACTGATGCATTAAATGGAACTGATGTATACTGGTATCAGTAAACAGGACTGCACAATGTAAACCTGACACTTTAAAAAAAAAAATCTAAAGGCTTTGATGAATGATTTACTGTCCGCAGAGCAACCCGACACTGATGTCAATGTTCACTAACCTGACTCTTACAATGGTCGTTCAACAAAGTCACATCTGAGATATGAAACATTTCTCAGAGGATTATCAATAGCTATGATGAAGGTACAAAAATCAAAGATTTTGGCATCAAGCTACAAGTCAAATCGCCTGGTACATCATTCGAGGTTTCAGATTTAAAGTTGTTAAAGGCCTGTTGTGTAATCGTTGAGAACTTTTAACCCAAATCTTTCTCTAAAATACAGCAACACTTAAAATACTCAGATCGTTTTTTGTGACCAGATACACTTGAGTGATCCCTAAAGAGTGTGTCTAAGGCATAAGAAGAAAGCAAGCCAAGGGCCACCACAAGCAAACTGAAGCACTCTTCACACCTATTTTTGGAAACGCATATTTTCAAGCAGCAGTACAAAAAGTATTCATGGAGAATGCATAACCTCTGAAAAAAATACTGTATGAAAACATCCCTGCTACCTTATACTGAATACAAAACCTCTACCAATAATCTGCTTCTGAGTAGCAAGAAGTCCTTTCTTTTTTTTTGTAAGATTTTCTCCTTTTTTTTCTAAAACAAGTAAAATTCAGTCCTCAGGGGTGAATGGGATTGACGACAGTCTTCCACATCTGCTGAAGGATCCATTAGCATGCAAGCCTCGTAGCGAAGGGCCCATGGAGGGGGCTCAGTGGCATGGCTGATCATAGCTACCCATCAGGCAGCTTAAGCCAGGGCCGGGAAAGCCTCCGGGTCATCCACGTCAGGGGCTGAAACTCCGCTTGACTGGAAAGTAAAGAAAAAAGATAAAATTACACATTTATAATAAATTTGGGAAGTCCACATTTCCATCCATACTTTTACTTTAGGGAAACATTTATGTATCTTCACATAGAATGCCAGCCAAGCTATTTTGAAGCCACAAAATACAAGTACATAGTGTGATGTCATTACCACCACACTACCAAAATGGAAAAATTATGAAACAGTTATCAAAATGAGGTTTATGCGTTTCTAAACTGCATTTCACCAAGGGTTATTAAAATGTGCAATGTCCGCTTACTAAACTAAAACGGTAAATTCAGTGTACTTGCACCTGGCAGTTGCGGAAAAAAAAAAATGAAAAAAAAAAATTATAGATGCTGAAAGACTTCAGTGACTCATCCATCAACTATTCCTGGAAAAAAATATTGTGGTCACTGAACTTGATTTATACAACTCCAAAAAATGGCCAACATCAGAAGAAACCTGACTGTTGTGTAATCAACGTTAATGAGAGATCTGCCTCACACACAACATCTCAAAGCACACCTTATCTGGCCTGCGTTCACGAGGCGGCCTGGCAGTTCCACCCCCACGGCTTCCTCTTCCTCCACGGGGTCCACCACGGCCACGCCCAGGACGGCCCAGGTCCCCAAAGTTAATCTCCAGCTGGGACGTAATGTCATTGGCTGGCTTACGGAAGTGGTGATCACCACCAGCTTCATCAGAGGGAGACTGATAAGAGTAGAGAAAGACAAAGCAACTTAGTATTTGTTAAACTTGATTCCTGCCCAACAATCACTTACTACCCACATGATTTCAGCAGTTTGATGAGTTTTCAATCCAGCAATCATAGATACAATCACTATAAATCCAATGCATGCATAAAGATTAATATTATATATATTATAGGTTACTAAATAAAATCTGGGTTGAAATATGATTCACATTTAAAGAACAACGACTAAACATACATCCTTGGCCTTGGACTTGTGCAGCAAGAATCCTTTCTTCCAGTCAGCACCCTCGTTGGCCTTGCGAATGTTGAAGTCAACCTTGGATCTCTCTTTGTCTTGTTGGGCTTTCCATTCATCTAAAGTCATCTCCTTAGGCTCTTCTTCTTTTACCTCTTCAGCTTCATTCTCCCTGAGACAGCACCACAGAAGCAGATTATAATAAGCAAACGTTCATAACGAATTTGATAAGACAGAAGACTATAGCATGCTCTAGTCAAGTTAGCGTACACCCTCAAACCCTTCCCACTTCAGTGTCACATGCAAGGATGACATTCCAACCAAACAGAAAAAGGTATGAGAACAACTTTGTTGCCTACATTGGAAAGTTTTTACTTCACAAAATATAAAACTTGGCATGTAATGATTGTTGGTGCTAAGGTATTTGTATAAAAGAGTTTCTCAAGTAAATGCGGTATGTTGAACATTTTATTTTAAACACTGTATGATCCCTTTTAACACAGAAGTCATTCCATTTCAACACTGTTCTTGTGGTAAATATTTTTTCCATAAATCTTTTAAATTAACAGATAAGGCCTTCGAGAACGTCCAGGGTTGATCTGTAATATGGCACACCCTGGTAATGATTCACATCAATTAACAACAAAACATATACATACTTGTTCTCAGAGTCAGCAGGTGGGTGCTCCTCACCCTCATGGGCATCATCCGTGACATTTGACTGGTCAAGTTCGCTGTAAGGAAGAGAAAAATCTATCATGAAAAAAAATCTTCAATGAAAAACTTACAAAATGCACATGTAAAGGAATTATTTCCCAACATTAACATTTACTACAGCTAAACTGCAAAATGTCAGAATTCCAATACATGCTACAAGATCACTACGTACTATGAACTGATCTACAGATTTTTAAAACTGTTCCACACCCATATCTATTTACAATTAGTTTCAGAACTCCTGCATCCTTTTTCTATGGGTGTGAATCAGCCTTTGCACTGACCTCAGTTCATCCTTGACAGTGCCCCAGTTGTGAGATCCACTTCCTCCTCGCTTTTCCTCTGCTTTTAGGCTGCTGAAACAAAAGAAATATCACTTAACTTTGAGATATTAACGCTGCACCAAAGCTGCACTGAACAGAAAAAAAAAATATTAAAAGCATAATGACAAAAGGCACAGGAATGACTTACGATCGATCGCTGCCACTGTGTCTATCAAATTCACGTTTTCCTCGCAAGTCAAATCCATCACTTCGGCCAACACCTCTGCCCCGTCCTCCACGGCCTCCCCTGCCACCACCACGACCACGGAACGGCCTGTCCCCAGCAGACCTGAACAGTCAAAGAGGGGTTCACATAGTAAGCTAACATACAAATTCAGACAGATAAAAAAAACTATGAAAAATTATGAAACACCGGAACTACATTTTTACAGGCATGCTCTCTTTTGCATGAATAATAAAAAAAAAAAATTCTATATATATATATACACACACATATTCAGTCACATTTGTGTTGTGGCATAGCATTAAAAGATGAAGCACGAAAAAGTGCAGACTTATAAAATGGACCTCCAACTGATATGCACTTTAGCATTGTCAATGGACTGCAACAAGAAACATAGTGTCTGTTCTGTACTGATATGATTTGCTATCTGCCTAAAAGTTACGTGACATACTTGGGTTAATATTTTCAAGTCATACAAGCAAAATTAATACAGCTACCCTTTACCTCAACTCAGGAAAACATCTATGACCTGCAACATCCCAAATACTGGTGCTTGCGAGAAATTTGTACAGTACTTTTGTATCTGGTCATCTGCATTACTGTAATGCTCTTTTCATCAAAACTATAACTAGAATACAGTGTGTGCATAATGCTTTAGCAGACGTCGACTGAGATACGTTTACTATTTATTTATTTAATCCAATGCCCCACAACACTTACAGCCCCCAGTAATCTGGCAAACCTAAACTTACTCTTGTGCTCTGACTATCTTTAATTTTGTTTTACTCACTTATTCTTTTTTATTTGGTCTTCACATTATTACATTTACAATCTACAATTTTATTTACCTGTCTTTCTGTGTGAGGAACCGTTAAAATTAGAGGTCTAACTTTGCACAAGGGGTAAAATACTTTTCATGCATATTCTTGAACATGGTAGTAAGAAAAGAGACTTGAAAAGGCTTTGTGAGTTTGTAGCATGTTCTGACTTCAATGTCTAAAGGCCAAAGGGAAAGAAACTTCAGGAATCCCCACTGGTTATTTTTAAAATCCTAATTTCACTTTCAAAAACTACCATGTGCTCAAAGCCTGAAAATCAAGCATCATCCTAAACAATGGTATTGTTTATAATAACAGAATCCTTTTATTGCCATTGTGCTTGCATACTACGAACACCCTCATTACTCTTAAGTAGAATATTTTTAGCTTACAAAGGGCAACATGGTTCACTAAAATTTAAAATAAAAAGGCAGAATTCATATTAAATCTTGCTATGTAATTTAAGGTAACTTAATGACTACAACAGTACATGTGGTGTAAAAAACATTTGACACTTTTTTAGAAATACCAAGAAAAAAAACAAAAGGAACCTGTCTTTAATTACTCACTTTTCCACAGAGAACTCCCCACCCTCAGCTGGCTTCTCATCAGCAGGTTTGTCTGGCCGACGCTCACGCGGAGGCCTTCTGTCAGGCCGCCTTTCTGCCTGGGGCCGACCCTCGCCCTGACCCCCCTGCTGCTGCTGCTGCTGCTGCTGCTGGTGCTGCTGTGAGCCCTGCTGACCCTGCTGACCTTGCTGTTCTGGCCGCCGGCCCATTCTCCTCATGCCTAAAACAGAAAGAAAAAACACTCAACCAAACACGACAAATACACTTATTACACATTATTACCCCCCACCATTTTCCCTCACAGCTAGGAAACTAATCATTTAGCATCTAAATGCAAGAATGTGAACAATCTTTTGCCACATAATGTTTAATAGATTCGTTTTTTCATATTATGACAACATGCCCTACTAATCACCCGTCACTATCAGGGACGACAACATTCATCCCTTATCTTGGCCACACGGGGATCTGTGGCTCAATGGCCTGAGCCGTGACACGCTCTCATGTAAACGTTTTGTTCAGGGTGCTTAGGAAAAAATTTTAAATGTGGCCTACACCTAATGTCAGACTAGGCAACCCCTCAGTAAGGACAGTGATGGTCTAGCACCAGTGCCGATCACAGAAAAGCGCCGCCTGCTGATCCTGATCCTCCCTCCATCTACCAAAATAGCAGCGCGGTGGAGCTGCACCTGTCTGGCCTCCCTCCCTCACTCCACCAAACGTGAGCCTGAGAGCCGAGCCACAACACTGGCAACATCTAAAAAAGCTGCAAGAGCAGAAATCTGTAAATTCCTCAACCCCCCTCCCCAGAGAATGAACATCTGAGGTATATGGAGAGCTCAGCTAACGTGGTTCACAAGATGTCACAGCCGCTTTACTCCCACTGCTGAGGCTGCCATTATGAAGCCTGTTAGCTAGTTAGCCGCTTAGTTAGCTAGCTAGTTAGGTGCACTCGGCAAAACGTAAAGCTAAATAACCTGGGTTTGGAGAAAATGCCGCAATATACAGGCTCTATCTGATCTCAGTAAAAGTCTGAGACTGAAAATGGTGAAAAGCACGAGTAGCTTCCAGGTCTGACATTGAAGCCTTTAACTGCTCCTCTCCAGCCACGAGGTTTGTCTCCGCCTGTTCATGTCGCGGGTTATCTCTCAGTCAGTCTGCCGCCTGAACACAGCTCAACACCAGCTCCAGCCTAAAACCGAGCAAAACGCTCCAGCCACTAACGGTGATCGTCCTATTTCATTACAACGCGCTGTACGAGTTTTTTAACAAAGCGACGGAGACAAGTAAAACCCTCATGAAGCTCGACGAAGGTCTACCCCACATTCAGTCTGCCAGTAGCTGAAGTTGCTTCTCAGGCATGACAACATGAATATAGAGTAAGGCCCTAGGCTCCATAGAGCACTCAGCAACAAGTTCAGCACAAGCCGTTAGAAGCTGAACACGAGGACTGCGCTCAACAGGCTGCAGGAGCGAGTTTCTATTGTGTCAGTCTACAAATACAACAGTGCTGGATGTGTGTGACCTCATGGTGCAGGCACCACAACCCCGAGCTCGAACTAGGGGAAAAACGGGCTTCACCCAAATACAGGTGAATTATAACCATGCTCACCTTCCTTCTTGAGGGGAACGGGCGCTTGTGGCTCTTCCTTCTTTTCTGGAAGTGGAGCTCTCCTGTCTTTCTGGGACTCTTTCTTGGGCTGCTTTGCAGCCTGAGCCGCGCTCTTGGCGGCACCAGGAGCGGGCGCGTCCTTCTTCTTGGTCTCTGCCTGCTTTAATAACTCGAACGGATCTTCTTCATCATCAAATAGCTGGTCGAACCGATTGGTTACAACACAGCCAAAACCTTCTTGCAGATGTCCGGGCATGATGGCGCCCCTTCAGCAGGATTCTCCTCCGATTCTACGAGGCTTGGTGCGAGCTACTCGCTTGTAAAGGCCACAAGATGGCTGGGGAAAAGACTTTCGCTTCTCTTCCGGCGCGGAAGACATCCGGGACCCGCGCGCTAGTACCGCCTGGGATTTGTAGTCCTAAAGTTTGACAAGTGCAGCAACTAAATACTTAATTATTAAAATAGAGTAAACTAAATAAATTATAATACCCGCATGTTTTAGTTCATGAAATGTGTTTGCTAATAGAACTTTAGAAGACTCAATGAGTGACGGCACTTTGTCTGTGTAATGAACTTTTGTGAGGGTTACAGAACTACAAAGGCAGTTACAAAGGTACAGGCTTCACAAGTGTTTATCAGTTAAGACCTGAATGGGGCATGGGTGGAGAGCATAGTGGGCTTTAGTTAATGGTCCCTCCCAGTTTTTTTTATGGAAGTACCAACTTTATCATTTACAAGTAAATTATTCTTTTTTTTTAATGAAAAGAGATATTCTCTATCCTTTGAATACATTTAAGTAGCCTGTAGAAAGTGTTTAACACCCTTTTAGCAGACTTTGCACAACCATATTTTGAATTTGTAGCTTTTTGTTTTGTTTCCCTTCTTTTTGTCAAGGTTTTGCTTAACACTTGAAGGGATCCTGCGTTTAGTCGCCTATGCACCAAGAGGATGCTTACGCTTTCCCTTTGATTAACTACTTACTTAAAACATTCCAACAGTAACATAACATAACAAAAATTATCAACAGAATGTGAAGAAATAACCGTTTCTGATGGTGTGTCAGAGACATCTATATATTGTTGGAGAAATATCTATGACCTGCTAGCCCTACTGTCATTCTCGTAGTTGATAAAGCGATAAGTAGCGTAGATTTTGACTCCGGTCCCGATATGAGCAGGTGAAGAAGAAGCATGGTAAGTAAACATTAGGAGTAATAAGGGGGTGGACAGACTGTGTTGAGTTTAAATTGGACAGATTGAGTAATTTTACATATTACTCCTTTAGAAGTTAATGACTGCTAAGTAGGGATCTCACCTATATATATATATTGTATAATTTTCATTAATAAAAAAATGACCATGTCTAATGTTGTTGTCTTATTTGTTTTATGTGTTTTGTCTTATTTACTTTGGTGTGGTTTTGTGATGTTTTAGATCAAATTTATGTAGAAATATAGAACATTTTAAACGATTTACTAAACTCAAGCACCACTGCATTTCATTGTGAAGCAAAGGATAAGCAAAGGACTGACATGACACACATCAGTCAAAAATGTCAATGTGCACTGATGTATATGAAAAGTCCCCAAAACAGTAATGTAACCAAACTCCCAGAATAACACTGTACTATGTAATAGAGACGTTCAGTACATAACTTTTACTGTCCCTGACAGATTATTCACACAAAATGTATCTTATTTTTGCTCTGGAATGAAGGACACTGACCCAAACACAGTTTCTCATCCAAATCCACATTCTGTCAGTCTGTCACTTGGTAGGGACCTTTTTGGAGTTTATTGGTTTATCCCTGAAAACAATCTGAGCATTTCCCATGTTATTATTTCTTCTTTCTTACAAAATGTTACTCAAGTGTGGTGGTTGCAGAAGTCCAGAGAGGGCTCCCTTCGTCAGACAGGTAGGCCTTTAAGTAGTTCTAATTTACTGGACGGTTACCCTATGATTAAGAATTAACTGTCTTTTGATCTGAAGATAACAAATATTGTTTCTGTATATCAGTACTTATCTTGCGATTATTATCTTGTGATCCCTAGAAAACATCGGATCAGCGATATGCCAATCTCACGTGTTTGATTCAGATTCAGCTCAAACGGTACACTCATGAAGGGCACAGTTCCTAACGAGGTCCAGTAATGCGCATGCGCTGAACGAATGCCCCCAAAACGAGGATTACACACGTGCACCTGGAAGGTTTAGTTGTAACGCGGCTACTACAAAACCGGGAATGCATGTACTACATGAGAAATGTCAGACGATGGATTTGACTCAGATTTGACTTGAGATACACAGGGCTGTATTTTTTCCCGGCTTGGTTTTTAAAAGATACGCACTTGAGCTTTGTTCAAGAGAATCGATTCGCGCGAGTCACCTTAAAGAGTCATTATAAAGGATTCATTCTCGAGGTTCCCATCCACAGATCATTTCTGCCTGTCACATCGTTTTTCCCTCACCTGAGGGTCGCCTGGTGGCCTCGACACGAAGACACTGTATAAATAAAGCTGCCTAAAATGTCGCACGCCGTTACAGAAGCAATGATTGAGTCCTATGCTCTGATGATCCTGGTGATGTTGACGTTTTTCGTGTACTTCTGTGGTATGGTGTGGGCTTTTTGTAACCCGAAACTCAGCGGGATAGAGGAGGAAGTCACCGCAGGGTGTGAGAGTGACTTTGGGAGGACCGACGAGATTCCAGTGCAGCAGGTCTTTCACTGTCCTGGAGAGACACAGGGGACCAGAGACTGGAGAGATGTGCACACTACTGACTCACTATCATGGACCCATAGCTGTGGAAGTCCAGTGTTTGTGGAACAGTCTTCTTCTCACACCTGGTACATTAATTCCTCCTATGATGTGGACTGACCCAGAAAGCCCCATGGACTCCTGTAGGCTGTAACTGTATTATATGGAAGCAGTACACTGTAAGCAAAGCCGCATTTTGAGGTAAGAGACAACAGTTACTGTCTTTCAGTGTTCTGATGTTTTAATTACAGTATTTTCACCTTTAATCAGTCAGATTTACTAATCCTTATATTCTGTTATCCAGGTGACCTTCCTTGTCTAATGCCATCCTGTAGTAATCACCTCAGGAGGTCCTGTTGGTCCTCAGCACCATGATTTCCAGCATATTGAATTGCTGTGTCGAGCACCATACCAGCACAGCACCATCTTACTGGGGCTTTGATCTGTTCTTTTCACTGCTGCTGCTCCATTACAGAAACACCAGATATATTACTGGCTGAGTAATCTCCTGCAGTGATGGAGAGCATTTTGAGATATACCTGTTTTATTAGACGATTCAAAGACAGAGATGTCTAAAAACTGTTCAGAGCATTTTCAGTCAACTATGTAAGTGACAGCACAATTTAATACATTAAAGTTACATTACAGATAATATATTACAGTTACCAAATGTCTGAAATTACAAAAAGATTTTTTTAAATGTCATCAAAAGTAGAGTAGCCCAGTGGTATGTAAGGCAAATACACACAGATAATGTCCATATATGAGAAAAGAAAAAAAAAAACATTTAACAAAAGACTTGACTTTTTTTTTTTTTACCTGATTTTAATTATGAAATGATCTCCCCAGATTGTTTTTAAAGGAATTCTGCCTAAATATTCAACAATTAGCCAACTTTGTGTCCATAGAAAATTGTCAATGTCCATGGAAAACAATTAAAGAGTAAAATGTGAATTCATATTACTGCTGTTTAGTAAAATTGGGAAATATAATTGCAACAGAGGATGGAGAGGTGGACAATGCTTAGTAAGACTAACACATTCATAAGCATTTGTTCAGAAGCATATTGGTCATTTGCCTTTAGCTGTAGGACCAAAATTGTCACAAAGCAGGACATAAACTAAAAAGGAAAAACAGCTTCATACAGCTCTCTGCAGAGTGGATTAGAGAATAGAAAGAGCGGATGAGAGCACTCAGTTTCCACGGTCTGCCAGTGGAAGGTGATGACCCAGCAGACTCAGTATCCACCAGCACTAGCTGTCCTCTATCTGATCTGGGCTCATCTCTCACAAAAGGGCGGCATCATCTTTATACCCGCTGACATATGAGGCCACAGAGGACAACCAAAATAATCAGACACATGAGTCTGCAAAGTCTGGAGTTTGGAAAAACAATTTTATAATTGGAATGTTTAGAGAACACTCAAGGCACCATTCCTATTTCTGAATCTTAATTAATCAGAAACTAAATATTTTACTGTTGTTTTATAAAACATTGTAATAACCTGTTGGTAGAAACTCAAAGTACATGGTCCTTAGATAATGGCTTGGATGGAATTAGTAATAAATACAAAGGCACATATGTGATAGAATATACTTAACATTGTAAATGTTGTCTTAAACAGGTATTTAATCACACACACACAGACACACACACACCCACACACACACAGACACACACACACCCACACACACACACACACACTTAAAAACATGTTTAAGACAACACTTGCATGTATTTTTTTTTACCAATGTCATTACATCGTTACACCAGTTCTAGAGATTTTCCATGAATTTACAAGACTATTATTTCACATACAAAACAAATCACCAGCGTTTGTTTCTGTGGAATTCATATTAACCATGAGGACAAATTTAAAATAAAGGAATTTAACTCGTATGGTTTTACTATGAAGTAAACGCAGTATAAAGTGGGCATGAATAGTATAATCTCCTCCACTTCCTCAATTTGGGTGAATTATGCTGTGCACCCAGGATCCTCATTTTTCAGTTTCTTCCGAACTGTATCTTCCAGCTCTAGTAATTTCTGATAAAGCGCCTCTGCCATGGTGTCATCAACATCCATCTAAAAATATAAAGGCAAAGAGACAGGCCTGTCAAATGTCAAATGAGATAACGCAAGAAGAAAAGCAGAAAGATTTCACTCTGAGATGACTCATATTTTTTTGTTAGGATGGTCTGTTATTCTATCACATTACATTTCTTCCCATCATAAAATGTAACACCGACTCTGACCTTGCGAGGCTTGGTGTAGTTGTTTCCCAGGCCGGAGGTTAAACTATGGTATTTGGCCATCGGATCCAGTGCCTCAGGTTTCTGCTTGAACAGCCAAAACTGGAATACAAATCCGAAGATGAATGCTAACCTTGAAACAGTGACATGAAAGTTGTTTACAGCTGACAGAGACAAATGTACCTTTACTATTGTCAATGGAAGGAGCCACAAATCAGTGTGTAATTTCTGCCCTGCTAGATTTGCCCAGCCAACAGTAAGTGCTATTGTTGTAAGATGCTAATATTATTGTTTTATTATTAACGTGCTGTTTTGTGAGATTTAAGTGTCTAGGTGCACAAAGCCATGAAGCAAGCAATAGGCCCTATAGCATAGTTAAGAAAGTATTTTTAAAGAAAAACTGTAAGCACAGAAAATGCTTGGTGCTTACCAAAGCTTCGGCTCCGTTATAAGGTGTGAGGGTAAAAGTGTTGGTAAAAATTCTTATCTGAGAAATAAGAAGGGAAACAAGAAGGCAATGATTAATTACTGAATTTAAAGTAGATATGTAGATTATCACAGTTTAAAGTAGATAAGAAGATGGGTAAACATGATAAATAAACATACCAGCCACATTATTGGCATGATAAGTGTCCAGAAGAAGGAGGGTAGGATACCATATGTAAGGTTAGTCATCACTAGTCCAGGACAGATCACTGATGAATACAGACCCTGAAGGACAGAGTGTCAGTACCTTTGGCTATGACTAAAGAAACTTGTATGTCAAATCATCCTTTTCTTGACACTGTGCTAGAAATGGCCGATATGGTGATACATTATCATAATAAGTTGTGTCACATTACATTTTCTGAGTAAATATGAGACGAATTACAGAGATATTTTCTATCTCTATGTGGAGTCAGTGTGCTGGCGATTACCTTGCTGTTGTAGCGGCGATTGAGGGCCAGGCTCAGAAGATCTGAGGCATATTTGGAGGAGCTGTAAGGCTCTTTGCCTTGCTTGTGCTGCAGGTCATCCAGACTGAAGGCTGTCTGGCGGGCATTACTGGATGATGTCCAGATGACCTGAGAGCTGCTGCCTGGTCGGCATAACAAGGGCTCCAGTTCTCTTATCTGTAGCAGGAATAGCAGGGTAAAGAGTATGGCAGGGAAAAACATCAACCCATAAAGCTAAAGCCAGCCTTCTTTCGTGTATCATGATTAAAAGTTGTGATTTTCATTTCTTTCATGGTGAAAGATCTTACAAGAAACCTCTGGCTCCTTCAGAGATTATATGCCAAAATCTGGCAGAAAGAAAGTATACCCTGCACCTTCTCGATTTGTAAGTGAATAGAAAGATTGAGGTGCACAGCACCATATTTGGCAACACTCAAATTCGTGGTCATCAAAATGCCTTTGTTTGCAGAGCAGGTTTTGCTTAAGTTATGTTTTGACAGATTTCTGTTTTACAAACTACTGTAAAAAGCATACTATGAAAGTTCTATGGCCCGAAAGTATTTAAAAAGTAAAACACTAAGCTGGTTCTACTCAATGAGCAAGTACATAAAATACAGGTAGCTTGTTACCAGTGTAGCACTTTTCTCAGTTGTTTGCCGTTTGTGTCATAGCAATATTAGTATCTGACCAGCTTTATATTGAATATATAATAGTAGATTTACTGCAGACCAACACAAAAATAGAACAAGTGGAATCGTATATTAGAAGAAAAGACAAGGACAGAAACACAAACCCTAAAGGTCCTCTCATTCTGCTGCAGAGCCAGGGGAAAACTGATACTTTTGTCCTAGAGGCTGACACGGCCCATCACAACCACTGCAACTTTAATGCTCACCTGAGACACAGTATCTCCCATGCACAAAAAGACATGTGGCGAATAACAGCTCTGCAACAGTTTTTAAATTTAGTGAGTTAGCACCTCAGATATAAATTACCATGAACCGGGCTTTAAATTAGCCAACAGGAGCGCTACATGAGGAGTCATATGTGTGCTTTATACTGAAGAAGTTCTAAAATAACTGTTAACATGGGAAACTATCAGTGGATGGTTTGTTTAATGTGGGCATAAAGATTCTCCAAATCCATGGTTCAGTTCAGTCCTGTCCAGTTAAGTTTTGGAGCCAGGGTTTAGAACTGGGAAAAAATACAATTTTATTAAATTACCAACAATTGAAACATTACAGAGAAAATGCTAAAGATAAACAACAACTTTAGGTAGATTAACTTAACTTCACATAAATTAATATAATAACAGCTTAACAAACTGCACTAGCAGCAGTGGAACCAGGGTTAGGATGGGGTTGGATGGAGGAGGCTTTTACCGTTCTGTATTCCAGATCCACAACAAAAAGACTGTGGATGTTTGTATTACAGTCTTGACCTAGGTTTCAGAATCATTACATGCCTGTTGTTTAGGCAGTAGCATTCTGATGCATTTACTGTTGTATGAGCCATTACATGCTTATGCTTTAATAGCTGTATATGTATCAATGTTTCTGTATGTTTTTTTATGGTATCTGTCTCATACCTGCCTGCTGTGGATCGTAAGAGTGATATTCTGTCTGCTTTGTCATATATTACATTTCTTTTAAAAGATACACTGTAAAACTGACATAGAAAAGTGTTTCTTGGCTGTACTTGTTAATTTCAGACAGTGCAAAAGTAACCTGTGGATCACTACTCACCAATATGAAATGACCAAAGAGATTAGTCGCAAACACTTGTTGTAGACCATCAGAGGTGACTCCGTCTTTCTGGGTGAGGAGACCCTCTCCCGTTGAAAACATGTGGACTACCTTACTGTGAATATATAACGAAATGATAAGTGGACCTATAGCTATGTGCACAAAAAATAAGAATAGAAATTGACATGTATGTGGTGCTGTACTGTTTACAGCAGTGGGTCTGTACCTGGAAAACAAGCCTTTGTAGAAAGCTTTAAGGTCCACCTGTGGATTAGGCATGATTCCAGCATTGAGGTAAAGGTAGTCCAACCTGTTGTACCTGTTCATAGGAACAAGCACCAAAAGACTTAGGATAGCTCAGCCTGTTATGTCATTTTGTGAAATGCACTAATGATATGGTATATAAAGAAAAATGATCACATGATGATCACAACAGAAAGATCCTAGCCATATTCAGAAGTCGAATTTTACATGAGATAGTGAGATGGTCTTTATTAAGCTCATTGTAAGGTTGTAATGTTTGTTAAGCAATGAATTTTGTCACAGATTTCAATTTAGTTAGCACATACAGACCTGCAGTGTATTAAATATATTCCTGTGGTTTCCAACTCTGGTCCAGGAGCACAAGGTCCCACATACTTAGGTATTTTTTCTGATCTAACACACCTATATATATAACTTCTAAGCTCTTCCTGAAGTGAGGGGTAAACTACAATGTTCAAGGCAGGGGTAGTGGATCAGAGCTGAGAACCTGTGAGTTCGTAAGTCACAAAAAAAAAGTGAATAATGGTACTAGTGGGCAACACTTTACCTCTGTCTGACCTCCTGGGAAGCTCTGAGGACAGACTCCATGCTTCCGACATCTAGCTGGACCAAAGAAATGTGGGCCTGGGGGTGGGAGACCAGCAGGGCTTGCCGGGCAGCTTCGGCCCTCTGACTATTCCGGCAGGCCAGACACAGCTGCAACTGAGCATCGTGGCTCAAGATGCGCTCACAGAGGGCCAGGCCAATGCCGCTGTGCAACAACACATACACTGGGCATTAGAATAGGTCAGAGGCATACTAAAGAATCATCTATGGATGCTACTTTCTTTTGTATGTGAATTACACTCGCAGATGCAATGAAATGACTCACCTTTAAAAGGCACAGTGGCCAAAATGAAAACTGTGAGCATCAGTACAGCTGTTGTAATCATACTTACTTACATCCTACAGCAGTGCTGCAGGCCTCGCTACAGCAAGACTTTCTGGGCTTAAACACTAGCAAAATGTCCTTCTGATGATGCAAAAGTGCTTTGGAGTGGAATTTTTAGAGATGTGTTTTTTTTTCCCATGTTTTATTTTTATTTACTCATATTAATTATTTTCCTAGTTGGTGAATGCATAGATGGCACTACTAGTAGCTGTCTACAGAATAGATCATCACAACAGACAGAAATTACCTGTCACCTGAGGAGGACAACAACCTAAATTGTTAGCAAGATACCTGGCCAGATACATAAGGTGTGACTTAAAAACTCATCTCTAAATATAAGGTGTACTGAGGTAAGGGTTACATTAATGCTAGCTTTGTTGTATTTAGCACCAGTAAACTGTAGATCATCTGATGAAGCAGTCAGGACGGCTTGACTGTACAAGGATTTCGAGGGGTTATATGACTTATTTGCATTATGCATGCATTAATATGATTAGGTATATCCTGTCAAACCGATGAGGCTGAGGGATACAATGCACAACAGAGTATTTCATATATGACAAGTCGAGTACTGAACGTTTAGGCCAAAACGTAAAAACTGTGCAAACAATTTTAATGCTCTAATGATTGATCAAGTAAAACAGGCATATGGGCTGTAGCTGCACAACTGGATATATTACATAACCGGCTTCATATCCACCATGATCTTTAATCCTCCACTGTTTTCATAATTAAGAAACATGGCTAAGCAACACTGCCATACTACACTCAGCTGTTCACACTGTCCTATTACTTTTCATGCGTGGGAATAAGTCGTGTCGTACCGTTTAACAATTAGCCACCGTTTTAACTTGAACTCACTTATTCTTAAACATATTAAACAGACAGAAGCGGACAGCAGACTGAGCTGTTTACCTGTTAGCCCCGGTCACCAGCACCACTCTCCCCATTCCCGCTAGTGATATACATTTCATGTCGGCTCTGTACTGTAAGCATGCCTACTACCGCCTTAGGCCCCGCCCCTATGGTGTGATTGGATGTCATAACGACACCGGCCAGTTAAATCTTCCCACTATCTGACGTAAGAACTACATCGGCCAATGGCGCTTGTCGTGCAGTCAGGCCAGCGCGAGCGGCAGTGTGGAATTTGACTCCTGAGCTGGTGTGCAGGATGAGGAGGGCAGCCAGCCAGCCAATCGCGAGTTCCCCTCAGCTTTGTGTCTGCTTACCGTCAACGACTCAGTACAAATACACACGGATCAATACGTTTGTTATCAGGTAAAGGACTTAAAAAGACTAAAAGACTCAAATCAGTCCTCAACACCTGCACGTTTCTGAACATGGAGAAAAACAAATGCTGTGAATGAGTCAAGCTGTCTGTGAGAAATTCATGCTTGATTAATAGGAAAATTTCACTGCAATTACACTTTTCCTGCCTGAATTTCTGCTGAAGGAGGGAAAATAAAAATGAGAGGACATATATAGGATTGCTAGGGTGTTGCTATAGAATCCTAGGTAGTTGCTTAGGTGTTGCCTGCCAGTTGCTAAGGTATGCCAGGTGATCGCTAATTCAGACCAAATGGTTTCTAGGGTATTGTTAGGAAGGCTATGGTATCACAGGTGGCTGCTTGGGCATCCCAAATGGTTGCTAGGGTGTTGTTATGTAGTTGCTATGATACCTCAGCTGGTTTCTTGGGGGTTGCTGTATAGTTGCTATAGTATCCCTCAGGTTGTTGCTATGGAGTTGCTAGGTGGTTGCTAGGGTGTTGCCATTTGGTTGCTATAGTATTAAAGATGGTTGCTATAGTATCAGAGGTGGCGGCTGGGTGGTTGCTACGGTAGCTCATGTAGTTGCAAGGGTGTTGCCATGTGGTTGTTTCAGCACTCTAGGTGGCTGCTCAGTAGTTACTAGGCCTTTGCCATAGTATCACAGGTGATTTCTAGGTGGTTGCTCAGTTCCTATTGATTAATACATTTCTATCTATCATAGTTTAGACTGTGGGAGAAAACCCAGATGGACACAGGGAGAACATGTAAACTCCACACCCAGGAATTAAACCAAGGGCCTGTGTGGCCACAGCGCTACCTACTGCACCACCATGCCATTCATGTAATATAAACAGTGTGCACAAACTTTTCACACCCCTTTCATTCCTTAGGAGAAAAATAGCCTTATTTAATAATGATTGGAGGACAGTTGTGTGTCCAATCAAAAAGCTGAGTTAGAAGGTTGTCAATATTTCAATAACTGGGTTAGCAGACACAAAAAATTAGAATGATGAAGAAGAATAATTTACAGGCAGATAACAGAGGAAAGTAAAACACTCAGAAAAATTATGGAATTACATAAGCAATAATGAAATCCTGGTCAGGTATTTTGACATACATTAACATGCTTTATTCAATTAAATAACTACTACTTTACAAACAAACTCTCAGCCTCAAGAGAGATCAGCTATAACACTCTATGGGGTAAAGTTAACTGGTAAATATCCATGAGCACGTTCACCATAAAAGGACTTACAGAGAAAATCTTTCTGGAATTTATATGTATATAAATCCCACTAACAACACCAAAGACCATCAAAACGTTTCAGCCTACAACAAATATCACTGCCACTGTTTATGTCAATGACTATTAATCACACCTACGTCTAGACCACATACGTCAAACTCCAGTCTTTACAGGACACAGCACCGCAGGCCTCAGAAATATGCCTCATTAAACACACCTGATTCACTGCTGATTTGAATTCGGAGTGTTAAAGAAGGGAAACGCTAAGCTTCGCAGAGCTGTGGCCTAGAAGGGATCCAGTTTGACATGCCTGGTCAAGATGATAAACAACACACTTATTTAAGCAGGTATACAGTTAGAACAATGAAGTTTGCACGTGCAGCACTTTTGGCATCTCATTGAACAACCTACTGTTAGTCCATCTCAGCATTATGAATCCACTATGCATCCAAAGGGGCTTTTCTGCAATTCAGAAACACTTACTGCTTATACCAAATATGTAACAGCTCAAAGTTAATAAAAAGGCAGAACAGCTTATCTTGACCTTTTCAATGTTTTTGAGTAACATGATTTTGGTATTATTTGCTATGCATAGTGCACAGTTTCCACTTCGCTCAAATACAATACATAAAAATAACACATGAACAGAAGATAAACAGAAAACACAAACACAAGAAAGGATATAATGCACACTGATACACTTAAAACGCTCAGTGAAAAAAAACAAGCAGACTTAAAACGGGTAACTGATCCTAAACCAACTGAATGTATTCATCATCACTATTGCTAGTGAAAAGACTGCTATGAAGGAATAAAGAGAATTCTTTGGCCAAAGGTGAAAACTAAATCTATATTTAAATCTAAATCTGTGCATACTCATGCAAGGATAACTTTACAAAGAGACCAAGTAACTGGAACACAGTTTCACAACAACAGTGTTGCATGTGAAACCATTAAATGTTCTCCTTCGAGATGTAAAGTAGGAAGAAAACATGAAACCACATAAAATAAAAAATACATACACACATATTAACACAATAATTTCCATTATTAAACTCCTGTAGATCCTTCAAAGATTTAAAGTGGAGTTCCATCAATCTATTGATCATTTCTGTATAATTAAAGGATTCGGATGTAAAGAAAGTCATTCAGAGTGGTTCTGTGTGAAATACTCTAGGAACAGTAACTCTGAGTTGTTCACAGCAGAGGTGATGGGAACCAGATGTCTGAGATAAGCTTTTGGCCAAAATGATCCATTAAACCATGCATGGTGCCGGGGTACATTCTTTTTTTTATATTCAGCACTATTACACCTTCATTATCATCATCATTCACTCATCATCAAAAACATAGGTGCACAAACAGTTGCATGAATTATCTCAGGACACCATTAGGAACCTCAACAACTTTTATCTTCCTCCCGAATAGCATTGCAATCCGACACTTTCTTCTGGGTGTACCTATGCTTTTGATGAAGAGTGTATATAAAAATCAGCAGTGGTCATTTTGAATTGTAAATGAAATGGCTATATTTACAATAAAGACATTGTTACCCCTTTCTAATTGGGAGTTGTCCCCACCACTAGAGTCTGAATTTAGAAGTTTACCTTGAAACCCTCTGAATGATGTTGTTTACATCTTATTGTTTTAGCTATTCAGAGATGTTGCCCCCTTAAGAAGCCCTAGAAAGTGTCTCTTCAACATGTAAAAGTTTTCGTTTTAAATAATGAAAGTTTAGGTTCATGCATGTCTGGGATTTAGCCACTTATTTGAAAGTGGTTATTCAGATTAAAGAAAAGGAAATAAAAAAGAGAAAACAATTAAAACCGAATAGGATGAAAACAAAATTAGGGACACAAATAAAACATTAGTGAAGATTCATGAAAATCTGGATTATCGAAAAAGAAAACCGAAACTCTTATTTACATTCAAGCTGTCTTCTAATTTATCGCACGCACTGGAAAAGACATATCATTTGCAAACGCATCAAGCTTCACTAAGTTTTCACTAATATTTGGAACTATTATCTGGGCGTTAACAAAAATCAGACGCATAAAATATTTAAAAATACAAAGCTATTATTCCTTTAAAAAAAGTGCCTGAACTCACTGCTACATTTTCTTTAGCCTCCTAGTCCCCTACCTTGTGCCAACCAAAGGCGTTAAGTTGCATTCAATATGATGACCAAGTTCATGTATACCATGCATTTCACTTTGCCTTCTTCATTTGTGAACAACAGAACGTAGTACGATTCTGGACACCTGCATGAGACTGAGTGTAAGGAGGTGTGTGGTAGTGTATGTGCGGGTGTGTAGTTGTCTGGAGTCCTGTGGGCACACTAAAGCGTCTCTGGTAGTGCTGGGGTTGGCAAAGAAGGCACTAAGGCTTGCACTCCAGCAGTATTCGATGGATCTCCTGGAAAGATGGTCTCTCTTTGGCATTCCTGTGCCAGCAACTCAACATGAGCTTGTAGATGGGGTCCGGACACAGTGGCGGTTGTGGCAAGTAGATCTAGGAAGGAGAATGTACTCATCAGTGGCAGATATTTGAATGAGTCACTGTTTGATTTGTTGCATTTGCCTGGTTTCATGCACCAAAGACAACTGTGAATCATTTTACGTGATAATTTTACACTCCCTCTGCGTTACTGTGGCTATAAGACTGACATACGCAAATGACTGTGTGCTCCTTTTTGAGCAAACCCAGCTTTTATAACCAAAATAAATGGGAGTCGGATGCGTTGTAGCACCTACTCAGTGAGCATTGACTAGAGGCATATTACCCATATTACACCCCCACTGTTACACTGTTAGGGTGGGTAGGAGTGAAACTGCATTTTCTGAAGTGGTAGAGCTCAAATATTTTACAGATGATTTGGAATGATTTTCGTAATCGAGAACTAATTATCCAGCACTGGTGCCTGACCTTACTATTACCCTTGTGACTGAATGCAACCAAATCTAGTGCAAGGAGTAAAGACTGTTACTACAGAAAACCTCCCAATCAAGTCATTTAATATCTAGTCAAAATGACCATTAAAGCATAAATTAATTCATCAGAACAAATATAAAATAATCCACCTTACTGCCTAAAGGACAAGAAAGTCATATGAAAATAAATGAGACTTCTAACAGTCGTGCAAAACCTGGTAGACCACCAAAAATGTCACCATCAGATAAATGATACTTTAAGCTTTCATTTTTGAGAGAAAGGAGAAAGTTCTTCTCTTGCTTCAGATCTGAAAACATCCACAAGTGTTTCTGTTTATCCATCCTTTGTAGGAGGACAACTCAGCACTATGGGTATAAATGAATGTATCAAGAATCTGTTAAAATAATTAAAAATAGAAAAAAATTAACAGTTTGAACTAAGAAATCCAACAAAGAAGCTGCCGGCATTCTCAGAATAATAGACTCAACATCCAGACTTCACATCACTGAAAGCATTTGGGCTTGCTTTCTATTGTTGGCAGCAGAAAATGGAACCAACTTTCTAGACTCAACTGAATGTGCTTTTTCTTGCTATTTGTCTCTTAAATATATGTACTTAATAACCATTCAAGTCTAACCTCTATGCTTATGAGCCTACTAAGCATAAGTATAACCAAAAGCTTGTAGGTTATCTGGCTTTCCAAGATTGCAGAATACCTGTCGCCTCTGGTCGCGGAAGAACTCCCCTGTGTTTTCGATGACCTGCTCGTCTGAGAGCTGCGAGTACGGCTGCTCCTTGCAGAACGTCAGCGTCTCCCACAGAGTCACACCGAATGCCCAAACATCACTGGCTGTGGTAAATTTACCCTGCCACATTCATATAAAGATACTGGATCAGATTTACATTTTATCAGATGTGAACAGTCCATTCAGCCCACTAACAAACATGCAAAAGAAATAGAAGTATGTGTGTATTACTCTAAGACAGAAAATATTCATAGGCCAGATACATACCAGCAGGATGCTTTCCCAAGACATCCAGCGTATAGGCAGCACAGCTCTACCCTGGATGCGGTAATAATCGCCACTGTACAGGTTCCTGCTCATGCCAAAGTCTGCAATCTTGATGGTGTAGTTCTTGCCTACCAGGCAGTTGCGGGTGGCGAGGTCTCTGTGCACGAAGTTGAGTGAGGAGAGGTACTTCATACCCGAAGCGATCTGGGTGGCCATGTGCTGAAGGTTACTGTAGCTGCGGATGCAGCAAATATCATATTACGTTACATGTAGCAGTGCAAGCATTGCCTTAGTAGATACTAATGTAAGCATGACTATGATTCATGACTAACAGCAGGTAAGTATTGGCATAACATTTTCACTGATACCGATAAAACTGTAAGCCACCATCAATACTGTCACCTACCTGACTGTGGGTGCATTGCTGAGCAGGGCAATCATGCCCTCCGGTTCATGCCGGGACAGGAACTGGTTGAGGTCCCCATTCTCCATGTACTCAGTGATCATACAGAGCGGGTCTGAGCTCATGCACACTGCCAGTAGTCGAATGATGTTGGGGTCTTTTAATCGCGACATGATCTTGATCTCTTTCAAAAAATCATTCCTTTAAAGGACGGACAGACACAAACAGCTTTCATAACAGCCTCAGTGTAGCAGTAAAAGCATATAATCTGCTGAACGTCACTGAATGTCAGTGCCACATGACAGAAGTGATAGCACTACTACTAGTTTTAAAGATTCCTAATTATATGACACAGGACAGGAAACAAAATAGTGTGCAGTAATAGTTAATACTAATGGTGATTTCTTTGGGACGCTGTTTTAGTTTTACCTGGCATTTTTATTAGCATCTGCTCGCAGCATTTTCACCGCTACAAGTACAGTGTGGTTGTCACTGACATCAAAAGAGAAATCTTCATCCATGTAGTCCTCCATGTCTTCTGCCTCACAAAGATGCACCTGTAACACATTGTGCAATAACAGCCATTTAAGATACAAGAAACATTACTGCCTCTGTGGGGAGAGCAGACGCCACTGCTGACCCAGCAAAATAACACAATGCCATAATCGTACACATTATTTTCTTATCAGCTGGTGAACATAAGCATCCAGCATGTTGTCACAGAGGACACAGAGACAACAGAATCATGCAGAACTGACCTCTCCAAACTGCCCCTCCCCCAACTTCTCTTTGAAGGTCAGCAGTTTCCGTGGAAACTCCTCTACGGCTATGTCCTTTCCTGACAACAGATCCATGGTGAGAGCGGGCACAGCGTAGGTGTTGCCCCCAGTTACCCCTTGCAAGTTGACAATGTCTGCCTCAGCATAATGAGGGGCTCCTTCCTGATTACTGGTCTGAGGAGTCTTGGAGGCTGTACTGGTCGATGCTGTGGTGAGAAGCACTTTAGTAACTTAGGTGACAACACAGTCCCTTCAAAAGCGGCGCTTTAAAATTTAGGGAGTCCAATATAATGACTGGCTGTGAAGGGGCAGGGCTAAACTGCTGCGATAACAAGAAATAATGACATCACACCATTACTCACCAGTGTCCTCTGAGGTCTGTGAGAATTCGGGCAGTTTGCGGACCAGGCGGGAGGGCTCCTGGTAGTCTGGGCCCAGGGGAAATATACGCTCATAGGTGGAGTTG
Organism: Prochilodus magdalenae; assembly: GCA_024036415.1. Classification (NCBI taxonomy): domain Eukaryota; kingdom Metazoa; phylum Chordata; class Actinopteri; order Characiformes; family Prochilodontidae; genus Prochilodus; species Prochilodus magdalenae. Next base: position 901,532 of record JAMWET010005258.1, read on the forward strand.
GACTCCTGTTCACTGGGCGCTGAGGAGGGGTTGTTGTTGTTATAGGTGAAGGTCTCGCTCTGTATTGACAGACTAGCAGTTAGTTCATCGTCCAGCATCCTTCGAGATACCTGGAATAAACAAGCCTCAGTGAAGGAAGCCAGAAGAGAAGAAGAGGGGTACAGAAATACTCCAAGCAAATGTTTGGATAAAATACAGACAGATTCTACAAAAAATGATGCCTTGTTTTATTTCAGACATTTTCTAACACAGTAATGACAGTTAGTCATCTAAATAACTTTAGGAGTCATTATAGTTGGGCCACTATCCGTCTCCTGCACTCCAGTGAACTAGACCATGAGAAACATGAATGACTGCATGGCAGAGACCTTACCTTCTCCAGCATCTTCTGCCAGACTTGTCTCCAGAGTATGATGACAATGATAGCCACCAAGATGAAGATGATGGCTACCAAACAGCCAATCAGAATTCTGGTGTTGCTGTCATCTACTTTGTGAATGGGGTTATCCCCTAAGGAGGGGATACAAAGGGAAATAATCTTTTGAGTGAATGGGTACTATGCTTAGGAGAGATTTAGTGGGTCAGGGATGTGTCTATAGAATCTATTGTCATAAAGCACAAAGACTCTAGCCCCTCGATGGAGCGGAAAGTGAACGATCAGCAGGGGTCCTAACCTGGTTGTGTGCTGGTTGGAGGGCCAGTCTTCGGGGGAGCAAGGGTGGTGTTATACATTGCTGTATCTGGAAAAGCAGAGGCACATATTGCAGTGAAACTTACAAAAATACGTCCAAGACATATTTATGTTTGTTGGCTTTTAACAGAAATAATGCGAACAGATTAATAAGAGATTGAGAGCTCATTATTAGTTGTAAATAAATGACAATTTGTACTTTGTGATAAGAAAATATATATATATATGCAGTAAGTTTGCAATCATAAGCCATTTGTGAACAATATCTTCAAACTGCGTATAGAAATAAAGAGATTAAAGGCTCTGATAGAAATATGGGCACAAAATAATCCCTTTAGATGTCATTTGTTTACTGTGCTAAGCCACACATTTTCATGCTGACCTGACTGGAAAGTGATCTCGCTGAACATCATCCACATGTCGGAGAAGTAATACTGGCACTTGATGGCACTGGCCATGTGGTTGTTTAGAGACACGGTGACAAAGCGGGCGCTGGGGTTCCCATCGTCCATCACTGGGCTGAAGGACACGGGGGTAGGCTCCCAGTCTGACTCAGAACGGAAATAACAAACCACCTTCTGGAATGTCTTAACTCTCCGAGAGAACATGTTATTACAGTGCACCTGAAACAGAAGGAGGAGCAGAGACAGAGTAAATTCAGGGTCATGTGAGCTCAGACCAGATTTAACAAAAACAAACATTTTTCATGAGTTTAATAAACAATAATAAAAATAATCATTAAAAAAATCTCAAAATATTTTGCTCTACCAACCAAGTCTTGTTTTAGCCACACCTCTGCATTTTAGAAAAGCACCCCTGTCCTTCATGCAAAACAACGAGATAATTGTGTAGCCACATGGTGAGCAGTTTGATCTCGTTATTTTGCACAGTGAAAACTGTCAGTACCAAAACATGGTGGTTAAACATTTGGTAAAGTTTCAGAAATGTTGTTATAATTTTGGTAGTTGCAAACTAGAATGGTAACTTTACTTTAATTCAATAAATTTATATACAATATAGGGTCATTCAGAGTTGAAGCATTTAGTCTGAAATCTAAGTCAGTTAAAAGTTCTGCATTCTGGGCTATACAACCTTTGTGTAAAAGGACAGGGCTAAATAGTAACATTAAAAACGCTGGATCCAAAAAAGACTTTAATTATATAACTAATAAACAGTACAATTCTTTTTCACTCTCATGTGTTTTTGTGATATTGGTACTCCTGTGATATGGGAAACACACAGTGTTTGTCTTAAGATCCCTTGTAAGTTTTCCTCTCCTGGAAAGCTAAAGAGCGGCATGCCATGGCAAGGGAAACAGAGCTGGGATGAGGCTGTACTGTAATGAAATACCTTCATGGTGGTGAAATTGCGGGTTCGGTCGAACTCAAACATGATCTCTACATATCCACTGGGGAAGCTTTCGTTAGTCCAGCCCACATAGTCATAGCCAGGCCACACGTTGTAGACATGACTGAGAGTAAAATCGTCCAGACCACACATACCATCTGTCAACTGCCCCAACCCTTCTGTCATACTGCAGAGACAAAGAGAGAGAGGGAGCAAGAGAATTTGAGAGAGAAAGAAATTTCATTAGGATCCACCATTACTCCTAAATTCTACACATAATGAGTCCCACATATTTAAGCAAATTAGGAAAACCAATATTCTGCAAATATCACACATATGGGTATGTGATATAGACAAAATATAACATCATGATACATGAAGGCATTTACATGACACATGAAACGTGTCACAGATTTTGTAGATGAGCTGAAACAGACAAAACACACAAAAACAAACAGAGCAATATGTAAGATTGGTGTGATCAGTATGTCAATAAATAAATAGGCAAATATGGCTAAATATACATTATAGGATTTTTAGTTTTTAATTAAAAACATTCCAAAATTAAATTGATCACAACAATATTTTGACTGTATGTTATAGTATGTACATAAAGTACTGTACTGTAGTCTATTACAGGGATATCTACTGAGGTTAGCATGCTGACCAACCTGTCCTGTCTGTAATGGCACTTTGTGGATAAAAAATTTGAAACATTCTTATTGATCCATTCAGCATTGACTATTCAGATAATGTAGTGCACAGCTCCTCTGCTCAAATGACGTAGAATAATTACAACAAAAATATATAAGTAAGTATAGGTAAAAAAAACGTGCAGTGTGACTTAATGTATCAATATAATGATAAAATATTGTTGCACTGCCCTCCACTAGTTATTATAGATAATGTTGGTTTACTTAGCTGAGTCTGGAGAAATATGCTATGACCAGTTTCACCACTAGGTGACAGCACTGCTTTTGTATTTAACTAGACATTCTCCCAGTGCTCAAAGTGAGGACTTTCATTTAGTGGGTTTATGGCTGTGAGAGTGTAGGCTGATCTTTGTGGTATAAGACACACACACACGCATGCACATGCACACACACACACACTCACACACACACACACACACACACACACACACACACATTCACACACACTCACACATTTAACACACACACACACTCTCTCTGTCATGGAAGGCATTGTTCAGGAAGCCATGAGTCAAATCCTTCCATGAACACTGAAACCACTCTCTCATCTCCGCCTCTTGATGTAGTCATAGCAACCGGATGCAATAACAGTGCCACTCTGGTCAATCTTCATCTGAACTGATCTAGGATCAGTTTCCCATGTCCCAGACTTTCAGTAACCCACACAAACCCTGTATTAGCGTAGGAGGACCTGGAACGCTATGGATAAAGGCATGTTAATGTCAAACACTCGTTTCGAGTAGACATATCTTACATAGGATCTGCAAGCAGACAAGCAGCTCTTCCTGTTATTGTAATGAGCCATTAGGTTTAAAATAGACAATAGTTTTATGTTTAGTTTGGATTAGTCCGAGAAGGAAGGCAAGTTACTTTAAGAAACTGTGGGGTCAGGAAGGAATTATGCAATACCTATTTCCTTCCTCACTCCACAGCTTCTTCTCCAGCCCCCAGACAGAGTACTGACCTGTAACTCATGGCACCGTCGTATACAGAGTCATTTAGTTGAATAAGCTGGTCACCGAAGGTCATCTGCTGGCCCAGTGGGGCATTGTATGACACCAATCCATCTGGAACAGAAAGAAGGACAATACTCACAGACTGACTCAGAATTGCTCCAACAGGTAAAGTGCACAGTTTCACAGATGCATTGCCATAAAATAAAGACAGCACACAAAACCTGGTTACTAACTAGAAGCTACAAAAGTCTCGCTAAAGACCCGGATACACATCAGTAAACAGTTAGACAAACTGTCCACCATTGGAGAAAATTCAGGACTGTTGCTTCTCTCCTTAGGAGAGGGAGTCCTGTTACGATCACTCTAAGAGCACAACAGGCAATTCTAAAGAGATGAGAAAGAACCTACAGAGGAATCGAGAGGAAGGTGCAAACTCTTTTGTTCATACGTCCACTATAAAAACATGAATTCATGGAAAATTGCCCATGACCACCTGGATATTCCACAAAGCCCTTCACCTTTTTGCAAAAATGCAGAGCACCATGTTTAGAGGGAAAAGGACACTGCACATTAAAACCTCATCCCAACTCTGAAACATAGTGGAGGGAGCATCATGGTTTGTGGTTGCTTTGGATACATTTCCCAGAGGAACGTAAGGGCAGCAGTCCATGACCTCAAGCTAAGGAGATGCTGGGGTAAAAAGACAATGACCCAAAACACACAAGTAAATCAACTGAAGACTGAAAACAAAGAAGATTTGTGTTTTGGAATGGTCAAGTCTGACTCCTAACCTTAACCCTACTGAGATGCTGTGGTATGACCTGAAGAGGGCTGTGCAGGCAATGCATCCCAGAAATACGGATGAGCTGAAACACATTTGCAGGGAGGAATGGTCCAGAATTCCTACTCAGTGTTATGCAGATTTTATGTGCAGCTACAGGAAACATTACTGAATTAAAGGGTTTACTTACTTTTTCCAGCCTGTGCTATGTGCTTGTTGTGTGTTATTAGTTTAGTTAGATTGCATTTGTCTGAAATTCAGAAGGTTCACTTACTTTTTCCTGCAACCGTAACCACAACGATTCTGAGTCATTAATCATTCTGAGTCACATTAAAGACACTGCTACTCTGAAGTTCATCAGTACTGCATATTGCAATCCTACACTTTCTATCTTTACAGTGGGACTTAAGAGTGGTTTAGGCCACGGTGAGCGCATGTGTTCAGCGGCTGTTCACCACCTTTTTCCCCATTGCCCTTATCTTGCTGTCTGCTATAATTTAAACAGTCCTAGATAACAGTCTTTTGCAATATCTAAATTAACACTCTTATTATAGCAGATGTGACTTTCTCACCCTGTCAGTTTCACCTTATCCCAAATATAGTCAATAAGGGAGCACATTTAGGGCTTCTTTAGTTTTGCATTGCTAGACTGATGTAGCAATGTAACATAAGCATTAACATAAGCATATTAACACTACTGCATGCCCAAATCCTCAAATACTTGATGCTGAATTGTTGACACTTCAAAGACAAACATCTACGAAAATGGACAAAAGTCTTGCTAAAACAGTAGTAAGCGCCAGCATTTGTCTTGTGTCTGTACTTCTGTCCAGGGATAACAGTTTTATCTTTGTTGGATCATTTATTTATCAGACAAGTGCAACTTTCAAATGGCAAGCGCTGCAGTTTTTATGATACCCTATATTATCGATGCTGTCTTATCAAGTTTTAGGTGGGGAATTTTAATCTTACAACACTGAGCCTGTGAGCTACCTATGACGTCTTAACCAACAGACTTGAGGACAGCAGTACCGTGTGACTCAGAATGCATGAGCCGTGAGAGCCACTAAAGGCATCACTGTTAAGCCAAACAGGCAGCGCCTCTTTTTATGAGCTTAATTATTAAGCTCTATGACCCAGCTGTCAGTTGGATTTCAGTAGAAGCAATGAAATCACCTCTCTCAGTCAGCACAGAAAAAGGTGCCGTTGGAGCACTTTTCTTATTGCTTAACAGCACCTGACCAAAGAACACAGCCAGGTAATTATTATAGTAACAGGTTTATTTAACTAGTGCTTCCCAGACCAATAAAAATTCAGTTGAATGTCGTAAAAATCAGGCTACCGTATGGTTTTAGGTGAGCTTGTGTTCATACCTAGCCATTCACAACCGTAGAGCTCCACGCGCATACACACGTTCATGGAGTGGTCGATGACAGGCATGAAGCGCACAAAGCGTGCAATGATGGGCGGCTCCATGTCCTTCAAGACAATATCATAGGCGTTCCTGTTCCCCTCGATCACCTTCAACACAGCACACACAAAGCAGTCAGATTTGATTAATACAGTCTATATGTAGTCAATATAACACAAAGCCTGTGAATTTTAACTCCAGTCCTGATGACCCCCTGCTCTGCACAGCTTCAACTGTTTTCTGTCCCACAATGAGTAGAAAACAGGTGAAAGTCCCCAACCAGGGGTCTACAAATTTGGACCTTGACTTTGTAATCCTTGGTTGGTTTGACACTACAATCAATTACCTTAACATTTCCTGTAACATCCAGCGAAAACAAAAACTAGGACTGGAAACTGGATTCAAGGTCCAAACCTGGGCTCTAAACTATGCAGGGCATTGTGTGACAGATTGTTACTGGTGTAAAGGTCAAAAGCCAGGGTCTGTAATGGGATGGGTGTGTACTGGTGGGTAACCTGTAACTTTACCGGTGGAGCAACATATTTGGACTTGTACATGTATTTTTCATTCATTCTAAAACATTCCCACCATCCAAAGGGCAACTAGTGTTTAAAATGATGTTTTAAAAAAGTGAGACTTTTTTAAACACAGACTTTTAGCGGCAATGTGTAAATGACTTTTTGAAGACAAATGCAGTGGTATATGCCACATAAAACAAACAAACAAACAAAAACATAAAGGCTGAAACATAAAGAGCAAGATGAAATTCTTCCTGTTCAGTCCCTAACAAGATAGTTTTTGCTTTTCCCCAAAAACTCCAGATACAGATTGCAGGAACAACACTCCTCATCACTTCAGTGTGAACTTGCAGGGCTAAACTGCTGTGTTTAAAAACGTCATGGTTGTGGCATCAGTATGTTAAACTCTTACATTAAAAAAGTCTACTTTTCAATTCTATGAGCTCCTGTAACTACCAGCTGATGTGGCTTTGATGTGGATGTGAGTGAGAGTGGAGCTGACTTTGTTACAGACCTGCTTTCCTTGGCGATTACGCCAGGAGATCCAGCGGCTCCCGTCCCGGCTGTATTTAATCTTGTAGGTCTGGGCAAACTCATTTCCGATGCCCCCCGCGTGGCGGCCTTGTGTGCCCACCAGAGTGATGAAATGTAGTGAGCGAAGGTCTATCTGCAGGAACTCCTTCATGTTTTCCGGCTCGCCAGTGATCTCTGGACACCATGCTCCGTCCCCCTCCTCAGAGTCCAGCCTGCAACGGCACACAAAGCAATAAACCCACATTCACAAAGATGGAAACTCATCCTCTTCTATCTCACAAATGAAGCTAAAACTTTTCATTTTGGAATGAGAGGGGAAGTGTTAGTAAGACGGTTTAGTTGGACTGACACCAACATTGTTTGGAGCTAAACGTAATTACATCCTTCCACTGAGGTTTTGGGTCGGCCGTCCACATTCATTAAGATGCGGTTTCATAATGAGATGAGGTTAGAAACACACACACGCACCACTTACCTGCCGTATTTTGCTGCTGTTGATTCAGACCACTGACTAGAAGCTGAAATGTCTTCATCCAAAATTTGTCCTCCAGACATCCCTAGGGGCGATCGACAAACGCCTGTGGAAAGAAATTCATACATTGGCTTCAGATTTATGAAAAAAAAATAAGCATTTACACATTATACACATTTACACATTATATATACAATATACACATTATATTTAATGTCTTCAGATCAAAACGTGTAATGTAAAACAGTCAATAGGGTTAAACAAGTGGGAACAGTAAGGAGGGTAATTTGAATCAGAACACACGTGCCCTTCAGCTAGGTTAGCCGTAGTGTGCATGATGGCCAGCCATTCAAACTTTGAAGTTTGTGAAGAATGTGAAGAATGTATGTAAACAAATAAATATGAACAAATATACATTTCTATGAAAAACAACATACTGTAGTGACCCACCACAGAAGACCACACACAAAGGCTCATGGCAGGCGCTGGGACTAGTTGTGTTGTTTACTGTTGTCGTCTGTTGGTTTAAGTTATGTGTGTGTGTTATTTATATCATTCTGTGTTGGGTTGAGGGGTCACTGTGTGGGTGTTTGTGTGGAAGGGAGGGTCACCGGTAACGTAAATCCCATGGTTAGTAGTGACCTCCTTATTCTCTGTATGTGACTTTCTACCTTATGTGCACTTTTCCTGGCAGAATCATAGCTTGCCATGTGTCTTACTTCATGTTGACAATACAATACAACACATAGAGCATGACTATAAACTCGTTTAGAACTGTATCGTCTTTTAATTATTTAGTTCTTGTTGTTAACCATGTAGACTGTAGCTTGCTAACTAAAACGCTAACAGAATAGCTAGGGCTGGGCGATAAAATGATGATAATAATCATCACAATATACCTTTCCTAGATAGAAATATAACAAAAGTAAATGTTCAATATAGTATTATGATTAGAAGAGAGGGTGAGAGAGCAAAAAAGGGAAGAAGGATCAAAATTAATTTAAATGGATTAAGTGGAGCGATCGTTATTCTGTTCCCTCACAACCAAACGTGAGTGACAAGATGAGTGGTATATAACTGTACAGGCCTATAGCGAAATCACTATCACATATCTAACACATTTTAGTAGTGCTGACATTGTGTTGTCAACAGCACTTAAATTTCACATTGTTGGTGATATCATTGTGACAACTTAGTGGCACTGTTGTCAGTGTGTTGTCACAACCTCTTAGAATCCTTTATAAGTTTTATATTTCTGTATGGAAGTTCATGAACTTTTGATAACTTGCCAACAGGTAGTCATAATACCACATGACAGCATTACTTAATAGTTACAAAACATTATTTATTGCAGGTGTACGTTGTAGAAATGTTGTGACATTGTTTGTGTTTGCTAAGTAGCAGCTGGCTAACAATGATTCCTGGTGCAGGTTTTGTTGTTCACATGATCCCTCACCCTTTCCATCCTCCTATACACTTCACTTATTAATTTGCTACAGGAATTAGGAGGTAAAGTAGCATAGTTATGTGACATATATAGTTATATTCCTCCAAATTCCTCTAGACGGTGCTCCTCAAATGTACGGAATACAGTGGACAGCCAAAACAAACTAGCTAGTGAAATGCTCTTGCAGGAGGCAAAGTTAACCTGTACTCAACTTGTAAACCTAGAAACAGAGCAAAAAACGTCACATATTTAAATGTAAGAAATCCAAAAGTTCTGTCCCTGCTCCAACACACCCAGCAAACACTTATTAAATAGCTGAGGAACTGAATCAGGTCCTGTTGAGAGCATGGAAGACACTGTAAAGGGCACAGTACAATGTTGATGCAGAGCTCAAATAGCAAAATCAGAGCTGCAATAATAATAAATGAACCAGCCGTCTGAAGGCAGGACATGTTTCTCAGGGAAAGGCCTGGGTTTAGTTTGAGGTGAAACTGAACAACACCCTTTTCTACCATCCCCAACGATGCGGTTACCCTACAGAAATGTAGCGGGGGAAATATATCATACTCTTTGGCTCATACAATCAGCACAGCCTCCAGACGTCCTCGTTTGGATTGAACCGCTGGTGAGAACTTCACGGCATCTCCTGTGTGGTCGTGGTTCTCTTATTTTCTTTACAAGGACGCGATTAAAGTCAACCTACCTCCTGAGAAAGTCTTTAAGGGCCTTTCTGTAATTTAATCCAGTTACTTTGGAGATTCTGGGCTACAGCACTGAAGTTTATGAGCTAGAAATAGAATTTCATTACATGTGGATGCTGCTTGCTGTAAAAATGTGATTTATTTTAATTAATATTATTACTGTATGACACACAGGAAAAGGAAGAGGGTTTATACAACTTAACGGTTCAGTTCCATATGTCTGGTAATGAGGCATCATTGCTGGGTGGCACAATCAAACCCCCACACACACTCAGCAGGATGAGCTGGAACAGATGAAACACCTCACTGGCACTGTATTGCTCTCTGATGGATGAACCACAGATGAACCAAAGGATAAGGCTGGACAACTGTAATAAATACTGAACTATAGTGCAAGTTTGCATGCATCTGTTCATACAAGGCTTTCCTTTATATTAACCATTTTCCACATTTTGGACTTCCACAAGTAAAGTCAACAAAAACCCCAAAATAACACGTAGGAGAGAAAAAAAAATTTATTTAAAAAATTTAAATTGTAACCAGTTGTGAAGTTTGAATCATACAATCATTAAACAATAAGGTCCACATATGAAAAATTTGAACGCCCAGTTTTTGTGATGTTACAAAAATCAATGCATTACCATATATAACCATATTCACACTGAGGAGGTATTTCAGGGCAGCCAATCAAAACAGAATTACACAGTATCTAAAATCATTCTGACATTCAGACATCATGCACATGCGTGTGTGTTTGTGTTTGTGCATTATAAGCTGCACGTTAAAAGTGCACTCGGAAGTGCACAAGGCCTCTGCTGGTCCGAGTGGCCCCTCCATCTCAACAGCAAGCCTTTGTGCTCCTGCCAGCAACAGCAAGGCGAGTGGAGAAGGCCGTTTTTGTCTTCCTTTTCTTTTTTCCGGCTCTCCTCCAAATGTTTGCTTAAAAGTCAAGATGGGGGAAACCTCAGAGGCTCGGTCTTGGCAATGACGAGCTGATATGGTCCAAAACGAGCCAAATCCCCCAACAAAAACTTCTTCCAGATGTGACAGAACTGCCTCCTACACCCCATCTCACTCACCACACCTCCCTCTCCCTCTCTTTCTCTCCGCCTGGCAGAGACAAGTCAATGCACTCGATCCGACACAGTGTTTGCACACTGAAAAATGTGCACATGAATAAAATATATTACAGTAAAACTAGTGTGTGTTTGAGTATTTTTTATTACAATATTTGTGTTGATATAATATAATATACTGTATATATATTAGTTTCTTATTTTAATTTACACAGTATAGTATTGAGTAGAGACACGTTCAGTGTTCCAGGGCTAGTCCCAGTTGTTTCTTTAGTTTTGTACTGCAGCTGCGAGAATAAGATGAAAGTAATAAACATTTTTATGCCACCAAAGACATTCATACAGATTTTAATAGTGGTACGGATGACCATTTCAGTCAAATGTGATATTCAATCATCAATCATTCATAAGGCATAATTAAATGATACTCTAACACACCAAATAATTAACCATTTATGAGCTGCATTTTACACATGAAAAATTCATGAAGAATTCACCAATACAAATGGCCAGAAGAAAAAAGTCTGGTTCCTTTGACAAACACAGAGATTATATGAGGACACAGTTGCCATTTTGTAGATACTTTTTTTATTTTCAGCAATGATATGGAATAAAATATCTCAAAAGTTCCACTCTGAGTGCATTTTCTGTCTTGTTGGGCAGCATTTGGTAAGTAGAATGAATCCACTAATGCTAGTCTATATGCCAGGTAGTTGGACATCGTGCTGTTAGCTATTAACTGGAGGTGCGGCTCATGTTGCATAATGCTGATGATGTTTCAGTCCTGGCTACTTGGGGTAATGTGGGGAAATTACAGGGATACTTTATCATGTACGAATTAGCCAGTCAAATTACGCACATTACATTCCCTGACCTCCTCTGGTAAAACTAATCCAGCTCGAATAGGTAGTGAGTGTGTTCACTGTGATGCTCACCTTACCTTTTAAGAATTTTAAGATACTGTCTGAAAACGCAGCACAGATAAAAACCTTGAAAAATATATACGACACAGGCTTTTCACTGCCCTCTTGTGGAGTACACAACTCTCAGATATGCAAATTTTCATATCACTCATTTATTCATTTAAAGAACATATCCTTCTGGGTTGCTGGAGCCTAGCCCAACTCTCACTAGGCTGAAAGCAGGAAACAAGCTGGACAGGCCGCCAGTCTTTCACAGGACAGACACACAGACATACACCATCACTCACACCTAGGGGCAATATACTGTCTGACTACATGTCTTTAGACTGTGGGAGGAAACAAGAGCACTCACAGGAAACCCATGCAGACATAGGGAGACTGCAAGCTCCCCACAGAAAGGACCCCGGACACCCCAGCCTGGAATCAAACCCAGGTGGTTCTTGCTGTGAGCCAACAGCACTGTGCCACCAGGCAGTCTTAATTTTCTAAATCTAAATCTCACCTGATTTGATTTGATTCAATCTTTTGTGACAATTCAAATACTTCCAAATGCAGTGTACTTTTTATGAGTACACTTTCAAGTCTATTTGACATGCAGTTTTATAACTGAGGCACAATTTCAAGCAAATGCATGATGAAATAGGGGTGCAATTGTCAAGATATACGTAGATATAAGCACCGATAGACTGTCAGCCACATTATCTATATATCTCCAGTGCAAAACTCAAAAAGCAAACATGTCTTGGCTAATCGACTTCACTGGGGTACTGCCAAAAACTGTGTATGCTGGATTTTCTCTGAGCTACCTCCTTAAAGTGATTCATCTTGTGAGACAAAGCTCACATTCATCTGGTGCCATTCTGATAAGCCTCATCGCCAGAGCAGCGTGTTCTCTCTTGTCACGGAAATAGCCTTTTTTTTTAAAGAACTGATTCCAAAGAACAAAAAACTCCTACTCGAGGCCTGTTCACACGAGACAGTTTACATGTGAAGACATTTTGTTTGGCTATATGCTGTAGTATACATGTTTGGAGCCTCAGCATCTGTTTTCTTGCCCCCTCTGACGGATCCCCAAGGGTAATACAGTTTCATACAGCTTGCGGGGCAGAAGCTGCTAGCATTTAGCTGGACAAGCTAAAAATATCGAGTGCTTCAGAAAGGTGGAAAAATACAAATATTGTCTGGAGAGAAGGCAGGCTTAGGCCTACACATCTCCCGCCCCTTTCTGAGTGTGTGTGGCTGTGCAGTAGCTCATAGCTTAAAGTGTCCTGCCCCCTCTCACCAAGGCAGCTTTTTCCATGCCCTGGTCTTGTGAATGGTACGTTTGTTTCTCTATGTTTGCTGTCTAACCGCTGGCTCCAAAACCGCTGTCTCTCTCTCTCTCACCCCCATCCCCCCACCCCCCAACACACACACAGGTAACACATTTACACACACAAGCATGCACATGTATGTTCATGCAGGAGCACACACAGACACACTCTCAAAACAACTGGTAAGTACATGTTGTGATAGATGCACAGACATTTTAAGCTTTGTAACAACTAAAAATGTCTCTATGTTCTGTTTAAGCCTACTACAATTACTACATACCTTCCATATTATACCACAATAAACAAATGAAGGCAAATAAGGAAAGACATGCATTCTTTAAGACACATCGCGGTGTGTATAAAAAAAAGCAAATTGTAACATGTTTAGAAGGCCACACTAATAAAAGTTGTTATGTTGTCCACTACGTAGTTCATAAAAAAAATTTATCCCATATGTTGGCATATGTTTTGTCTTGCTCTATACATTATCCTGCACAACCGTAGACATTAGTGTACATGTGCATAGCATATTGGTTCAACAATACAACCAGTGTTAGCAACTGAGTAAACCCAGACCCATTTTATGATCTACCATTTAGATCACCTCTAAATTCTACAGCGTATTCAAACAGTCTATATGAATATGATAAGTACTTATTCAATGTTTAAAGTGTTTTACTTTAAAACACTGACTGTACCTGAACTATTACAAAAATTACAGTTCAGTATTTTAGTATTGTATTTATTGTTGTAAAATGAAATAAGCAAGTTTCCCATTAAGATGAGCTTGTGAATAACTTGATGAGCTCTGCTCTGATTTGCTGGTTTAGATCGAGGCACCATGGTCATCACAAAGAAGCCAAAACAGACACAGGTGGGAAAATAAAAAGAGAAATGTAATAAATTAGGTCATCGTAGCTTTAGGTAGCTATGTTAGTGCTAGTTTTTAGGAGTTTGCTAGTGGCTAATGTTATCTGTATTAGCTACATACTTTAATGTAAACAGAGAGTAAATTAAAGCTGTTACTCACTATGAAACTTCCAACCTGTCAAAAAATGGACAAAATCATACAGCAGGGCTGTTACTTGGAGGTTTTGGTCGTGATGCTAATAAACTTGGAGCTGCTTCTCTTGTTCCTGTTGTTCCATCATTGTTTCACTGGGCTAGATCATGAGCTGGTGTATATAGACTTATGAATAGGTTTATGAATATTAAAGAACCAAGACTATCAGGTAATAGTTTAGGATTTTTTAAATGGGCTGTTTTGCTGGGCTGCAGTAAACTGTCATGAACAAGTTGCAGGCTCTGTTTTTTTTCTAACCATATTGAATGGTACAGGAAGCAGCTTCTTAGTCAAGGCTTGTCAGTAAATGGGGGCAATCAAGGCTTTAAAGCAATGGGAATTCAGTAATGACCTAAAACTATGGACAGCTAGCCAGCACAATTTGTAATACACAATTATTCTCTGTAATAATGCAATAATGTAATAATAAGTATATAGGAGCACATTTAAGAATGATGAGTGCCCAGTCCCAATTGCCAGTGTGCAGAGCTGGAAACATTGTGCTATTGATATTTGGCTTGATAAGCAAATGTTGGTTTCCCCACAAAAGTGCATGGGCTTATGAAAGTGGTAAACGTGCCAGTTATTTGAATAGCTTTTCCATTTTTTTTTATTTCTTAATTTTTAATATTTTAATTACTGACCTTTTCTGAGTTTTTTTTGCAGCGTTAAACATGTTGTGTTACTTTTAACACAAAATGTGCTGAAACATAATAATATCACAGTAAATGAAGCACTGTGTTGGTATATAACCCCTATAAATAGCTGGTGATAAATTTCTGCAACTTAAAGAGTTACTCAGTCAGTAGTTACTGGACTCTAACCGCTATAGGAAGGGATAACAGGCCTTTTTAATTTTAATTGTATACCTGTGTCCATACTTTCACTGTCGCTATTTGACAGTTACAAAGTAAAACCAACAATGGTGAAAATAAAAATAGCACTGAATTTCTTGGGCAGTAGATGATATATATGCTTGTCCTTTACTGTGTGCCAATGAGACTATGAAAAAGAAAGCGCCCTATGCCTCCAAAGGGAAAAAGGGAAAAAAACAGAGGTATGGTATAACTACAGTACTTGGGAATTTTAAACAGGGGAAAATTGGCAGCGCATCTCATAGCTCCTAAATTATGCAAGGCACTTCTCCTGCTGCTGGAAAAAACCTTTCAGTTTAATTTCAGCGGAAATATGGTGGAGCAACTAGAGATTACAGCATATTGGAATCTACCTCATATCAAAAGTATGTTTGAAAACAGTGGAAAAATTATGGCAATTTGCCGCCCAAGCAGAGATCAGAGGATGAGGAATTTACACTATTTTGAGCATAGACGGTGTTACTTGTCGAGTGGATTCTCTTTATTCTTCTTCTACAACTACAACTTGCAATGTGAGAAACCCCATGCGCATCCGTGGCTTGCGAAATGGGCAACAAAAATCTGGGAAACGCACAGAGCCTCTGGAAAAATTAAAGAAAGAGAAACCGATTCAATGTATTTTCCTGTTGTCAAAATGTCTGGTATGCAGTAGCCACAGACTCCAGCCTGATTGCTGAATCCACTGTAAACAGTCATGCTTGCTCTCTTGCTTCATTCAATAATAAACTCAAGGCAAGGTCACAATCCTCTAATAGATCCCAGGATTCTAGGTGCAGCCAAACATGGATTTGACGTACTGACTGACGGAGCCTGCCCTTTTTACACTTCAGCCTTTGTTTGCCATGTGGACTCATTCACTAAGAGGAACACATTCTCTATTCATGCTTAACCTTCAGAACATCATAGCTAAACTGCTCATTGTGCGCGGCTTCTGAGAGCATTATTTCAGTCCAAACACCCAGTGTTAGACATTCAGTCATTTTCATAAATCGGAGCTTGTACAAACATGAAACTAATCTTACTACTGATCTCCACTGGCCTTTTTTATTTCTGATGTTAACATTGCGAATAATGAGTGATGTAAAATTACATTCTGTTGACATTGTACATATTTATTAAATATTTATTTACTAAAAAACATAAAAAATATAAAATCTTTAAATCAAAAATCTTTTACATTTTTCTTCTTTTACATTTACACCTTTTTTACAACAAGGTCTTATTTATACATATAGTGTATCTTTCCACATTTGTTCATTTTGTCATTGATAAAGATAATATCATGTTGACATTTGTACATTATGGACTAGCATAGCTATTATTATTTCCTATTCTCATCTTGCAAGATATCGTCTTTTAGGTGTTCAAAATTGATAAATCGCGTCTGTGTGCTATAATATAGTCTAATAATAATGTGCCATTGTGCAAAATGATCTAACATATAATGTTATTAAAAGCTTGTGCAGTTGATTCAACCTAGGATGGAAACTGTGCAAAAGAATTGTGAATGAATTTGTAAAACATAATAGGCTTCAACATATTTTTGTATAGATTTAAAAAAGTGATTAAACTTTGTAACATGTTCAAATGAGTTATTAAAAAAAATCTGATTAAATTGGATTTTTTGGAAAAGATTCACACCGGATGGTAATTTTAGAGCAAACAAAGCAGAAGAGTACTCATGTACTTCATTCTCTGAAATACCTAATAAAGAGACTAACAGTACGCTGGCCAGTGAAAGTCTGGGGACACTTTGCGTTCCTTAATAATGGTTAGGTAATGTTTGATTTTCACAGTTACAGTTAAATAAATAAAAAAAAATTCCAAAAGTTTTTTTTCTAGAAATAATTTTTATGGTTTAAAAAGTATGACATGACAATTTACTTTCCCAATCTATTGCTAAAGCATGTTGGAATTCTTTTGGTTCTAAAGTTTGAGTGCTTATCAGTATGGACATCACAAGGGATAATATATATGGTCTCTGGCATCATTCCTACAGTAGCACCTTCAATAACATACACGTTTATATGTGTGGTCTTTATTTCTGAACTATAAATCTAGTTATTTATTAATACGTTATATTAACATTTAAAATCTAGGTGTTCTCAAAATGTATATTTTAGTTTTAGTTGATATCATTATGTATAACACACTTTATTAAACCACAGGTATGTATTATAAATGCATAAAAGTCCAAAAATGACTTTTCACTGTGAATTCATTCTTATTGTATTAACACTGGGTTGAAGAAGAACTGAAGATAACCCATGCACATCAGAATCATTTTAAAATATAAGTCTTGATTTCATGCGAACTAAACTTAGAGCTACTGTAAAAAGCCATCGTGTATATGCGAAGAAGGGCCGAACATAGAGACAGCTACAACTGCTCCTGCAGCAACTACCAGTGGGACAGAAAAGTGCCTCTGGATCCAGGGTCTGCTTTTGCAATACAATTAAAGCACAGCAAGTGGAAAGATATGGACCCGAAATGACACACAATCATAAAACCACAGAGAGCTGAAAGATTGGCTTTCTTTTGTTCCTTTGTTTGAATTCTTTAGACACCTCTGGGATCAGCGATCAAAAAAATAGCCGTGCACCAAGTAGAGATGCAGATATTCAGCCTGGCTTTGTTAAACTACACTTCAAAATTCTCAAACGTTCTCTGAAAGTATGTTAACCCAAAGTGCTTGTTGCACACCATATGTCAATAAACTCACAGCCTGGGAAAACAGCTTTCTGCTACAGGAGAACAGCTGTGTATGAGGCTTTTCACGAACATGGAAAGCCATGAAGCCATTAAAACAACCTCAGCTTCTTGACCACCACCCATGCGGTCAGAATTTTCTCATTTCGTCGCATTCTTTACCTTAAAACACATCAAACAGCTATTGGTAGCCACCCATACAAGGCAACAATTAAAGCCTCCTGTTAATTCATACAAAGAGAGCTGCACATTTATCCTCCATCACATGCCATAAAGCAACATGGCATACCGTCGTAAAAGCAGCCATTAAACTACACTACACATTCCTCGCACATTGCACTGCCATGCTGCACCTCCACCTACAAAAATAACCTAATATACCATCTAATGCAACTTCTGTATTGATATACTGTAACGGTAGGGTGGGACTTTCATTCTTGAAGATCCTTTGAACAGCTCAAGTTCTCCTTGACTCTTTCCTCTGCCCCTACTGTAGCTCCGGATTGCCATGTCACAAGCTTCTGGTTTCCTTGTAAAATATAATTGAACCTCACATTGACATCACACTTTCCTCCCCGCAAACCACCCATGCTGGAGAGAACGAGTTGGAGTAGAAAGGCACAGATCAAAGCTACGTACAAGTTTCACATATAATCCAGAATAGAACCTCAGCAGCTTCCAAACCCGATTCAGGGCAAGCGCCCGGCTCCCTTTAGAGCAAATCAGAAAGCTAACTACACTAAATAAGAAAACTCACTTGTTTTAATTCAAATAATCCATGGAAAAATAAAAGATCGGTGCACTCAGTTAACTTCACATGAACATATTCCAGACTTTCATTGAATTTGCTAGACCCAACTGTGGTGTGATACAGCAGACAGAGGTGCACTGCAGGCAGGGCTAGTGGAAACACTAGCCTAAATGCTAGACAATCTGGACTAGAATGAACTGACACTGTGAGGGTCTAGACATCAGCAGATGAGTGATAATTGAAAGAAGCCTGGCTTTGACAGGTAAGGCTAAGGAATTTTTGCTGCTGCTTGTCATCCCACACCGCTAAAGAGTTGTTCAGTTCTGTCTACCAGCGAGCATGCACACATCAGCATCTGTGCACATCAGCAATGGCTTTAGGGTGTCGGTAATAGTTATCAGTATCTCTGTTGCCAATACTGATACTGTCCTAGAAGTGATAACTTATCAGTATTGATGCAACACTAGTTTTCACTCAACTATTATGAGTGTGGGTAATTTTTCAGTTCATCATCATCTTAAAATACAATTTTGCTGCTTTAACCTCCTTTATTGAGTGAAGGCACACTGTTCTAGAGCAAAAGAAAGTCTTCCGAAAAATAAAAGTGGCTTTAATAAATATATACGCTTAAAACAATGAATGTCTTTACATGCACTTAATAACCTGAATAACTGTTTCTTAGTAACCTTTAACTTTTTTCAGGCAGTAATGAGATTTTGGCTTTGCAAACAACCAATAAATCTACAGATGAAGATGTAATATAAAAAGTCAACCATTCATTTTCAGATCTACAGCAATTGTCTCCTGAGTTCCCAAATGCTTATAGGGTGTTGTTAATAGAGGAAATGATGAACACAGTGGTAAAATTAAAGCTGTCCTAACATTTTGAAAAACAGCATTAAATTCAAAATGGACAGATACTTTTCCAAAACAATAACATTCATCATTTCCAACATTTAATAAGTTGTCTTTGTACCATTTCCCATTTAATATAGGGTTTAAAATATTTGCACAGCATTTATATACAATTTAATTTCTTTGTTTCTTTTGAAAACGGATTGTTAAAAATCATTTTTTGCAGTTTTCAAAACCACCTAAAACATAGCCAGGCAACTGCAAAAATTAGTTAATGATTGGATTATCTAATATGTTTAAATGCATTTAATAGTATTTCAGAAACTATTTCTACTTTCGTCTTGGTTGCTTCTAAGAATGCCTTAGCTGAGAAGGCAGTTAGCACAAAGGTATAGATGTGTGACCAGTAACAGCAAATTCCAAGCATTAATCAGTGTCATTATTATTGTCCTCAAGTCGATACAATAGTATATATATTTAATTTGAACAGCTATGAGGAATCTCTGGAGTTTATTTCACAAAAGATAAAACCTTACTTGGATTTACTTGGGACTTCACAGATCCTGACAGGTACAGGAGAAGTGGTAATGGAAAGAGCATCTTCCAAAGGTGGTTCATCTCCAATAGAGACCAGGCCTTTATTCCTGAGGGAGAGAAAACAGAAAAAACTGAGAGAGAGGGAGAGAAAGCTGAGATAACTTCTCAAACTAAATGAATAGACTATATGAAGACACCAGAAACAAAGCAGTGCTAAACTTCATTATCCAAGTACTGCAAGGAGTTCCTCAGAATGACGACATTAAGGCACCAAGTCATGAGATAAACTGTTTTTATTACTGAAACCATGATTTAATGTAGGCTAATAAAGATGCACTAATTGCCTGCAGAGGATGGTGGAGTTTCCATTCAATCATCACCCCACAGCCAAGTGAGCTGCACTTCTCAGAACGAAATGGTGGGAATGTTTTAATTGACACATAGCACTATGGACTAAACTGATTAACTACCTCAGTCCAGAAAACCACTTATGAGAAATTTAGATTTACTGCCCTTCTTAAATGAATCCATCATGGGATTATACTGAGCTTACAAAATAGATGTAGACATGTAGATAGTTGTAGATTAGTTAATAAATAAATATAGAAAGACAAAATGTTATGTTTTTATATTGCCTTATAAACGTATGGGGTAAGAGCTCTTCCCATTTTAAATAAAAACAAAATAAGCAGGGGACACGGAGAAAGGCGCCTGACAGTGACTCAGACATTACCTCAGCTGGACACTGCTTACTGCACCAAAATGAGCAACCATTTTAGCCAACATGTCCGGCTACTTCGCCAAATTAGACAGATGATGGATGCACAAACTGTTTATGTAGACTAGTTGTTTGCATCACAATCCAGGAAATCTACTTTATAAAGATAAACTGTAGAATGAAAAAAGAGATGACCAACATGTCCCTAAACTAAAATCCAAAGACAAACAATCCAAGGCTGGATGTTTTATGTAGAAACAGTCCCAACAATCCTATTCTAATTCCATTTTAGAGCATAGAGATTTGTAAATAACGCTGCGCTTGTCAATGCTTGCAACTGAAGCTTGTATCTCCAATCATCAACATTAAAATGATCACTCATATCAATAACATTAGCTGGTCAGTGTGTTTCGGACAACACCAGGTTTCACTAGAGCATTACCATTTTTTCTCCACACAGCAGTTTGAACACACTGCGGTCAAAAATGATATAGTTCAGCTCTATGAAACCTGGTCGATCGCAGTACAGGTTATGGTGTATGTTATATATTACAGATATTACAGATCACTTTTGATCAGTTCTCTGCCTACTATGTTAGGCCGCTGTTTTTCTTTGGATCATTCTCAGCACTGCCCTGACATGGTGGTTGTGCTGTGTGAGTCGATCAGCCACAGCAGTGCTACTGGAGTGTCCACTCAATGTCCACTCTATTGGGTACTACTACTTTGTACATGTAAAGTCAGAGACGATAGCTCATCTGCTCTGGTCCTTCATCAGAGGTAACTGTCAGCTGGATAGTTTGGTTGGTGAACTAGCAGTTACAATCTTAAACTTTTCTAAGTTTTTTCTAATGACTGACTTATTAACATAGGCATGACCAATTATGCTCTCTTTGTAATACAGTCATATTGCCCACCTCTTATGCATATCAATGTAAACTTTTCTGAAGCTATATGAGTGAGTAATGGAAGCCTGGTCAGTATACTCTATTTCCAGCGCTGACGCGAGTGGCTGCCTGTTCCAGTAGCTTCGTCCGTATTGTGTGTTTTTCTTGAGTGTTTTACCTTTATTTACTGTCTTTTCTCAAATTTCCCTCTGGGATCTATCTATCTATCTATCTATCTATCTATCTATCTATCTATCTATCTATCTATCTATCTACTGAATATTTTCATACAGATGCTTCAGTTCACTTAAAGTGGACAAAAAGAGCATGTTTCAGTTTATTGGAATCAGCATATGAACTTGCTTCCTTATCCATCGTAGCCAGATCAATAAAGCACACTTCTGTACTCTGCCCAATGTTGGATTGGTAAAAATGTGGTTGGTTGTACTTACTGACTCATCAAGTTCAACCCACCAACACTTCTGTAGTCTGTCTCTGTGTCCTTTCCCAGGTCGGGTAAAACCTATCAAGTGTGCTTCTCGGTTTTAGTGAAAGATGAGGGCGGAAACAACAAAGTGCCTGCCTTGCTTTCACAGCGAGTGGAAAAGGAAAAGTATGTGGAGCTTTAACTCAATGCCCTCGGTCATATAATTTCACCTACTTTATCCAAAGCATCACTTTTGGTAAGAGTCAGGTTTCTGTGTGTGAGCCCATTCTTTGGACTCTATGTTTTTTTTTTTTTACAAACTTTACTGGCTATTCTACACCACTGACAGCTTTTTGCATTATGGTTTATCTGTTTATTATTTTATTGATAACTTTACATCAATGTTAATATTTGTGCAGCTTATACATTGTTAAACTTTATTTTTATAGTGTTCTAATATTCAGTTAATGTAAGCTGTGATGAAGAGCTGCATTCTTGTAAATGTAGCACATTTATGGTAAATGAATATTGGTTTTCAATATTGGTGATTACTAATAATCGGCATGGACCAATGAAAAAAAAAAACACGGGGCACCTCCTAATAAAAAACCCTTTGCCTGATTGTACAAAAATGTATTTTATTCTGTTATATATATTTATATAGTTATTATATTTCCTCAGACCCTGCATTTAATCACATATTATTCTCTTTGAGCTTCTTTTACACAGGGTGTTCTGCATTTGCTTTCTTATCCTTTATTCTATTTAGGCAATTTTTACTTTATTTTCATGTAGTTTCTGTTTTTTGCCCTTATGCCATTTATATGCCTTTATATGTTACACATGTAGATTTCTTAAGATATTTGGTGAAAGAACGCAATTCTTACTTTACCCTGTGGACAAAACATGTGCCTAACAAAAGTACTTGGACTTTTTTAAGTGGTGAAGACCAAAAATTCCATTCAATATAAAGAAAATTATGAGAGACAGATGCTAAACAGGATTATAAACAAGCGTGGTGTTTGCTATTGCAGTTTTACAGCCTCGTTTTTCGCGGTCTGGACATGCTGTTAATAGTGGCTTATGTAAGTCCAGAAGGCACAATAAATAGGAAAACTACAGACTTGAATTGCCTAGTTAACTGTAACGTTCTAATGTATTTTAGTGATACCTTACTGCAGAACATTCCAGAAAGTACAGCTAAAACAGGTCTGTGGGATCACATAATAAGTAATAGCTTTCTATTTGAATGTAAAACCCTATTGATATGGATTCCTAATCCATTGTTAGGCAAGACATTAGGGAGCACAGAACGTTCGCACAAAGCCCAGTGGCCTGTTTACAAGTGTTGTATAAGTCCAGTGTAGAGGTTGAGAGGTTGAAGGACAACACAAGCGTGGATCTCTGCTGGATAGTTCAGAGAAGCCCCCCCCCCTCCAAAAAAAGTATTCATCAGCAGCCAAACACAACTTTCCTCACAGAGCTGCGTAGGAGTGGCCCATATATGAACATGCTGGAATTTTCCTCTTTCTCTGGTGCGCTTCTAGTCAAATCTTCTACTCCGTCGTATCTTAAAAATAACCCTTCAAATGTCTTATACTACATTGTTTCATTCACTATTACCGAACATTACTGAGCCTCTGATGCTGGTCATCTGTAATTACTGTAAATGATTTAATAATAGTGATTAATGGATATGTAAGTTGTATAATTATAAGTATGAGGATATTAGAGTCTGGGCCCACATACAGCTTAATGGTTTAAACAAACTACTTTTCTACAATCTCACTGATGCTCAGAAGTTATTTAAATGACTGTTGTATGACTGCATGCAGGGGGAGAAATGTTCAGACACATTGTATATGAGCGTATTTCACCTTGAAACAATAAGACTTATGTCATTTTGCTGTGCTATTGACATAGATTCACTAACATTTCACACAATTCATCACTCGGTTTATTACAATCCAGTAGTGCAGCAATAAGGAAAACAACAAAAAAGCACTTTTATTACAACACACAACCCACAAACTACAGTGTTAGGACATCTGTAGAAGAGGGCACAGTCCATTGTGAGCATTTCCTTCAATATAGCTATACTATATTGTTAGAGTACTGCCTACTTTTACATGGCTTATATTCTCCAGTCTGTTCAACATATTGATGAATGAATTTGTATGTATGTCATAATCCAGTAACTGAAGAAAGTCTGATTTTATCGGTAGTTCCTTTAACATGTTTTCATTTACCTGGGTATTCAGTCAAGCAATATTCTGATTTGTAACCAGTCAGTAAACTTATAGAAAAAGGCGTGGTATAAATGTGCAATAGATGTATCGTCATGTGGCTTTAGTTTTTAAATATCAATCCACTTTACCTAAAAATATGACTATACATCATCTAGAAGATACATGTTGTCAAACGTGTATTGGGGTCCAGTGTCACTCCAATAGTATTTTGTTGCAATCTCGCGGTTGTTGTGTTAAATGTTGTGTATTTTTGCTTGATTTTTGCACATTTGCAGACTGGGAAACCTGAAAGCAATTAAAAAAAAATGCATGCACTGAGGATTTCAATCAGAGCTAGAATCTAGCACTCTTTATCAGATTACATAAACAGGTTCTTAATCTGTTCTAATAAACCAGAGGAAGCTGTTTATATGACCACTCAATCAGATAGCTGCAGAAATCTGATTATGATTGGATTAGTAAGTGTATGTAAATGCAATCAGTGTTGGATACCTGCACATACTGAATTGAGAGGTTGATATTTAATAGTCTTGCATGTACTATGTATTATAACAATTTATGCTCTCTTGGACGACCTGCCATTAAAGGCTGCAGCATTGAACAGCATTGAACATTTGATCTCTTGACAACAAGATCATGTTTTTGTGCGGTTGCACAGTTTAGGAGAATCTGCCCTTTTCTTCCTGCTCGTTTCAATGAACCATGTAGCTTTTTAAATACAGTGATGAAAATATAATATACAGTATAATAAAATATTAGGACAATATAATTAAAAAAATTGAAAACCTTGATGATACTGGAGAGCCATATTGGAGTATGGTGCCATATTGTTGTATGATGCATTTGAACAACACTACCCAAAATGGAATCACAAAGGTTTCTTGCAGCTGGTTTGCGTTTGTGTTCACTTTAACAGAACTGAGTTTACTTTATTTATTGAATAAATGCTCCCATAACTCTGTTGCTGTCACTGATAATAGTGCATTGGTTAGACTAAGGAAAGTCTAAACTGTGGGACTAAATTTCACACAAATGATTTGGTGGGGGCTCAGAGTTACCCTCCAAACTCTGTGACTCTGCTCCATGCAGCCTTTTGCAGACCATCCTATAATAAACATGCTTTGTACCTCCAATAACAGCAGTTTCCTTGAATTAACTCATGTGGACTTGTCAGCAAAGGCCATACCACACAGAGAGAGCAGCAGCCATGACCTGGGTTATGAGGGACCCTCAATTACTCAGTGTGGTGTATGTTGGGGTTACAGCACAGTGGGGAGAAGGTTCTACTCTCGGCTGTTCTACCAGCACTTCCCACAGCCGCACAAAGGCATGCTTACACTCTCACACAACTATTTTCACACAGCCTTGTGGTTCACAGATACCTTTTGAACCCAGTAGATGTATTATTCAGTTATTAATCTTAAAGCGTATGAAATCAAACCCATCTAAAAATCCTTAAAGCAGAGGAAGCTAGTTCTTCATTTAATATAATCATTACACAACAACAAAACTACAAAAACACAATTACACTCAAACACACCCCATATATACATACATATTGACTATTTTGATTGCCATTTTGATTGACGGTTTGGCCACATGAAATTGAAAAAGTTTGAGGTTTTGAATAATAATAATGAAACCATCTCGCCATCTAACGATCGGAATGTTACGATCAAACAATTTGCAGGTAAGTTGCTAAATTCAAAACACAAAGTTGCACACAATACATATGATTATTCTACCATGTAGCCCACTTTGTATATCAGTTGTTCCAGCAGTATTGAGTCATTTGTGCTGTTATTTACTTACATATTTGCAGTATCTTTAAAATCATCATTTAGCATTGCCGTTCTCTATGTCTATATAAATATCTTCCATCTATTTACAGTATATGTACTATACATCTGAGTTTTTGTGTACTGTTGTACATCTGTTGTGTGTACGTTAAACTTTTTAAAATGGTTGTTTAAGTAGTCATGATGGTTGTACTAGATGCTTTTCTCATTCCATCCTACACCACAGCAGGTTTATTGAGGACCACATAAGTCTATGCTTCTGTTTAAATAAGAAAATAAATAATCTAGCTAGACAGATCAGGTTAGTAATAAAAAATGATACCAAGTGGCACAGCCCCTTGAACAGCTGTTAGCTTAGCTTGATTAAAGTGAAACTTTATCTAAAGCTGTATGACTTTTTAAAGTTTAAAGGGTTACATAATTAATAATAAAACACAATTATGAATTTTAGACTAAATCTTACCAATAAGCCTGAGCTCACTTATTAATAAATGTCTTTCCCAAAAAAAATCCAAGAAAAAAGGTAGAAAAAAGTACTGGAGAAGGCTATGCTACAGTTTTAAGGTTTGAGCACTCCTGTTGAGGTTACATGTTTATGATTTTCTATACACAAGTCTGAGCTCGGCCCTTTGGGAAATCTTAACATGCTTACACAAGAAAATTGTACACAAATTGTGGTATTTGTATGTTTCAAATGTGATATTTTATCCAATGTGTTGAAAATAGACGTGTAGATTACACTAAGGATGTCAAAAAAATACATACAATTTGTACTGAAAATGACAAAAAGTATAATAGCTTGCATCACTGTCTCAGTGAGCAAAACGTTTCAGTGCAATCCCTAAGAGGTATGTGTTTCCCTGATAATTCCTAACTGAGGATGAACAGTCTGTGACTGGAATTCACATTCACCTCTGTTACTGTAAAGGCACAGAACCATCTGTCTTTGCTGTACCTGTTTCCATGGTTGCATTGGCAAAAGACTAACATAGAAAATCTGGTGAGACTCAGTTTAAAGTTACCAATTACTCCAAATCCCTAACAGACACGAGCAAGAGGAACTTTAAAATGGCCCCGTTTATAAAGAAAGGTTTGCATTTTTTGTCAAAAGTGTATTTTATCTAAACACAGGAATCAAAGTCTAAATTCTTGTTGTCATTTCGAAACCTCCTTCTTTGTGTTGTATCTGTTTACACAGTATGAAATCCAGCTTGCGGTGTGTCAACATTTCTTGCTTAAGGACAAACAGAATTAGTCCAAAATCATGTTTACAAATGCTGGTGTCTAACCAATGGACAGCATTAATTAATAGAAAGTGCGTTCCTCAAGATGCACGGTAACAGTTTCCATGATGCATTGTTACACCCCTTTATATATATTTTAGTTAATTATATAATTTGTCCTGTTTTTCATATTTATATTTCTATATTTTTGAGTCAAATAAGTGTTGAATATGTTCACATATCCTGGCCACTTGGACTCCTCCCTTAGCCCTGGGCTGGTTTGTATGAGTTCCTGAGTCATTCTCCATCCTGACAGCTGCTCTGAGCTTGCAGAGAGGGTTATGTACACACTGAGACATTTCTCACAGGTATTTCTGTAAAGCACAGTCACTCTACATACATACGCTTCATATTCCCACACTGAGGCACATTCTGGACAGAGAACGAAAGCAGCAGGCCATCCACTACGCCTTCGGAAATATGAGACCACTGAACTGTGTGTATTGTGTGTACACAATTAAAATCTTTCAAAGATTATGTTTAAAGATTTAGGGTTTCACTTTGGACTTTAAATGTGTATCAGTCTGCCAGTATTGTGCCCAACACGCTACTTTTCACTGAGCGATTTCACAAAATGGCAGATGGGAGTGATTTAGGAGCATGGCCTATCAGTAGCAGTAACAAAAGCCTCAAAGAAGCTGTTATGAGTAAACCTGTTATCTTAAAATGAAAAGCTGTTCAGCCCTTTTATCATTCTCGGCAGGGATATTTTTTACCCTCAAAGCTCAGTCTTAGAATTTAGTTGTATTTTCTGTGGTCAGTCCATTATTCTGAGAAAAACAGCAGTTGTTATGTTTGAGTTTCTTCGTTTTTTGTCTATTCCCTTTTTCTTAGTAGGAGCTTCTTCACAATTACACAATTACACAGACTTATAGTGTTAATGGATCTTCTCACAGTGGAAGGATGGACAGACAAATGAAACTGGAGTGGTGCCTGATTTTCTCCTCTCTCTAAAAAGTCAAAGCTTTACTGCTGTTTATCTGATGTGACAGTTTTGGTGAGCTACCAGGTCTTTTTGTTTTTTGGTGATCTACCAGCAATTTTTTGAACTTGGATTCTGGACATTTTGCAAGTAAATTATCTACTATCATCCAAAAGTGAATAACTTTGACTCAAAATTAATAATAAATGGAAGTTACAGTACAGTATGACACCACAGCTATAATCAAACCTGTTTAATTTTTATTAAAGTATTTTATTTTTCTCTTTTAAGTTAAATTACAACTATTGTGTGGTTGTATGTACCAAACATAAACACAATTTATTACACCATCAGCTCTGTGCTGATTGGCTGCTCTGTATAGCATATAATTTACAAAAGCACTGCTGAATCCAGTGTTACCATGTTACCAATCCAGTGAGTAACCATACATGGACAGTATAAACTGAGGAGTGAATAGTAAATAACTTAAATGCGCCATTTTAAAAAAGGGAAGGAATTTCTCTTTTTCATTATATGGGCCCTTTTACCTATTGATATTGAATACAAAGACTCTTTTCTGGTTATCGTGACATTTTCTCACAGTGTGTGGTGTTTTTAAATGGTTTTACAAGTTCTCCCCCACACCAAAAGAAAAATGCAATATACCATCAGTGACATATATAGCCAGTTGAGAAAGATATCTCTTGCCCAAATATCTTTCCACCAAAGTATGACATTTTCCTTTGTCTCTAAAACTGCCTTTCAGGTTTAATGTGTTTGCATTTCCACTCCTACTAGCACAGTGTGCTGAATCAATTTTACAACTTGAATTTTCTGGAATATTACATAAAACAAACATGGGCTGTACATGAATAACAAATCAATGTAATTTTATGTCTGCAGTAACAGCTGGAGAAGTTACAGAATCCTATACTCTCCACAGGACAGCATGAAGCAGTTGGATCCTTGCCAAGCGTTCTTGAGGGAAAAAAAACACCATTAACCTGACATAAACAAGCACTTTATGTAATAAGGCCTAGAATATCACAACTCAAAATATCAGAAAAGCAAACAGGAAAAGTGTTGGTGCGGAAACAATCAGCATTTCGAAGAAATACCTCTTTAACCCAACACCTCGGCAAACAGAGGACCAATGGTGCACTACAAGGCCTTTCCCTCTAAGACCCTGCAATGTCAACACAGGAGGATCTACCTGATCCCAAAACAAAATAGTTCCCCTAGAGTGCCCCATGCAGAAGAGAACAGGCGCACAGTTCACGCCCTCTGTGTGGCCGCTACAGTCAACACAGCTCTCACGCAAGTGGCAAAGAACAAGTTATGAAGTGTATAAGCTCTTCAGCCACTGCAGGCACATTAACTGTGGTGCAAGATGCTGGATACTGGGGGTCCTTGTGGGTATTAACCCCCTCCCAATTAGCCTATTGCACACCCAAAATCAAAATTCTGTGTGGTCTCTTAGAGTCACATTAAGCTTTGTATTAGTAGACACTTAAATACAATTTCAGTAAAGTTCAGTTAAGCTGCCTCACTAACTAGACTAGATCCTAACTAACTAGGCTCTGCAGTACTGACTAGCCTCAAGGTGTCTCTGAGGTGCATTAGTTCACCCAGGTATTCCTTCTTTAACTATGCCTGGGACACCTCTGAAAATCTTAGCATATGTTTGTAAATCTAAAAACGTGCACACTTTCTCGAAAGTTTGGTGGAAAAATACAGACTTCACAAACCTAGGACAGAAGAGGAGAGGAGTAAGACCTCAAGTAATGTGTGGAAGGACTGCTAAGCCAAACATGATGTCACTGTGCGACAGGAATCAGCAGTTAGCCAGGATAGGAACCCAGAGTACCAGGTAGTATTTCACACACTGCTGTAGAGCTAAACCAATCAAGCCAAAGCATTATATCTAAACTTTGGAGAGTTAAGAAGCAGGTGTTTAGGATCCATACATAAACACTTTGTCTGAAAATGTTTGACCACAGAGCAAAAGTATGTTTGGTATAACAGGCTTGGAAAGATCCCAATAGACTTTTGCTCTATTGCATATTTACAGCCACAGAAACATTTATAGCTACTGCTTAGCTAACCTTTGATTGCCCTATATATTGCCCTTTGATTACATTCCTTTCAGGAATACAGGAAATAAAAAGATAAGCGATGATCTGCTGCGTGGGAGAAATTTGTTGCACAGGCATCTTTTTCCCGCAGTGAGCTCTGTATAGTTTAACTGGTGAGCTGTGAGAGATTGCGGCATTAGCAAATCCTGTTTTGTTTCTTTGTGGCTGGTCCTTTTTTCTTTGGAAAAATTATGCTCATATGTCAGTCCTTTGTGGCAGGAAAGATGCAGTGCTTTATCAGTCTCCGTTTAAAGCTGTTACAATACTCAAAACTTGTCCGGGGCCCTCATGTCAAGACATCCTTACGGTATTCCACCTAAGCTGAGTTTGTTAGTGAACTCATTTACTGAAACAAATTATCATGATGTCATACATTTAGTAAGTGGGATATATAGACCTAGTCTGCTGTTTAACTGGACCTAGTATGCTCACTTCAAATTTTTATAATTGTATTCTACCAGGACAGATCTACAAGCTTCAATTTTCCTACAACGCAATATTTTTTTTTCACATCGTACGTCTGAACTCACTCTCTGTCTGTCTGAAAGCTTGTGTAGAGCTTCTAATGGCCACCCACCATAGTCTGATACTAACAAGTTATTAGACCTGATCCACTTTGACAAGCTAGTCTGAAGAAGGATGTTTCAGAGTGATACGTTTGTACTGTTGTAGTTCTCAGTGTGTTGTGTGAGGGTGAACCACGTTTGCCAGGAGGTGGGCAATTAAACTTGTGGTACAAGATGACATCACCTTGTAACAGAGAAAAGGCTGGAACTCTGATAAGGCATTTTGGCAGCAGAAAAAAGAGGATTTTGTGGGAGAGAGTTTCATGCACAAAAAACTTCTTAATACACTCAAAGAAATATGAATCAAGAAAGTATAATAGATAATAGATCCCCTATAAATGAGAAAAGGTTGAACCACAGCTTTGCACATCTTTACAGATAAAGCGATGTGAGTTAATGGAGTATAAGTCTACCCCTAAAAAGAACCAGTTTCCCGATTCCAGGGATTTGGGAATCGAGAGTCTTGGACTCAGCTCATACAGTGACAGTCAAGTTTTCCCTTACCATTGAGCACGTGGATGGTGAGAGTCTGCTGTCTCTGTCTAGACAGACTGTCTGAAAATTGTGTTTTTCCACAACATGCACACCTATAATTCAGCTGTATTTTATTTGTATTTTTATTGTATTTTTTTTGTATAATTCAGTTGTATTGTATACATTTACAAAAAAAAAATGTTAATTTTGTAAAAAAAAGAAAAAAAAAAGAAAAGAAAGATAGAAAAGAAAAAAAGGAGGAAATCACATTCTCAGAATCAGGTACAACTTTATTAGCTCCTGTAAGTGTCTTCCTTATGGTCAAATAGAAATAAGATAGTACTTTTATTTTTGTTCTGCTCTTTGGGTTTGCTTTTGGGAATTGAGAATACTGTGTAACTGACTGGAACGCAAAGAAGTCTGGAACTGAACACCCCTAATGAAGAAAGAGAGGAGGGGTTATTAAGCTTATGGGTTTGGGGCCTGAATGTTCACAGCTATTTTAATCTTATTTATCCATTTAAATTACATTACAAAGCTGACTATTTCTACCATCCTTATTAGGTCCACATGAACTCGGCACAGAGCTCTGTGTTTTTTTATATTCTAGGAGCACATCAGTGTTTCTCCTCTTGTCATCTTTCCTTGGCGTTGTCAAGCAAGGTCAAGGAAAAGTTACAGGCAAAGGAAAAAAGGACGAATTTAATTATGGCTAGTTGGAAAGCTGACTTCACGTTGGTCCAGACAGCCACATGTCCTTCTGGGCTTGTTCTCTTTTGTAATACTACTATTAATTAAGTGTTTCAGTTTTATCTCCCAATGTTTTTCAAAGAGGAGCACAGATTACCTCCAAGGAGGAGGCAGTAGTCTAGAAGGAAGTTTTCTTTAGAGGACTCATTTTAGTGGGTTTCTCAGTGTAGGAAAAAAAAAGCTTTAGTCCAGTTTGACTGCAGTAAAGCATTAAAACAATTCAAAGTGTTCTGAGGCCACTGGGTCATGTGATTTGAACCGTGTCTGTATTCGTTTTTATAAAGTCTTTATTCACCTATTATTGTTCTAGATGGCACTCTGGCAGTGGCTTTAGCTATCTGTGTTTTTGAACTTGGGAAGGAAGAAAGTAGGAATTCAGACACATCACTACTCATAACTTGTGAAAGAGTGCAGAGCAGTGAAAGAGTCCCAGGTGAGTTACAATTATGTGTGTTCTGTTCTTGGTCTGGCCTAACCATAAAATGGATAAAACAGCACTGTATAACTGTTTTTGTGTTAATGCTTTAGCCATAAACTGGAGTTTCTGAAAACAATACAACAACCATGTTTTATCCCTTGTGGAAGCATTAAAAAAATAACATTTGCAAAGTATCTTACTTTAGAAGCACTCATTGCACAAAGAACGTTAGCTTAAAACAGAATAATTTTAATAATAATCATTTTTGGACTGTTGAGGGTGTCAGGAGATCAGCCTTCAGTTAGCTAAGTTTATTATTACTATAATTAGTTTGGGATAATAAGAAATTTATCATAGTTTGAGACAAAACAAAACCATAATAACTTTTTCACGTACTTTCTGTGAGGCATTTAACTCTTTAGACCTCTGGTCTCTATTACCACCACTGTGCACAATTCCGACTCAACAAGTTTTTAAAGGATATAAGATCCCCCTACCTCTGATGTAGCTGGGTAACTGAAAACTTTTACATTACAACATTAGGGTGCAAATAATTACGTAAAAATATTCTGTCCGTTTCAAAAAGCTTTTTAGAACTTCTGCTTTCAACACACAGGCGTTATCTAAAGCCTTCAATTAACTCCCATCCCAGTTCAGTGTCCAAGTCTGTTTGCAATTAGTGGGCCTGGCTGGGATTGCTGGAGAGCAAAGTCCTTCTCAGCACTGTAATTGTAATAATTGAGCTGAAAATGACAGTGAGCACCCTTCAAGCTCTACCTTTTAGGGCATTTTTCTAGTTTGCTCCATAGACTTTCACAGCTCATTTGAGCTCATTACAGATGACAAATCAATAATTCATCTAAACTCTTCTAAACTCCAAATGAGCACTGAAATGACCACTATGGCTGTAAAAAGTAGCAGTTTCAGTCTACCACATGTAGATGACATGAAGTAGAACATGACTGTATGCTGGATGTTAAATGCCTTTAGCAGGCTGACATGATTACTTTGGAATACCTTCACACTAATGAACTGTTTCTAGAGTTTGTGAAACAGAGTTTGGAGCTGTTTAAATAGCTGAGGTGTTCGGTTCTGCTGAAATTTGGAAGGAACATGGTGCCTCGAAACATTCCTGTGCCACACAAACACCTCTCTTTGTGATAATAGCTTATTAAAAAGGCAGCACTCGAGTTAGCACAGCCCAGAACAATGCACTTTATTTGGTCTGCTATTTAGTGTTGGAGTGAACGCCTCATACTTGAGCTGATATTCACACACCCATGCATATAAGACTGAAGGGAACATGTGCTTTTCATTTGAAAGCTCTTTCATTCACCCCCTACGGCAATGGACATAGCAATGTAGATATTTTATTTTTATGGGAATGCATGAAATCCAAATCAAATGGCAGTTCTAGCTAAAGTGGATCCAGGTGATGGCAGGAAGAAAATGCCAGTGAAATAACACAGCTGATGTAAACGGACTGATGCCTTCAAAGGTCTACAGAAATGAACAAGTGTTACACGGTTTATAGGTGTATAATTAAGATTTATTAAGATGTAAACAGTGCCATTCAGACTTTTTTTTTGCTTTTGAAATAATGTAGGGGTCATACTGTTCGTAGTGCAAATGTAGTCATTTTATTTACTTACTGAAACCACCATCAACTATTTTGCTTTACAACACACTGTATAAAAGCAGGTATCCATAATGCATTATAAGTGCATTCATAAAGATCTATAAAGCGTTCATGACGCTTTATAATACTTGACATATGCCTTTGTTACTGTACATATATGTTCATAATCACACACATAAAATCTTGTAAGACCACTGAATAAAGCTTCATTGCACAAAGTGGTATAATGCATTATAATCTCCATATATTGTTGAGATCACTGACATTATCTCTAGCTGTTTGCTCATAAAAGGCATAAAAGGCAGACAAAGAACCTGTCTATTGTCTATATGTTGTTTGTAAAAGTATATTTTAGCAATATATATAGCGATTCTGATATTCCACTGTTTAGATTTATATATATATAATCTAAAGCCTGTAAAGATAGCTCATAAGTGTTCATTACATGTTGAATGCAGTTATAAAAATACTTTCATTTTGAAGATACTGATGAGCGCTTAAGAGTGTGTTAGAGTTTAGGCATCATATGCATAATCATGAAATGTATTACTAGGCTTTATGATGCCAGTCTAACCAATAACATTAGTCATATGTATTATAATGCATTTAGTCACTTTGTTCTTGAAACTTTGGTGTTGTAACAGTTGTGCACCATTCTGGTAATTTATGTACAGTTACAGCATTATAAATCATTGTGAATGCTTTATGGACATTAATAAATGCACTTATAATGAATTATGGTTACCAGATTCATAGAAAATGTTACCAAATAATACACCCTTTCAAGAAACTACATTTTTGGTGAATTCTTTTTGTAGACTATCATAAAATCTCTAAGACATCAGCTAACATGTTCATAACCATTTTGTGTAATATAATTGTGAATAAGTTCTGGTACAGGGAGCCTCTCTAGAATCTGTGCATTGAATTTTATATCAGATTGTTCTTAATGTCTGTCTTACATTGTAATGATGAAATGATTTAGAAATATCTAGAACAATCTGTGCCTAGTCTTGTTCTAAAGTGCAATGCTGATTGTGAACTACCAGTGTACAACCCCTTATTAGAAAGTATTACAGGCAATATTAACTCAAGATGTTTCATGCTTTGTCTGGGCAACTTAATTTCATTTGATATATCACCGTTGATGCATTCTAGGCCTGCAAGTCATTCCAAAAAGTTGGGACAGTAAAGCGTTTACCGCTTTCTAATGATGCCATTTCTTCTGACAACATTTAAAAGACGTTGAGTCACAGAAGATACCTACAATAAAATGTTTCAGGGGTTACTTTGTCCCATTCTTCCTGCAAACTTCCTCTTAAGATGTACAATATTAGGGGGTCATCATTACATTTTTCAGTTGCAAGTCCCCACACGTTCTCTATTGATGACAGGTCAGGACTGCAGAAAGGACAGTCTAGTCCCAATAGCCTATTCTGCAGCCATATCTTGTAATGTGTCCAGCATGTGGTCTTGCACTGTCTTGTTGAAAAATCCATGGACGACCCTGATTAAGATGTCTTCCTAAGGCAACGTATGTTGTTCTAAGATCTCAGTGTAGTTTTCTGCAATAATGCTGCCTCGCAAAAGTCTAAATTACCTTTCCCAAGGTAACACTGACCCCATACCGTGACAGACCCTGGCTTTTGCCGATGTTGCAGATAACAGTCCAGATAGTCTTTGGTCTGGAGCACACATCATTCATTTCTTCCAAAAAAGATCAGGAATACTGATTCATCTGACCACAATACATATTTTCAATGTGTGATGATCCATTCCAGACGCCTCCAAGTTCAGAGAAGTAGATGCTGCTTCTGGACATGGTTAACATTGGGATTCTAATTCGCACAAGAAGGTTTTAGGCGCCGTTTGAGAATGTAACTCTGAGTTGTAGTGTCTGATAAAGGTTTGTCAAACTAATCCCTGAAGTGCAGGAATGGAAGTATATTAAGAAATGAAATGAAGTTGAGCAGACAAAACATTAAATATATATATTTTTTATACTCTCTGCTATGAAATAAAAGCCAAAGTAAATGTAAGAAACACTACTTTTTTTATTTGGGTTTTCCATACTATTCTATATATAATTTGTGATTTGGGTCTTGGGCTTAATATGGATATGGTATAGGAAACAATCGGAAAACACTGGATTATCTGATTGGATGAGCAATGTGGCAATCAGGCCAGTTGTTGTGAGTGAGTTGCACTTTTAATCAGTTCAGTTCAGCCAGAAGCAAAGGCTTACAACTTCATGTCTCAGTTTAATGAAAACCTGGTGTTAGACTTCAGCATTGATACAGAGACACAGCTGTTCAGTAAAAATACACACTTGACTTAAGACCCTGTGAGATGTGGCTAGAATTAAACATTCCCTTAAGGGAATGCCATAGTGGCTGTGCCTTTGCACCTGCAGTAAACTGACCTAACTGCACAATCAATTCTCCCTCGAGTTTTTAGAGCTACATTAAACTCAGCAACCTTGCCCTGTGGAAAAAAGTGGCCCTGGCCAAGAAATCCTGTTCCATTTCCTTCCATAAAAGCAACACTCACTTCACACACTGCGGCTTGAATCATGTGCAACTCA
Organism: Prochilodus magdalenae; assembly: GCA_024036415.1. Taxonomy (NCBI): domain Eukaryota; kingdom Metazoa; phylum Chordata; class Actinopteri; order Characiformes; family Prochilodontidae; genus Prochilodus; species Prochilodus magdalenae. The sequence continues at coordinate 938,056 of JAMWET010005258.1, forward strand.
GACTTGGTGAAAGCTGTCAATGCCTTTTAATTACACTTTCAATGTACAATTTCTTAAAAAAGCAGGTGGAGTTCTGCAATAGAAAGCTCAAGTTGCCTAGATAACATTTCTTTAGAAAACTTATGTAAGTAAATTATTTTACACCTGAAGTAGTCTTTGTATGTGGCAGTAATAGGTAAGGCCCTAAAAAGTCACTGTGGCTAAATAGTAAATTATGTCATACTGATTTAAATGCCCAAAAACAAACAGCATGCAGTTGAGCATTTCCTAGACAATACTGATGAAAGACCATCACATTTTACTCCTAACATGTAATGTAAAAGGGGCGGAACTTGTGGCAGGTGCTACCACTTTCAACCATACTGGCAGTTGACCAGTCACAACAGAATGGGTGAGCTGACCAATCAGAGCACACACAGCTCATCAAGAGGCGGGGTTTAAAGACGGAGGAGCTCTAACAGAGCGTTTCAGACAGAGGGTGAATACGGATGTTCAAAATGAAGAAAATTCAGGAAGGACGTGAATCTATCACAGTAAAACCCCAAATAAACTTTGAAAATGTGGGCAGGTGGCCAATAAAGGAAGAATAAATGCAATGACGGCTAAAGCTCCTGGCAAGTAACTTTTATGATGATGTAATATAAAAACAAGTAAAATATTATTGTTGTTTTCCACAACAGTTTAAATGCTGAAAATGGTTGCGTTTTTGGTGACCTTGGGTAAATTACATTTTTGTTGATTTTTAATGTATAAGATGACGTATTAAATTCATACTCCTTAATTGTTTTGAGAATAAACTTGACAGCTCGTGCCATCTTAAAAATAGTTCCTTTTTCAATGACTTTTAGTAATGCTAAATGATAAGAGAGGTCATTAAAGAACCTCAGGGAAAAAAATAAAATACAAGAAATGTGTAGAATATGGGCTTTTGGAAAGGAATCCAGCATGTTGCATATTGTTGCTTTTTAAAGAAAAGCCTGTATCTCCTTTTAAGTTCATTTTTTATGCATCATTTGAAAACAGCTGTTGTTTACATTTATTTTATGATGAATGGACCAACAGAAATGGCCCAAAATTGCTTGGTCTGGTTCCATTGACTTACATTCATTAGGTTTGTTCCCTCTTCTGTAAAGTAGCCATTTTGGAGATACTTGGTTTTCTTTGGACAGTGACAGTGTAAATTGTTAATACAGAGTATTCGAAAGCTTGTTTAACAAAAATTTTAAGGACTTAATGACCAAATCAATGCTAATTATGCTAATCCACTGGCATGAGCTTGCCTCTTTTCTTGATTTTCGGCTTAATTATAGACATAGCCTTGCTTAAAGCTGACGTCATGACCTCAGATGTCTGTTACTTTACTGCCACATTTCATGGCCTGGTCATAATCCCATAGCGGAATGCAAACCATCTTATGTTGGGTTTTATTAGCATTCCGCTTCAAAGCCGATCAATCAGTTATGTCTCTCTGGTGAAGATGGGGCAGCTAGTAATGGCTGTATCTCATCAGGCAGTATTTAGGGCAGTATATTATAGTATACAGTGCGACATGCAGTCTACATATTTATGGGTAAAAGGCTGTTCTGCTGGTGTGCTACAACTGAGCTTGTTAAACCTGGGTGGAGAATATGGAGCGTGTGTGGGACACAAACCTCATATTTTCTTCAGCAATGTATTCAACTAGTTGCTATTTATACACACTGAAGAGGTTGTTGTTAGGATGGGGAATACTGCTCTGGTGTCTACATTCAGTTGCATTAAAATGAAATGGATTTGTCAGATGGTGAGCTGTGGAGTGCAGAGTGCCTCAGCTGTTTTGAATCTCAAATCCAAATTACACACCAAACTGGAGTATATCATTATGCCGGATATCGCTGACGTCCCGCCAGTCATTCCTTACTGAGTTCTTGCCCAGGAGGCCTGCATTACTAATCTAAATGACATGTCCATGATTCCAGATGATAACAGCTTGGACATCTTGGATAAGCTTGAGGATCTTTAAAGCTTGACTGGATGTTCAGGATGCCAAAAATGATTTATCAGCCATCAGCGATAGATTTCAGTGAAGAAAAGTAATAACGGTATGTCGCAAGTTCCTTATTCTCTGTAGTTCCTTACTGCATAACTGATATACTAGTTTAATTTCATTAGCCAAATAATTCATAGTAGTAACTGAATTAAAGGCTTTAAGATAATAAGTTAAATTAAATAAACTTTAAGTTGGCTTGCTATGAAATCCCAGGTGGTTGCTTAAGTGTTGTTATGACATTGCTGTATTGCTACTCTTGAAACAAGACCTCAAATTTCTAAACTGATAACTGATTACAGAAGAACGAAAAAACATATTTTACTTTTAGTGTACATTAATGGAATTAGACTTTGGGCCTATTCATTTGGCAGCAGGTAGATACTGAAACTAAAACCCTGAACCTGTAATGGTAAGGAAAAAACACCTTCTTCAATTTGAATGGGAGTCAGTGGAACTAAATTTATTTCAGTTCATTCATCATGAAATGGTATTTCATATTCTGTGAAAAACAACAAAAGATAAATAGATACAAAGTTCTTCTCCTAAAAGGAGCGTTATGTATGTATATAGATCCTCCACATTTTCATGGTCCTAGCTTAAAAAGCTGCAACCAAGTTAGTTGGGTTAACTATACCTTTTTGACAAGACTTAAGATATCAACTTTGCTTACTCTGTTAAACAGTGCAAAAATGTGGAATACTGTATCTGAAAGTGTGCAGCACATTAGTACATGCAGCATATTAAAATTTTAGGGCTAGTCAGACCTGTTGTGCATAGCTGTGATAACTTGAAACACGTGTAAAGGCCATAGAGAGGGTATCCCCGCCTGTTCCCAGCATTAAGGTCATGACCCACGTCTAACACAAATAAGAGGCATGTCATGGCGTACTGGTGCACCTGGAGTAAGCTCCTGTGTCAACTACACCTTGACCACAAAGGCCCCTTTAAACACAAATGAATCTCTAAATTAGACTATAATTGCAGTAAAAATCACAAGTACTAGCCTGGATGCTCATTTTGTCTGAAATTGAACTATAAATTAATTAAAAGCAACCAAATATCAACCGTATACTTAACTTCATCTCAGAGCTAAACCTCACTCCACTAACTCCACTGCTTGTGACGATCAAGTATGTTTCTCCTAATAGTTTAACATCTGTAAAGAGTCAGTAAAGATCTTTCAAACATAGTTTTCATTTTGGTCTGAAATATAATAACATCACAAGGACTATTAGACTACTAAAGTTTAAAGTTAGTCTCAGTATTCACTGAAAAAATGCATATTTATTATTATTTATTATTCTTATTTTTAATATTTGCAAGTAACTGCATTCTAATTGAAAGCTTATTTATATGTATTAAATCAAATAGAATATATGATTCATTTTACTGTAAAAGACCTCAATATTTATAATAGGGGACTTTGTCAGAAATGTGTTATGCAGACTTTATAAAGCCAATTTCTCCATTAATTTTGTTACCATGAGGCACCATGTGATACCGGGTTAACCAACACATTCATCCAGCCTGTCTGTAATAAGCAGTTATCTGAAGTAAACTTCAAGTATTAGTGCTTAAAAAAGCAAAAAGGAGGACATAAAAAACAAACTGCATTTCCTTTGTGTTAGAATCCACTAAAAGATTCAAACTGTATAAACGCCACATCTTTTCATATGCAGTCAAATCAAGCCAAGCACTCTGCTCTACTGCAGTTCAAAGTGGTAAAATAGTCTTGCAGAAGGCGTCCATATTGGTAAAGCTGTCTAAAACAGCTGGATCTGCATCAGTTCGGAGTACAGTGGAGATCAAGTATCAGTTTGCTCTGGTATCCACTATTTTAGCCTGCCATGCAAACAGTAGCTCGTCCAGAGAAACTTTTTAGCACAAAGAAGGAAAACTTGGACATAACTCTGCATTAGTATTGCACAACACCTCCGAGTTCATCAACAACTAGCGAAAGACATTTCCATTTGCCTAAATCATATGCAAGGTATAACCTAATCTTCAACTAAAAAGAACCTATAAATATTTTAAGACTGAAAAAAAGAAAACTTACTGTTTAAATTTTGCCTCTCTCAAACCATTTGTCCAGAAAGCTCTTAATTCCAACCAGCGAAAAAGAGAACAAAGGTAAAATCCAAGAGGTCCCTTTCTCTCTATACTCTCTCAGTCCTCATATCCAGGCACAGTGAGCTGATGTAAGACAACTCTGGAGGGGGAAAAAAACAGAAGGGGGTGAGCGAGAGGGAGAGAGGGAGAGAGAGAGGGAGAGAGGGAGAAAGAAAGAAAGAGAAAAAACTAACATACTGGGGATTCTTGGGTACATGCCAAAGTCCCAGAATTCCTCATGCCATACAGAAGGTTTCAATTAAGTCAGATTTCAGTGACCAATCGGAGAAGTTTTTTTCCTGAATGTATTTTGGACAGCCTATGGGAATACCGTAAAGTTCATCATTCATAGAGGACCTTATTTATGAGGTGCACTGAGATTTTTTGTATTGCAATGCTGTCAGTTTGTTCCTGGACATTGCAGCTGTGAAGCATCACTGTTCTTCACTGTCTGGATAGCACAAAGTCATTTATTATTATCAGTTAAATAAATGTTATGTAATGAACACTGTTTTTCAAGGGAGGAAGCTGGACATTCATTTTTTCCAGCCTGAGTTTGTGTGGAATTGTCTAACAGGACACAATGTAAAATCGAGCCAGCTGCCCACAAAAAACAAAAACAATTCTTTAGCAGTGGTGGACAAAGCACACAAACCATGTACCTGAGTTAAAGTAGAGATACCCAAAGTAAAATATTCCTCCAGTAAAAATAGAAGTTCCTCCTTTTAGACTCCACTTGTGTAAAAGCACTAGAGTATTTCCCTTCCAATGCACTTAAGTGTGGAAAGTAAAAGTAGCATGATTTATTATGGCTCTAATGTCCTGGAACAAGACATATTTTAGGTGAAAAGACACTTAGTACACCAATCTTTTAATAGAAGGTCATTAATTAGTCTGACACTGATATCTACTGCAATGATCATAAGTGTTTTATACTGAAGACACTTTCCATTAGGTAGAACCAAGCTCTGTCTGTTCTCTTTGTCTGAGCTTAACTGCTGCCCATCCTGTGCGGTCTGATGCTGTTGCTACATCTGCTCTGACTGGGAGCCACTGGTGCCTTTAACCATCACGGAGCTCCTGGCTGACCTGCACTGTGGAAGCTTGGCCTGCGTCCTGCTGACCCACCTTATGACCCACCAACATAATTATAGACTAATCAGACATTACACTCTGCTTTCTTGTGCTGTCTTGTATCTGGTGTTGACTCGAGGAGGATGGGTTCCCCCTTTGAGTCTTGGTTCCTCTCGAGGTTTCTTCCTTCCTAACTAAGGGAGTTTTTCTACGCCACTGTCGCCCTCGGCTTGCTCATTGGGGGCTCAAACACCAGATTCTTTGTAAAGATTCTTTGTAAAGCTGCTCTGTGACAACATCTGTTGTAAAAAGCGATATAGAAATAAAGATTGATGGATTGGTTGATGAAACATAGTGCACACTGTACCCTGATCGGTGGGCTCAATTCATGCTTCTTTCATTTTGACATGTTATGATTTTAAGCACACATAAAGGGAGGATAGATTTCACATAATGCAGCGGAGTAAATGTAGTGGATGTTAATTATTTATTAAATTAAACAGTCAGTTTTTTGTTACTGTGCCTTTAAGACCAGTGTATGTAAATGATCTCCGTTCTGCTTGGCTGTGCTGTATACTGTGTTTCTTTCAGAAGCCGTCTGTACTGAAACAGGTCTTATGACGTCAGTATGTTTGGGCAGGTCTAACTGTAACTGCTATTATAGATTAGATTAGGCGTTTGTGCAGCCATATGGTAGAGCTTTGGTGTCTTTGGTCAGCGTGTGAAAGACCACCGGGTATCTTTTCCCCTAACAGACAGCATAACGTCATACCTTTTTTCAGGGAAGCCTACAAATTTTTATTTTTAGACATTTAGGGGGATCAAGAGGTTAATTAGTGGAGGATCCGCAGGACACCCTGCATTTCGAACCTTGTCCTGGTCAGATTACATGTGTTGTTGGGCTTCTAGGTAAAGAAAAGAAAAGTTCACACTTTCTCTACAGAGAACAGACTGTATATTTCAGTGCACAATTACTGTTTATTTGCTGAATTTGAGACATACTGGAGACATAGTTGGACATGTGGCCTGTGCAAATGTTATGGCATCTTTTACGTTGCTGTTTTATTTTTTCCTTATGACTGTATGTAAATGTGTTGCTTTTGTGAAATCATAAAAACTATGAACTAGGTTTTATACAGCTCAGATTCCATACTGTGCATCAGCTGCATAGTGGACAGTGTATTCGGAAACTCATCCTAAAGAAAACCAGGGCAATCATTTGTCATATGGGCCCTTTAAAAAAGAAGAAAAAACACCAATGATTGTTTTCCGTTAAATACGTAGTCGTCTCCACACGGCACAGGTTGCGGGTGGTTTGAGCAGTTTTGGATTCTCTTTTGGAATTCCACATCGACCTCTCTTCTGTTGCCTTAGACCCCTACACCCCCCCTTTTTAAGGCACAGTACTCTCACTGTGGAGTAATGAGAAAAGCATACGGCACTCCCCAGCAGCACCACACTTTTATTACTTTTACTGATCAGGGAGAGTACTATTATTATGATGTTTGGAGAACAGATATAGAAAAATTGTTTAAGAGAAAAAACTGTGGCCATGTGTCATACACTTTCACTACAAAGCCAATACAGACATTAGTCTTCTGTGATGGACTGGCAGCCTGACCAGGGTGTTTCCAGCCTTCTGCCCAATGAGCTCTGGGATAAGCTCCAGTGTCCCCACAGTTAATGCAGTTTCAGTCTTGCATTTGCTCAGTACTAGTTGAAAAAGACTAATATGTCATTCTGATATGTCATATGTGTAAATGATGACTATACTGACTATGTGTCTTATTTTATGCCTCTTTATACAAGTAGAAAGTGGAACACTGCTTATAAATTGACTGTGAATAGGCAGGACCGAACTGCAAATAGAAAATAGTTTATAGAAAATAGCAAATAGTTTCCCAGTGATGATCTAAAGCTTTTGTCTCAGGTAGTTTGGTCAAATGTGTACATTCCCTGTGTGGACAAATCCCACTGGATAAGAGTATGTATATATATACATATATGTGTACCACCTCAAAATGCCAATGGTCGTTTCCCTAGTCTTACAGTTTCAGGGTTTGTGTTTGATCAAAATGAATGGTTTTGTTTTATTCTATACATATATATTCTATTCTATACTGGAAACATGTCTCCCAAAGTCCAGATCAAATATTGTGTTTTAGATATGTTAATTTACAAAATGACTAATAAGCCTCCAGAAGCCTGTTTTTGAACCATGCCTTCTGTGCATTTCACCCCGGCCACACTCCCCAGTCTTTCTGTAGGTCACTTTAGGTCATCTTGCGCTGGTTAAGTGACATTCGAATGAGGTGGCACTCATCATGGTCAGCAGAGAGTGGTTTTGGCCCTCTGCCAGTCTGTAGCCGTGTTGTCCTGAGTGTTTGCTGCTTGACCTTGTTCTTATGAACCAGACGCTCACTGTATCTGCCAGTTAAGCTAGAACCGAACCTTTTGTTCCTCACTAAGAACCTGCTGTACATGTGGAGATACTAATTAAAGAAGAAACTGGAGTGGTGTCTTATTTATTTCCAGAGCTGTGTGTGTGTGTGTGTATATATAAAAATATATATATACAAATAACAATTCCCAAAGATTCCATAGTCGAGATTTAAAGGAATGCTTTCTCACAATACTCAAATACAGTGACCCAAAAATAACAGACCTGACTCCGAACCGTTAATTGATTTGGTGCAAGACATTTTGCTGGCCAATAGAACTAACTGCAGAAAGGGACATGAAAGAGAGCAATGGACGGAAGGGGAGGGAAAGACAGAGAAGGAGTCTCAGAGTGCACGTTTCTGAAATGGCTGTACGGTGTGGTGACTGCGCAGACACTGGCCAATCATAACCTACCTCATAAACGCTGTGCTGGAAAATTTGATTCAACTCTGCTTCAGCTTAAGCCTCAGATGCAAAAAACATACCTGTCAAACACGCAGCCACAAAAGGGAAAGAACCAAACCTTTTTTTTTATTTATTTATTTGTTTATTTATTTTTCAAAATATTCATCACTCTGGAGTTTACAGTAGCTCTGATATTAGAAATGATGTCCATGCTCCATATGTTCAATTTTAATGGCTGATACTGAGCCAATAATAATTCATGTCAATTGTTTATATCAAAGTGTGAACTTTCCAGAAAACAATCCAACAGTTTAAGGAAATCAACATTTAAAAACAGAGGAAGGGAAAGTGGGACAGAGAGTATTTATCTTTGAATTTCATCACCATCTTGGAACACATCTCTACGTTTCTCAAAGAGTCAACACAGACTGGACAGCAATGCCTTGACGCTGAGAAGTGCCCATTCAGAGTACCATACAGTCTAAAGGCATTGGAAAATTAAGAGAGTAACCCATGTACCATATACTTCATTAAATTACACATTCATTCTCGCTGTGTACTCATAAATTAACAGCTACAATGCATATTCCCATTTCTTACGAAAAGAAAAGCATTTATATAAAAATAAGTTTTAGCAAAATAAATAGTTTGATCTTGATAACGGTAGGCCTCAGGAGGCTTTATTCCTTCATGTTATTGCACTAGAATCTCACAGTTTCTCCCAGTCTGCTAGGAAGAGAGATGAAGGAGAAGAAAATCTTTTCCATGTTGGGTCATCAGATGTGGCCGCCAGCTTGCAGATCACAGTCCATTCTTTACATGCTCGTGGATGCCGCTCTCGTCGATGACCAGTGCAGCGTGGAATTCTTTGTCGTTTACAAGTTTCTCCAGTCCCTGACAAACAAGAGTAGACAACAATTACTTCCCAATACACCGGGCTGTTGACAGCATTTTCCTTTCAACTGAGAATCTCCATTTAGACTGAGGTCAAGCCATCTATTGAATCTAGCATTAATGCTTCCATAAAAAAAGCACTGGGCTTGGAGATTATCCCCTCTAGAGCAACTTTTAAATAAATAAATAAATAAACTTTACAAAGGTTTTTTCTTCTGCTAATAATACTGATGCCATTACACCAATATCAACTAATATGGATACAACATTTCTTTTTTAAAAACTATTAAGCATTGAAAGTGAAGTGCCTCAAATAAAAGTGGCTCATTTTAATGAGCATCTAAAAGTAGCATATGGCGCTGAAACTACTCAAACAAATGACAATGTGAGTAAGCTCTAGGACTGACTGATTTGGGAAGAAAGCTCAGATATTATGTAAACACTCCCTGTTCCTAGACTAGCCTATAATTTAAACTGCGGCTCCTGCGATTTGAATATTGCATTTTTTTTTATTGCCATTCCACTATAAAATCTTTGAGCCCTAGTGAGGTCATTTTAGACTTTGTTTCCTTTTGATATGTGCTTAGTAAGCTACTGATTAAGATAAGATAAGATAAGATAAGATAAGATAAGATAAGATAAGATTTTATTGATCCCACAGTGGGGAAATCTGCAATGTTACAGCAGCAAAGAGGAAAGAACAGAAATGTCAGAAAAATATACAAATAATAAATAAGATTTATATACAAAAAGTACAGAAAAATATATAATTAAATTTAAAACCCAGAAGACAGCAGTTTTATTGCACATAGTAGAATAGACTAGTGTAGAAATAGACTACTGAGGGGAGCGGCTGTTATATATGCCACCTCTAATAAGAAAAAAATGATCTAAATACAGCTATATATATTTTATATATTTATATATTACCATTGCTGTCACAAAAAACTCCAGCTTAAAGAAAAATAGTCTGCACAGTTTGAGAACATGTTTTATGAACATGAGGCCCCTGTTAAGGTTTTTCTTACCTCTCCTCCATAGGACACAAGCGGGGAGATCTCACATTTGATTGGCAGGTCCGTCCCATCCTTCAGACTGTAAGATATTAAGAGTTTATAATATTTGAATCTCTATAGCATTACTCATAACAGCTGAAAAAAAACAGAAGGAGAAAAATCAAACAGAAGTTTGACAGAGTCTGAGGACACGGTGAAGAAAAGGATTCAGCGGAGTAATCGGAAAACCCATTCCACTCATGGCTGCGAAAACAGTTATGTATCAGAAATGAAACAGAGCAAGAGCAGGATACTGATTTCACATCATTCAAACTATGCAAAATCCAGTCATCCACTGACACTGGTAACTGAAAAGAGAGGTTTGTCCATTTCCATTTGTCAATAAGCAGTTAAAAAGGATTTCAAAGGGAAACTTGATTATGAGCAAGAAAGCACCATGAAAACCCTACTGTTACGGTAATGAATGACAGCACTGACTGCAAAGCAAGCGGTGCCCTGTCCCCAGCATGCACCATTCTGCCGTTAGTACCTACTGTCTGGGTGAGAATGAGTCAAGGGTAGCTGGTTGAGAATACCAACCTTTACCCTCGCCAGGAGAGCGGAAACTCTCGCTGTGAGCTGCATTCTCTACGGCCAACTAAACTGAGTGAGGGAGAAGCGAAAGGCCCATCACCATGCACTACATACAACCGTGGAAATAGTTACTTCTGGCTGCCATCAGGTGAGAGTGTCCCTGCTGCTCCATGTCTAGAAACGTTACACAGGAAATAAAAGTGTGAAAAGGGTGGACTGAGCTGCAACATCTGTCGACATTTAGTGTGACCTAGGAGTGTATAAACAGATACTGAGGTGATGTTAAACCCGTCTTGACCTGAATTAACTTCTACAACACTACTCGTTATGAGCAGACCGATCTTTGTTTATGATGTGCTGCTGTGAGTCAGATAAAAAAAGCTTATACAAGTGTGTGTGTGTGTGTGTGTGTGAGAGTGTAAGTGTGAGAGAGAGAGAGAGAGAGAGAGAGAGAGAGAGAGAGAGAGAGAGAGAGAGAGAGAGAGAGAGAGAGAGAGAGAGAGAGAGAGAATATGAGTGAAGGTGGAAAAAGGGCATGAAACAAAAACAGAGTGTGCAGAGTTTCGATATTAAGTGTGTGTTGAGTAAGGGAGGTGAGACAGAATAAAAATGCAAGGAAAACAGAAAGATGTGTGTGCAGAAGTGAATGCTGTATTCTGCCCACATATTGTGAACGAAAGTGGCACATGAGCCAAAGCACACAGTCTATGGGCCACATGGTGTACAAAACACAAAATGTGCGTCTCTTCCTCGTGCCATTTGAGGAAAGGCCATGCAGTAAGTGGGTGGACACGTGTGGCTGATTAGATATTCTGCTCGATTTTGTGTGAGCAGCTTGTGGTGGCCAGGTTTGCAGCGATTACTATGTGAGAATATTACAACGTTCTTCCAGCCAATCAGCGAAAGGTGTCATTTGTGCTCGTGCACAGGAGGGGAGGAGCTATGTTCTGAGCTCCACATGCAGGGCAATGAAGGAGAGATGGCTGAAAAACCATCTGAATCTAAAGAAGAACTATTCTAAACTAAGGGCTGAGGGGCAGTTTTAGGCTCAGTGAGCCGGTTTAACGGTAAAGAAATCTCAGACAGGCCGAGGTCAGCTTTTTCGTTAAACCATCTCCCTCCCTCCCTGTTCCTGTACCACCTTAAATGGTGCTGCAGTTACATTAAACAGCTCCTCTAACTAATAAACCTTTCCTGAAGTATAGTATAACATATTTGTCCTTATCGGCTCTAAACCTCCTGTATAAATGTGCAGAGCTGCAATTACCTCTGTATGTTGTCAAAGCTTTGTCAGAGATTTGTTTCTGTTAACATGTTAGCATTTATGTGCTAATCTTAGCTTAGCTTACACTGCACTAGCTTCATGACCTATGGCTTTGGCACAGGATGAAAATGATAATTAAGATGTAGAACTTCAAAACCAATTATAGCATAGATAAGAGGTTTTTTTTTTTATCAAGAAATGATAAACTAGATATACATATGTAGACATCTCCACTACACATCTCTTTATTACAGAACTTTATGTACATAACTTTTCTGTTTTGCCTCTAGCTTACTGACGGGTCCATTATTTTAAACCCATGTGTTTGTTGGTATGTGCATATCTGGACGTGTGTGTGTGTGGGCTTTTGTGCAGGTGTGTTAGTACACATGCATGCACTTTACCTAGGTATAGCAGGCACACGGGTGCCATTTTCGTCAATAAAATGTCCGCCTGCATTGAGGATCCAGCGGTGGTGCAGGGACATGAGCGCATGCCGTGCAGTGGTGGGGTTATCCTTCCCATCCTGACTGTCTGCATTCTTCAGAGGAGAAAACTCATCCTCCCTCAGCACCTCATACACCACAAACATCCTGCAATACAGAAGCAACTCCAAATCATCAGCTGTTACACAAGTCATTGTCAGGGACAAAGGAGATGCAGTTTCTTTCAATTCTAACAAAACAAAAACCAAGAGGGTCATAAATACTGCAGAAAATGTTTGGATGTGACCACTGGCATTCCTGCACTTGAGCACAGAAATGCTTTTCTAACTTTTCAAACAATTAACTCCTTACGCTCTGAACAATCTCTTAGAACTATACACATACAAGTTTCATAGTATTTCCAGAGTAAGGTATAGTTATTAGGAAATAAAAACATTAATAGTAGGATTACATTTATTATGTACAGAATTATTAGGAATCTTTACTCAATTATATGAGTTACTTGGCTTTTACAGTATACATTTTAAATGTAAACCATGTCCACAAAAATCTTTGACATTGGATTGTATGCCAACAGGAGTGCCACCTCAAGTCTTCTGTAAAAGCCTTAATAGTGTCTGTATTAAAAGATCCACGTTATGTATATCGTGTCTTTTTTTAATTTATTCTACCTTCTGCTCAGCAGTGCAATAATAACCAAAAACAAACTTTTTTTTTTAATTCTAATAGAGGGGCGTCCAACCTGGTGGGCTCCTGCTTGTTTAAGAAGAAGAAATTAAGGACTTAAAGTAAGATATTACAAGACGAGGAAATCAGGGCAGCACAGACAGCAGGACATACTCCTGAGCAGAAGTACATATTTTCCTTTGCAGTTTATCTCTTCATCATCATTATTATTTCCCTGAGACAGGTCAGAGGAGAATGGAAATGAAGGTAATAAAGAGGAAAAATAAATAAAAAGTAAAAAAAATACAGACACTAACTTGGCAAATTGGAAAATGTCGAAAACAAATTTTTCCATCTTAATTCCGTTGGGTTTGTCGGGTTTGATTAGCTGTCCTTGGGTGTCCACATAGGGGATTTTCTTCTGAGCCACATGGTGCTGCAACTGCGGCTCATGCGTACTGAGAGACAGGAAGGCAAGCAAAAACACAGAGAGAGAGAGCGAGAGAGAAAGAGAGAGAGAGAGAGAGAGAGAGAAAGAGAGAGAGAGAGAGAGAGAGAGAGAGATGCAAAAAAGTGAAACATGTTCTTTCTATTAGAATATCATAAAAATTACAATAAGAGAACAGATCTGGCAAAGCCATCATGTGTTTAAAATACCAGACACATGAAAACTGCAGATGTTTCTTTCTTGACTTCACCTCATATTCTGTGTGCACATTAAATTTTGTTCCATTCTACTAGTATTTACAAGATGGCACAGTGCATTGGAAACAGCTCATAGAAATAACTGTCGCATTTAAGATGTTAATGAGAACTTTTACGAGCTAAATACAGTATGAAACCCAATTTAACTTAAGGTGGAAAAGGAGTAATTGGGTTTTAATCTTCAGTTCGTCTACTGAAACAGAGACACTAATGGAAGATGTACATGTAACACTGACAAAAAAAACACCTACAGAATCATGTAACATGGTAGCTCATGACTCACGTGACAATGTCCTTGAGGAAGGGAAGAGAGAAGTAATGATTGGCTATATTGCCGGCGTTGAACATAAGTCGACCATCGGTGCCCCGCTTTTCGGCCGTTGCCAGGGTGATTTCACTGTACTCGACCACTTGGTAACGCCCATCTACCTTACAGACCACACCCACAGCCTCAGTCGGATTGGTTTTCTCCACCACCTGCCAATGATGCCACAGCAAGACCTGCTATGAATCTCTCTAGTTTTATAGCAGGGTATATGTGAACGAGCAGTGATGTGTAATGTTGTGAACAGTTCAAACTTTGACCTTCAGAAATAAGGTTCATATTTAAAATAGAAAGTCTGATTGTGGTTATTACTGCAATTTCCTTCGGGATCAATAAAGTGTTATCTTATCTTAACTTATCTTAATACCCTAACCCTAACCTGTGAAAAGCAGGATTATGTATTAAAGAGAGAAATCTAAATATTATTTTCATGAAACAATGATGTACTTTACTATCTATTAATGAGCATTTTAGTTATAATAGGAAAAAGAACCTCCAACCACTGTTTTGTTCACATGTGAAAAGTAAAAGAAGATGTTTCCCATGCAGCATATTGCTCCGAAGACTTATTCCTACCAGTTTCAGGCTAGAGTAAAGAAGACCACACACTCCATCTAGTTTTCCTCCATGCCTGGAGTCTGCATTAAATTAAAGCAATGGCAGAAGGGGGAAAAACCTTCATCCATCTGCAAGTAACAAATTACAAAGTTCTCAGTTGATGATGGGTTAGGACAGGGGGAAGAGGCACTAAGCTAAAGCCACATTAACTGCATGCTTTACGATTTATGAGGGGTGGGTGGGTTCAACTTTTCTTACAATCATGCCTCTGACATGAAGGGACTTTTTAATTACTAGTGGAATCCACATACTTGGAGTCATCTGCACTTTAAACCAAAATGAGAACCATAGAAATCAAAACCAAATGGATAAAAGGATAATACACTGGTTGAAAGCACTTCACTCCTTGAGATGGAATAATACGCTACACTGGAGCTTTTCTTTTTTCCCTGCAAAGCATGATCAGAAACTCCCAGATTTTACCCTCGAATTAACTTTACGCCACCTTCAGTAACAGAAAAATCCACTGGAAAGGTTGGCAAGCATTAGAGAACTGTTTCCTAAGCATCTCGCAGGGCAAAGCAGATCATAAGACGTCTGACAGTTTTAAACCAGTGGGGACATTTTCCTTGCCTGCCTTTCTGCTCCAATAAAACCAATATACAAGAATGACCTAGAAACATCTGTGTCTGTCACCAAAAAACAAAACTGGGAATGTGCTTTCTTCCCTCCGTGGCAAAGCTTTGCCAAGAGCCATAAGACACTGTACAACAATGTGGCAACTGCATTTTTAAAAACAAGGACCAAGAACAAATGCGGAGAGACATGGTGAAAGGGAATGTGCGAAGATGAGGAGGATATTAAAACTAATGATGGCTAAGTAAGCATAATCACATCAATTGTGGACAGAGCAGTCATGCTGAAGCTGGGAGCAGCATTTGCTGTCTTTGTGAACAATTAGAGAAACATTTTAATCTGCTTAAAGAGCCACAGCATCCAAAACTTGGGGAAAAACTGTAGTGTTAGCTTTTTCCTGTCAGATGTCTAATCTCTGTTTTGTCATATACCACGTAATAACACTGATAACAAGTCATTTATGCAATACCCGGGGCTGGGCTCCATTCTTGTTAACAGATGTTAACCACAGGGAGCCAAGATGTCTGGTACTTAGCTAATTCTAAAGTCAGAGCTGTCGACACAGACATAATGCTCAAAATGCCTTGCGTTTTAAGGAAGCGGGAATTTTGGTCCGTCTTGTGCTTTATGCTAAGAGTTTCCTATCATATGTTCCTCAATTGTGCAGGACATTTATACCTCAAGAGAACTATTACTTCTCCAACACTGTAAAACAGAATAAACGTCAAATATATCAGTTGCATGTATATGCTTACTCGCTATACAAACACTGCAAAGACCATTTAGCTCCTAAACTGAAACTATTCCTGTTTCCTATACAACCCCAGCACCCGTGCAGTAGCTTTCCTTTAGCAGACCTTGGAACACACAGCCACAATCCATTGTTAGTCCCTGAGAGCTTACAACCACAGTCTACCTTATACTTATTTCTAAGAGATCAAAATTTGCTTGTTGATGGACATGCGGTTGACATATTAGATTTCTAGAAACAATTGAATTGTTTTCCGATTACACCGGCCGCTAAACTTAATCAGACTGCGGTGGAGAACAGCAGAGCTTTTGTAGAGCTACCAGAAAGAACAAAGGAGGTTACAGTAACAGTAAACACAGCCCAAATATGAAAAGAAAAAACTTCCATCAATCACATAGAACCTTCTGGATCCTGAAAAAGCATTCCGTATTAGAATAGAGAAAGTGCTCCACCTAGTGACACTTGAAAGTAGATCCAGGTTTCTTTCTCCTTTTGAACATGGGCTCAGTTATAAAGATTAAAGATTGTAAATAAAAACACACCCTTATAACAACCGGGGGATTAATCATGATAACTCATTTTAATCAGTAAGGACAATATTTGTTTGCGCATGAGGCTGTTTTTCAGATGCACCTTGTAGCTAAGAAATGATGTGCTCTCCCATTAATAATAAAAAAAAACAAAGTGGGGTAAAAAAAAATAAAAAAAAAAATTTACTTTTCTGAAGTGGATATATTCTAAAAACGCTAACACACTATAACATGTGATTTATATTAACATTTGGTATTATATTATTGATAATGTATTATGAATAATGCTTAAACTATTTACTACTGTTTGGTTAAAAACCTGCAAACCTTTTCTCAACTTAATTCCGGTTTAATTCTACATGGCTTAGACACAAGGTGCACCAAATTTCCTCTGAACTCCTCTAAAGTGCAAATGGATTTTGTACAGCTCTGTTTGTCCTACATCTGTAACATCTGTAACGTGTTACATCTGTAACAACATGTCTACAGCAATCTTATAATGGAACCATTAGTGCATAAAAAACTGACCACATCAATACAATTATATAATGAAGATTTATACTGATGTCTGCCTAGTCTATCAGCAGGGTTTACACATCAGTAGTTAACGAATAAACTAGTTATTTGAATGCGTCACTTTATTACCTTAACACTGTTGCTATGGAAGCAATTTCAGCATATAAAATAAGACATACTATGTTCATTTTCTGTGTTCATTATTGTATTTGTGGGGTCTCCTGGAATAGATTTACATCTTTTGGTTTTCCCAAAACACTAAATTTTTCCTTGTACCATACATCTGTATTCACCCTCCGTCTGAAATGCTCCGTTAGAGCAACTGTGGCTTTAGGCCCTGCGTCCTGAAGACCCGGTAAGCAGGGTAAAGGGTGTTACTAGATTACATCAACTTGTAACAGGGAGCAGGGCTGGAATTACAACACTGAGCTTCAGGGATATGAGAAGACTGGTTTCTGTGGACAAGGGTTTCTCCCTGTGTCGTGTACTTTGAGCTCTATAACTCTGCAGATAATTTACATGCACAAAAAGCTACATAACACACTAAACAAGAAGGGAACACACTGGGAAAGCATACTTCATACATACATACTTCATATATACAATACTGATAAATATTAATACATACAGATCAAATAATATCTGGCTTCATATTACAGTAAATATGAATGGATCTTTAAACAAAACCAAGCACCCTGACTGAAGACTGTTCAGGTGTGGAAATTTGATATCACTTTAAGAAAACCGACTACAACACCACTGTTGAACAATACTATGCTCATTATAAGCTTTTCCTTGTATAAACTCATTCTTTGATGCTATGTTCTGGAAGAGCAGGAAATAGGCACTGACCTTTGCACCACAGTCTGCTTCCTTATGCACGCAAAAACCAATAAAGGCAGGGTCCGCTACTTTAACCAGGATATTGTCCACACAGTAGACATGGATATGTGCGATTCCTCTCTGCTCCATGTCCTCTATGATCTTATGTGCTCCCAGTGACCTGTACAGGCCTCCATTGCCATCTGAGCAAAACAAGAAAGAATTAGAATCTTGGTTTAGATGGTATTCACCATGTGCAGTCATATCAACTCTTGCATTTGTTCACACATGGACATCACTGCATTCACTGGGCATTGATCGTCACTAAGAACAGAAAGTTTTATCAAAGCAATCGTATACTACGCGTTGAAGCTATGCTTTGTTCAGGAGATATATATGAGGAGATTAGATACAAACTAATCCACTTGCACAAGGAAGAACGGTCTAAGCAAAACTTGCACTGAAACACTAAAAATGGACATCGGATATGTGGTGTAGGGTTTCATACACAACGTGTACTACTGTGTACACTAATGAGTCCAAATGTGTTTGGGATTACATGGATCGCTTGAAGCAGAAAAACTACAACCAAACTTTACAGGTATGGAAAATGACCCTGCAGATTTATTTAATAAATGAATGCAAGTCTCCTGAAAACAATTAAATCTGTATGAAAACTAAGGGTGGGGACACTACATGAAAAATATTCTCATGTTAGTTGTTGAGGCTTTTCTGTTTCTAAATGTATTGACTATTTGTTTGGATATTAACTAAATGAAAGGTAATTTGAACAGCGCTATATAAACTTGACAAGTATGTATATACACACTTTACCTGGTGCCATTGCCAGTTTGCCTTTGCCCTCAAGTATAATCTTCCCATTGTAGTCCATGGCTGGAAGCATGCCTTGCTGGAAGAATATGACATTCTGTTCCTTAAGGCCAAAGTACTTGTGCTTCGAGAAGAACTCTTTAGTGGAATCCATTGTTCTGCCACTTGTCATGATGTACCTATAGGTAAACCAAGTACAGTTATAGGTCAGTGTAACCAAAGCAGCAGTGATATACAAGTACACACCAGTGTGCGTTTAGGCGTTTACAGTGCTACTGTGTTTTAAGAGTACCCATACATGGATCTACTGTTCATTCTTTTAAAAATCTACCTTACACTTATGGCCTTTTAATGGATAACCAATAAAAGAGTGTGCAAATATCCAAATTACATTAATAGAAATAAATAAAGTCCACAAATTCCATGCACCATCCTGGCATTAAGCAGAAGGCTTCAACATTTAAAGCAGATTTAAACTGCAAATAAACTTGGGGAATTTTATCTACTTCCTTATGGTACTCATCATGCATGGAATGATGTGATAATAAGAGTGTGAAGTCAAATCTGCTGATAAGGCTGAACAAGACTGATCAGAAATTAGCTGGCAAAGACTAGCACACACATCTGACCTTGAAGACACAGCCCTGTTCTCACGTCAACCTGACTCTACATGATCTTTGCTGTTTCGCAATCTTACTAATGGGGGATTTTACGCTTAGTATAAAATGAAATTAACTTCTCTAAATATTAAAAAAGACACCAACTAACACACACACACACACACACATATGTTATATAGATATTTACTGCAATGCACAACAACATCTCCATTGTTATTCATAACAGTATTGCATTCAGAGCAAACCTATTTCAAATGACCTAATATTGCAACATAGTTTATAGTGTGTAATGATTTAGGTATGCGGTTTGCATGATGGTAACTGGATTTGGGTTTTCACTACTTGTTAGCCATACTGATTAATGGAGCAAAACTTTGAACCCCAAACTCGTCTTGAGAGATGGACTACATTTGGAGTACGGGGGGAGAGCTGTGAGAATGTGATCATTTTAATCTAAGCATCCCTTTTACCATTTAAACATATCACATTAAACTTCAGCTTCACAGTTTTAAACATCTCTCACCATGGAATGGAGCACTTCGATGCGTGATGCTGCTCAGCTAGCTGCTCCAGTTTCAGGATACGTTCAGCCTGGATCTGAAAGAGGGTTTTGTGGGATGGCAGACTGACGTCATACATGCCTTTGGGGTATGGGACCCCTAGTCGAGTCCCCTGACCTCCAGCCAGCAGCAGAACTGCAACTTTGCTTTGAGAAATACAGCGCAGGCCTGTGAAGATGAATAAAATCACTGATCACTGAAAGCAGGCCACTGGCTGTCACCAAAGTTATAGTGACAAGGAGAATCTGTTTCGTAAATGTATACAGCACTGTGCAACATCCTGCAATAGGATTAGGATCCGCAAACAATTAACACGTGTTGATTTGCTCATAAAAACTGTAATATTAGAATTACTACACATAACGCAGTATATTATGAGGTATCATAGTTTATTTGTTTAACCATTTTCAAACCCCCTCACTATAACACTATATAATAATAATAAAAATACTACTAATAATAATACTACTAATAATAATAATTCCTAATGTTAAATATCATTTTATGCAAATAACACAAATTCACGCAACTTATTCATCAAATATTATATCTTAAGGGTTTATGCATATGCAAACGTTTGAATGCTCCCAGTACAAATACATGCTTTGGTTGTATTTTTAAATAATAAGGTAATTGTCTGTTACGAGGAAGGGTAAATATGGCACTGGTCACATATTTCAGAGTTTTAAATATTAAGGAAAAATAAAGCATGAAATATGTCAGGCTTTATATGTATTTGGAACAGGCCACATTTCATATTTAGTTTTTTCTATTTTAAACAGTATTTGTGAATTGTAAAACTTTGTGTACAACTAAACGTTTTTTTTCTTCACAACAGCGACAACTTATTTCCAACTAATGAATAAATCTATAAACATGTAAGAGGTATATAAGGCATTAACCCATTTACTCACAGTACTTAATAACCCAAAAGGTCTGATGACTGAATATTGCTTTAGTATAACAGGCAGAATAATAATAATAATAATAATAATAATAATAATAGACATGACACAAATAAAACAGACATGAACCATCTTTACATAGAGACCAAAAATTGACTTAAAAATTCACCACCTTAGAATGATGTTTATAAACTATCTTCTTCTGAACTTTCGGAACACAGGTTGACACACCTTAAAAATATAGCACAGACTTATCTTACATAAACTACAGTTAAGTTTTTATCACTTTGCCCTACTCTGCCTGTAGCAGGAATCCTTTTATGGACATGCGCATTTAGATAAAGAAATGTGCATGGAGTCCATGAGTTGCTAGACTGAATGTTTTTTATAAAATATCGAGTGATTAAGGGTTGACACAATGCTGAATGACCTCACACACAGGACCACTTGCGTCAGTCTTAAAAAGAACCAGATGTTTTCAGACCCCATTGCGAGTCCAAACCCTGGGGTGGGCTGCTGGGACAAAACCCAGAATGAGAATCAGCCCTTGCAGTCACTCCCATTTCAGATTTCTTCCACTGACATTAATCCTAACATTTTTTCTGCCCCTGCTAAGGAGGAGCTCCTGGCTGAAGTCAGTCATGAGTAACGCATTGAGCTGGTTAGATGAGGCAATGAGATGAAAAGTTCCCATCGGATAATCTAAAATTCAGCTTCTAACCCAATGTCATCTCTACAAGTATATAAACTGTGTACTTCTGAAACAGCGAGTCTGTTAACAACAAAAGTTTAATAAAGTCTAACCTTCTTCTTCCCAGCCTTTGAGGGAGTCTCGATCACGGGTTACACTGCCCAGGACCTCCCGTGGCACCGGCGCCATTCTGGTGTCCACCTTTTCCTGCTTGGTTTGTCCAGAGGTCTCCATAGCATGCTTAAAGAAGAGGTTGATCTCTTTGAAGTCCATGTTCTCCAGCTCTAAGGCCAGGTCAGCTTGTTCCTCAGGGCTGAGCTGATCCCAGAACTGCAGGAGATGGGACTGCCCGGCTTCGGCCAGTGTTTGTGTTAGTCTGCTAATGTCCATGTTCTCTGCTCCAAAGGCCAGATCTAGGAAAATGATGATGGGCAAACAAAGATATAAGCACAGATATAGATAATCCACCCTGTGTTAAAGCAGCAGGCACACCCTTCTGAATCAGATATACAGAATAACTCATACTTGTGCTTATGTGTATGTATGGTTAGCTATATGTAGCATCACTCCAGGATGTGTTTCCATCAGGAAGACTACAGCAGCATGTTTATCACGAAGAGCTCTGACAGGGAGAGCGAATGCTGATGGTAATGACTGATAATGAGGACAACAGAGCACCAACAAGGACCTGCTTCATTACAGGTAGATCTTCTGCTCTCAGATATACCTGTTTTCTGTGTCTACTCTGAGTATAACTCCACATGGCAGTAGTAGTACAGCAGTTCATTAGTATATTGGTCAGCCTGTCTTTCAATTAACTTCATCGTGTTAGCCGGAATCACAGTTCAGCTTTGGCTGATCTATCTACTCGTAAATAACAATAATCATAATAATAATAGTTTACTCGGGTAAAACCCCGCCAACTGACTGAGGAGTTAAACTGATAGTAGGTAAGGTTTGCTAGGCTTGACTCTCTCTGTCCACGAGCGAGCTGTGCACAACACTGCTTTATTTTAGCGACATTAACGCCTTGCTAATAATGTTCTTACCTTCGGTGAAGCCGACGGAATCTAGGATAGAGTTCTTTCCCTTCTGCTGAAATACACTCACTTACATTACCTACTACGAGAAAATCCGGCCCCTCGTTTCCGTCATTTGACGTGGCACCGAAAGCGTGTGGGAACGCCCGGCCAACGTTTCACACGGGCCGCGCTCCATTTAGCGTACTTGACCACTAACTAGGACCCTTAGCCACCGCTCAGTACACAAGCACACTGACTGCACAATTCTACGCACTATCTAAGCACACTTCTTGGAAGACAGGTATGCTGATTGGAGCGGGACCACAATATTCTTGGCATACGCTACCTGTTTTAACTTCACACGTAGTATTAACTCTTTACTTACGTTCGTTGCAGTGTTGTAATATTTCTAAACGTTTTACTTTCCTTCTATTTCCGATAAATAATAAATAAATTTAGTGTACGAATTCCTTACAGAGTATAATGTATGTTGACATCGTTTAGCATGTAAAGGGTCTAAATAGTTTATTCTGTTTTGGATGTAATGTCCGTTTGTATGCTCTTTATGTCAATATCTGTTTGTTGTCTTTGTGTTCAACACATTAAAAAATAAGCATAAATGACTGTCGGAGTTTATAATAAGATTTTGTTTCCGTACATATGTTATTAATGCTAGTATACTGTATATAATCGATCTGCTTCGGTAATATATGAACAGATAAACTCGCGCAGTCGAGTGAAGTTGTTTCCGGTAAGCCGTGACTTCGCTTCCGTTTAAATGGCCGCCAAAACAATGGCTGGCATGTTGAATTTTCGTACCAAGAAAAACATTTATATTGCTTTTCTTTACTATTAAAATTCTGTATACTATATTATTCCGGTTTTGGGGTGGGTTGCAGAACGCTGGGCATGCCTTAAGTAGTGAGACTGAACGTTATAGTTGTGGTGTTTTAACTTCTTGTAAAGCTGACTTAACTCACACTGGTGCGTTAGCTTAGCTAGCGTTTACACAGAGACGTCCGGTGATTTTGTCCAGTTATTATTATTTTAAGTCTTTGGAATGAAAGAAAGCCATGTTCAGCTCCGCATAGTGAACTGCACCGGGTTGTCTGGGATGCAGTAAGTAGCAGGAAAGCCTCTTCTCTCCTCCGACTGAAATGGCTACCTAAGCCGCTCTGTTCCGTCATGGCTTGTGGTTCGGGAACCAGCCCCGTTGGCATCGCGCCGGTGCTACCAGTAGCTCCGCCGCCAGACGAAGCTATGAAGCCGGTTCTCTTCGAGATCTTCGGCGAAATGTGGAAGGTGCAGGCCCGCCTGGGGCAAGGGGGATCAGCCTCAGTGTACCGGGTCAGTTCGGTCAGCTCGGGCCGAGCCAGCTCGGCCGCCGTGAAGGAGTTTCAGGCGGACGCACAAGGAGGGGATTATGGGTTTCTGAAAGAAAGAGCCGTGCTGGAGGACATACAGGGACACAAAAATATCGGTAGGTAGACTGACAAGCAAGACCTGGAGGGCCCACTGTCCTGTCCTGGGACCAAAGGTGAGAAACACTGCACTAGACCAGTGATTCCCGACCCTGATCTCGGAACGGAAGCCCGTGCCTTGTTTTAGTATTGTTTTCACTGGTCCAGCGCAGTTGTTCCCACCCCCAGTCCCGAGGACCCCTTTCTCATGAAAGGCTTTATTTTAAGTCAAGCTGCAGAAGACTGTTTTGCCTGTATTGGTTTTTAAATGGGATGTTCATCTGCATTGTTTTGCTCTTGATCCTCAGTGACCTTGTATGGTGTGTTCACCCACCATAACCCTCTGGGCATAGCTACACGCTGCTTACTGCTAGAACTTCTGGATGTGAGTGTATCGGAGTTGTTGGTCAGAGCAAGCAACCAGGGCCACTCCATGTGGCTGATCCAGCACTGCGCCCGTGACGTGCTTGAGGCCCTGTGCTTTCTGCACAGAGAGGGCTACGTACATGCTGACCTTAAGCCTCGAAACATTCTTTGGAGCCCCGATGATGAGTGTTTTAAGCTCATTGACTTTGGGCTCAGCTTCAAAGAAGGGCACCAGGTGAGAAATTGGTTGCGGGGTAAAACTTCACAGTTACTTGTATAAATGGAACACTTTATGTGAGCATAATCATTTTCTAATTGTCATCACGAACACCTGCCTTGAGGTGCCCGCTTTCAGTCTTGTCATGCTGATTCGTGTTTTTTCGGGTCACAGGATGTGAAGTACATTCAGACTGATGGGTATCGAGCCCCAGAAGCGGAGCTGCAAAACTCACTTGCCAAAGCAGGGCTGGAGGGAGACTCAGGCTGCACTACTGCTGTGGACCTGTGGAGCTTGGGCATCATTCTGCTGGAAATGTTCTCAGGAATCAAACTGAAAGAAACCATCAAGTCTCAGGAATGGAAGGTCGGTAGGGATTATTGCACGATACTCTATACATGTGTTTTAATAAAACCTCAGATAGAAAGTAGAGCAAGCTTAAAAGTATTATTTCCATACATATAACAGTAGAGAAACCACTAATTAATAGTCTACTAACACCACACAAACAAGCAAAGAAAGTTTTAGCTGTTATATGAATATGAATGTGTGTTCAAGCATATCAGCATTGTCATGTTTTTAAAATACAAGGTATCTTCTGCATTGGTCTATTTATATAGCAGGCTATTACATTTACAAAAATAATTTTATTGATAATTTAAATGCCTAGAAGATATTTTTCATCTTTTGCATGTAAGTAACAGATGACAAATGTTTGAATTACACTGTTTTGTAATGTTCTTCCTCAGGACAACAGTGCGGCAATTGTAGATCATATCTTTTCAAGCAATTCTGTGGTGTATCCTGCTATCCCTGTTTATCATCTGAGAGATCTTATCAAAAGGTAGGAAATTAATTTAAAAGACTCTTAGTCTAAACCCCATGTATGGTTTTGCTGTTGTGAATGACGTCTGTGTCTTCTATGTTCTCAGCATGCTTCATAACAACCCCAATCGCAGGAGCACAGCTGAAGCTGCACTGATCAGTCCCTTCTTCAGTATTCCTTTTGGTATGACCATTTAACGTGGAACACAGTGGTGCATTTCTTAGATTCCTAGTTTTGTGTATTATATGAATAATAAAATAATAATAATAATAATGTTTCCAGCACCTCACATTGAAGACTTGGTAATGCTCCCCACACCTGTCCTTAGACTGCTCAACGTGATTGATGACTGTCATTTGCACAATGATGATGAATACGAAGGTGAGTGCTACTTTCAGCTGTGTTGAGTAACATTACAGGCAGCTGTATTTAATTGACCTGTTAGAGAGAGCAGGGCAAACTCAGGTAACTCAGGTAACATGCATATTCTGTGTAGCTAAACGGATTCCATTAGAATGCACTTTTAGTCAGGTTGTAGTATCCTCATAGCTGTAAGGTATAGTCTGTAAATTTTTGCAGCAATTAAACCTTTCTTAATATTCACCCCAATACTTTTGTACCATAATTGTAACTTTGGTCATCATAAATGTTTGTGTTTATAAGGCAAAATAATCTATACCTACATTATTTAAATAACTTTTGTCATAATCCTGGTGGTTGTTTATGAATATAACACCTTTTAAAACAAGTCAGAGCGAGGAGTGAATTGTAATGCAATGTTACGACATTGAAACAAGTTTATATGCCCCCATGTAAATACATTTTGGAAAGTTTTTATGCACAGATGTATGTAAATAAATATAATTTAGTTTGGTTATGCAGTTATGTGTTCTTTGTAGTATAAAATGCTACATTTTACACAAATCATTTATTTTTATGAATATATTTTTTAGGTTGAAATTCAGATCCAACAATGTAGAACTGTGCTTTACATTAACTTGCCAGACTTTTTAGTGACTGCAGTATCTTAACACCTCTGTCTGTTACTAATAACCCCACCTATGGGAGTTAACTGTGATGTTTTTACATACACTGCTTTTTTTACTGAATACTTGCTGAAGACATTGTAAGTGCTGGAAGTAAGTTTGTTTTTATTTGTAGCTTGGATGTGTGAGGTTTTTTGACTAAAATATTAAACATGAAAAACGTGTTTGGTTATACCATGCTCTGTCCTACTGTACAGTGGTCACTAGTGCATGACATCACTTTCTCATTGTACCTTGTTTTGGCAGTAGGATTTTTTGTTTTGTTGTTTAAGAGGTAAAACTTCCCAAAAAGGTTCTCCAATTAGCCGATGCATTTTATATTTGCTTTTTTCAATCACTACAATTCTTTTAATCTAGATATTATCGAAGACATGAGGGAAGAATGCCAGAAGTATGGCTCAGTCATATCCCTGTTGATTCCAAAAGAAAATCCTGGCAAAGGCCAGGTAAGTCTTCTCTTCTTTGATAGACAACATGTTCATAGATAATCCTAAAATTGCGTTGTTTGGTCCGTAGCAAGTGTTTAATCTGTCATTTTACTTTTGTTGATTTTTGAGTATTCTATTGTAATAGTCCACTGTCTGCTTGCAGGTCTTTGTAGAGTATGCTAATGCGGGAGACTCCAAAGGAGCCCAGAGGCTGCTGACAGGCCGAACGTTTGATGGCAAGTTTGTGGTGGCCACCTTCTACCCACTGAGTGCCTATAAAAGGGGTTATCTGTATCAGACTGTGCAGTAAGGGGCTACATGCACATAATCAGATGCATTCATGCAATTGTTTCCATCATGACAGTTGCTCAGCAGGTGTTAAGCCCATACTGTACTTTCTTAGATAATCTAGATGAAATGTTTACCTTTAAAAACATATAGCATTATAATAGGCACATACATATTTGTAGCGTTAAGACTGGTACCCAGATTATTCTATTTAACACTTAAAAGTTATGTGGAGACTTGGTTGCATCATGCAATAATGACTGACTCTGATGTTGTCTTGACAGTCAAAGTGCAAAAAAAAAAAAAAAATGTGACGGGACAGATTCCAGTGATCTAATATTGCTTGGATATATTATTTCTGCTGAGTGAACACATTGTTGACAGTAGTTTATGGCATATTAAGTATGTTAGTTTGCTGTCTGGAAGCTGTTAATCACTTTGTACCATCTTGACTCTGAGTAATATCTGTTGATTGCCTAAAATCTATAAGTCTTTCCAGTCTGCACATATTTATAAATTACAGGAAAAACACACTGCCTTGCCTGCACTGTAGAGTGGTTAAATGTCTTCTGAAGAGCTTTGAAGCTATGCTAGGTTGAAACTAGACTCAGCACAAACAACCTTTGATAGGTGTAAGGAAGTCATATTCATTTTTGAGTTTACTATGAGCTTGAAAACTTTTGTAAAATGCAGAAACTGCAGCATCTGTCTAGACTATGTGTAGCCCAAAGTCTTGATATCTTTAGATAAAGATAATAGGTAAACTTGCCTTTTGCATTGACTAGACTGCAACTGTGAATAGCCTGCTACCTTTACTGGTGGATTTAATATGCTGTCTTTATACAAGCTTGTTAGTTTTACGCTCTGAACTTGAAGCATATTGTGCATTCTGCTGTATTCATAATCATCAATAGCCCACAGTTCATGAACTTTTTAGTTACATACATGAAATTGCTCCTACTCTGTGTCTGCATATAGCTTCTGGATTTGAAAAATAGGCCAAGTCGTGGATTCACCTTGATTTTGTTGACTGTGATGTGATGTTTTACCATTTAAATAGAAATGATCCATGAATAAGACTATTCTTTGTTAAAGCCACATTTGGTGATTAAAAAAAGTGAAGTGACAAGCCCAGCACAGAATTTAAAGAGTACGAAAAATAAATCTGTAAGATATTGATATTTAACTCTTAAAAATCAAAAGAGTGTAGTGATTAGCAGTCAATAGAGAATAAATTTAGGCTATAAAAGGTATATTTAAAGAAATGGAAAGGTAGTTTAGAGGAATGTCAGGAAAGGTTTGTTACAAACTTGTTGAGATTGTCTTTGAAAATCCAAAAATAGCTCTACAAATTCCTCATTATGAGTTTCTTGCTATGCAGTAACTGTTTAATAGTTTGCATGGGCGTTTCACATTTTAGAAACTACAGAAGCTCTCATCAGTACACATATGCATTAGTGTTTACAGACACTTCTTGGTTCCTTGTTTTCTAGTCTTCCAAGATTTAGACTATCCTGAGCCACCATCCAAAATGCCAAGCTCTTCCCTCTTCTGTCTTTTGCATTATAGAAATGTGTGTAAGTGTGCAAGACGATGTGAGAAAACAATTGAGTTTATAGACATTTCTCTGGATGTAGACAGTTGTGTGGTGTGTTGGGTTTTTTTTTTTTTGGAAGTGTTGAGGTTTAGATTTTGCACATTACTACTGATCTAAGCTCTTCATTGCAGATTGTTAATGAGCTGTCTCTGGTCAATTGGACAGGGTACTGCTAGACTATGGATTTTCGCTAAAAGGACATTTGCTAAGGCTTCTAAGCTTTTTTTTTTGTGGAAGTTTGTGTGTGTTGAATGTCGGCTGTGCTGATTGATTACCAACAATCTGAATTTAAACAGGAAGGTACTGAAGGTTTTAACAGAAAGTTAAGAACAGAGGATGAAGAACCATAGGGCTGATGTTGCTGTTTTTTTACAGTATACTATTTTGTACTGCTTTTTGCCTCTCCAGTCTTGGTGTGAAGATAAATGAGTTGGATCTTGTGTAGTTCAGGATTGTATTGTCAAACACCCCTCACTAAG
Source organism: Prochilodus magdalenae (assembly GCA_024036415.1). Classification (NCBI taxonomy): domain Eukaryota; kingdom Metazoa; phylum Chordata; class Actinopteri; order Characiformes; family Prochilodontidae; genus Prochilodus; species Prochilodus magdalenae. The sequence goes on from JAMWET010005258.1 coordinate 967,153, forward strand.
ATTGTGCTTAAAAAGCTATTAGTAAAAGCTCTTGAGCCACTAAATGTGTCAGCTCCAGATTATTGAATATTGGAGTTTCTGAATGAAAAGACAGACTCAGTTAGACCAAATATATAATAATTGTTCCAAAGGAAGTTCTTGGTGGTCTGAAGAGAAATTAACTGAAATGCTGTGACTCTATAAGACACTGAAATTCTCTGTTCCAGACCGCCCACCCCCAACATGAGTTTCAGGAGATCTACAACTTACAGTAAGCACATACAAACAAGTGAATATGTCATGTTTATTTTTTTCAGACAACAATACCTCAAGATTCAACAAGCTGATGATTATTAATCATGTTTAAGTTTAGGAAGATATTTATAAAGATTTGTATGGCTGTATTGCCTGTGACAATGATCTTCCTGCAGTACCCATTTAAGGACTACTGGGAGGGGCAAGTGAATTCTTATTTACATGCAAGTAGTGAAACCAAGTTCCCTTACATTGACGTTTAAGGAAGATGCAATTTTTTAAAAAAAGCGCGTGTCCTTCTTTGAGTGTAGACTATTTATTTTTATATTTAACTCCAGCTGACTCATTCCCTGTCTGTACAAAATTGTGTAAACAGTGCTATCTACTAACTAATGCATTAGACAAGCCATTATTTCTATGTCTTCTTGTATCATGTTGTGTTAAAAAGATCTCCTGCCACTGAGATTTGTCTACCCTTACAGTCCTCTAGAATTGTATGCCTCTTTGAGCATGGCAGCTGAAAAGAATCTGGACATTCATGAGTCAGTGATTTGGGTCTTATCAGGAAACACTGGGTGATACAATGCAGTAAAGCAGGTTAGACCAACCTGCCCAGATAAGCTTGCTCCATTCCATCTGCATTTTGAAAGTCATTATGGTTTATGGGAGTGTACTACATTCTGTGCTCATGGCTAGTTAGCAAAGCAAGTGTGATGACTCCTGTTTGTGAGATCTACTACATGCCACTATTACGCTAGTATATTACACTAATATAACACTGATACAGAGGTGCAGAATGTATGCAGAGAAAATAACAGAAGAACCGTGTCCTGCCCAGAGGTGAATTGTAAAGGACACCCTCAATAGGGTTGTTTTTTTTCCCTCTCTTGTCCTTATCTACTGCCGAAGTCTGGGGGCTTTCAGGATCAAAATGCACAAAACCAAGCCTCCTTGCTTTCTCAAAGATATTGTAACAGCACACTGTATAAAAATTGTGAAGTTAACAAATATAAAGACGTGCCAAAAATCAGAGCTCAACTGACTGTTCAGAGATAAACCATAACAAGAAAGGCTACACTGTGGATTTATTTACATCCGTATCAACGTAGGTCCCCATTTACTTCACTGAACTTGAGATGCAGCTGCTTTAAATACAGAATACTAAAACTGCCTGACTGTCAACATCCTGAGCTGAGAGAGAGAGAGGTTGGTGGGGTTGTACCAGGCTTTGTGTTATGTCTTGTGCAAGAGAGCAGTGTCTTTAGGCAAAAGCCATGGGGAGTGGACAAACACCCAAGCGTGGGAGCAGAATGGCCTTTACTGCTTGATCTCTTTAGAAAGGTTGCTGAACAAAGCTACCAGCTCAAATGCAGTTTTGGCTTGGCAGCAGCTATTCCTCGCCTTGCCCCCACCCCTTACCTTCTGGGTTTGCTGCTGTTCAGTGAAGTGCAGTGATTGTTTCTATTCCAAACTTCAAGTTGTTTCAGGTGCAATTTGGAGACAAATAGGTTTGCCTCTAAATTTCTAAATTATACAGTTTGAACAGAATCTGAATTTAATCGAGTGTGAGTTAGCTTCTTGGCCAGAGGCTTATTGGGTCTTGCACTGATAGTGATAATGTGGATTTATGCTGACGGGAGGCTCATAGGGGCTGTGAAAAACAGGTATGTGTGAATACAACATGCAAAGCAGAACAGTTTTTACTTTTATTGAGCAGTCGCATAGCTTTTGTGGAGTGTATGAGCTTCAATCAACCAAATATCTCTATAAAGGAGTTGCAGAACAAAATGTCCTCCTGCATACAGATGACTGATAGTCAGTTAGGTTGGAATACTCAGACAGTAGTGCAGAGACTTTTTGTTTAGTGATGTGGACTCTATGAACAGATTAGGTTGGTATAACTACGTTCAGTTGTTGATTAAAAAGAAAACATAGTGTGTTAACAGAACAGGGATTTTTTTTATACATGTAAGAGAGGATTTACAAATGTAATTTGTTACAATTGAATCTTTTAATTTACTTTTAATAGTAGAGTACAGGTTTTCTTATTTTTCTCAACACCTCCCAAAAATAATTTAGTTTCATTCTAAATAGTTAGAATTTGTGGTACTATTCAGAAGTCGGAGACCACCCTTTATTTAACTTTCCAGTCAAAACGCACATTCCGTACAAGTTAATTTTTAGCATCATGAAAAAAAAGAAGGAACCTATGTGTTTAGCAGGAGCCTGAATGCCTACATATAATATCAAAATTTCCCCTTTCCCCCAGGGCCTGTATTTACAAATCTCTCAGATTAGGAAAGATATGCTAGGATAGGATCTGTTCCTGTCAGTTAGATCATGGTAAATAACACATTCATTTTAAGTCAGCGCTCCTGCTTTAAGAAGCTTTGTGAATACAGGTGGAAGTTGAGCTTCATTTTCTCATCTCTCTCAAAGATGTAGCTTATCTGATGTTTGCTGTCTGTTTGTCTTGTACAATTCTTGTGTTGAGTTTCATATAAAATGTAGTTTTTTTTATTTTGCCTTAGAAACATCCTTCCTTATAAAACCTGATGGTTTTATACATTTATATTGAAATATATTTTTATAGCTCCAGAAGTATCTCATTAAAAAGATTTATAGCTGGTACTTAGCAGTCTAATAGCTGTTGTCTAATTTGACTGGAAATTAGGTAATTAAAGAATATAGGGTGGTCTTTGCCCCTTGCACATTACTGTATGTATTTTTTAAAGGGCTTTAACAGTGATTTAACAATGATTACCGGTAGAAAATGACTGCTACAGAGCTGCAGCTTTAACAGTGAAAATGAGAGGTAAAATACAGATAATGGCACAATCTGATTATGACAGACTGACGTTAAGAGACCAGTTACAGAAATTAAATGTAATTGCCGTTTTTCACAATCGATCACAACTGACAGGCACCATGACAAAATTGGAATGTGGGATTGTAGATGTGAGTTACTGGCTGTATGATAACACTATTAGAAATGATTTAAGGCCAATTATTTGAGATTCTCATAATTTATTGTATTCAGACAATCACTAGTTTCACCATTGCCTTTCGTTTTATATCATATCTGTTCGACTACACTGTAGACCATTGTGGAATAGATGGAAAGAAACAGGAGGACAGATGTGTTTTGCTCCGTGTTCTGCCTTATAGCCCACATATAATGCTGTGTTGGGTGGAAAACTTGAATTTGAAGCTGTTACAAAGTAGAATATTAACCAAATGAACTATGTAGATTTGAATGTGAATGTGTTTTTTCTTTTTTCTTTTTCTTTTTCTTTTTTCTTTTTCCATTTTTATTTTGTCGTATGAACTGAAATGAACACGTTGGGTTCCCCAAAGGATTGTAGCCATAAGGTCAAATTTACTGTGAGAGAGGTGTTCTGATGATCTGCAGCAGTTTACTGGAGAGAGTGTTCCAGTGGAAATCACTTTTATGATTAGCTTAGAGCTACAGCACATTTGGGGATACTTGTCACAGCAGATTGCACATGCACTATAGACTGGGGAAGCCTATGCTTTGTCTCACACAACCTTGTAATGAACGAATGAATGATGGTCTTGTTTCTCACAATAAAATGTCAGTTATTACCCTATTGACTTAGAATTTTTTTTTTAAGGTCATGATTTTCTGGACATAAGTATTTTGTTTTCAGTGCTAGGAGACAAATTTATATTCCCTGCCATAAAGGCATTCATCACAGCTCACTTTTAGAATGCACCCTCAGCCGAACTAGCAGTCAACCTTGAAGCCGAAGTAAAAAAAAAAAAAAAAAACCCAACTTATTAGAAGACATTAAAATTTTTAAAATGCAGTCTCCGGCAACCGTGAAGTATTTCTGGGTGATGAAATATTTTGTAATAGAGGTCTTTTGTAAGGGATTAGTCTTTCATAATAGCAGGTTATTCAACCATAAATATGTCCACTCATCAAACTGTGCTGGCTTATTTCTGTCATTTGGGGGCAGCACTATCATTCAGAAGGGGAAATGCATGTAGGACATGCACCAGTGGCGTTTTGTGGATTAGACATAATAGATACGACTTCAAAGAGTAAAATAGGCTTATCTGTAGTGACTTGTACAGGAGGAAGTGTGCTCTTTCCTCATAGAAGTATAAATCAAAGCACAATGCAAAAGCACAAAAGCAATAATGCAAAGGCAACATGTATTTTATTTCCAGTTTAAATGCTTGTTAGGTAAAAGGTATTTACATTTCTTTTAAGGGATAAAAAAAAATCTGTAAACATTTTCAGTATATGGTATGTTCACTCTTTCCCTTTGTTACACCTTCTATTCTTTTCAGGAGACTTGCTTTTAGTATTTCGAGTGCAGTTTTTTTTTTTTTTTTTTTTTTTAAACGTTCAGCCTTGTTGGTTGTTAATGTCTTCACTATACTAACTTAACTACAATTCCATAAATTCATACTGGTTCCTTTTTTTTTCCAAAATTTTTTTCCCTCACACAGTGGAGGTACTTTTGGAGCTAATATATAAAAGTACTAGTTTTGTAGTGGTGAGAGTTTTGGCCATCTACTAGGCCTCGCACAGTTGTTAGGAGTCCCATTTCCTCTATATCATTTAATTATTATTATTTGGTTATTGTTAACTTTACCTTTTGCTAATACATAATTCTATATTTTTAATCTCACAAAAATCTTCATTTTGAGCCCACATAGTATTGTGTATATTTCAAATAATGAAACGTGATTTATGGAATAGGAAATCTTTAAGATGGCTCTGATACAGATTTGACATCTTATCATGTGCTTTTTCCCCATACACCTGCTTTCCTGTTTTGTAGGTTCATTACTGACCAGGAATGCAGTCCAGACACTCCCCTGTAGAGTGTCTATATAACTGCCTCCAGTAGCTGTCTGTACAGCCACACATGTGCCTGTTTATGGGTCCACACTTTACAGCACGTCTAATAAAAGAAGCAGCGAGTGTCTGGTTTATTTGTGGCCGTATGGTCACTCACAACATCTGCATTGTCACTAAATGAACAACAAATGAAAACCCTACATGTTTTACTCTGCTTGCTGGAGAAAATGGCTTTTCTAGAAAAGGTTTATGAATGTAGTACCTGGCAACTGTCTTCTCAAACTCAGGCATGACTGCACATATTTGTCTGTGCACGCAGTTGTGTACACAAGGAGAAATGACTGCGCAGAGAACGGAATGCAGGATTCATTTTGGGTCAGATGATGCCTGTTCCTGGAGCACATATTCACTCCTGACGTCATGCTCTGCACCTGGCTGACACTTTCAGCTTAAACACTGTGGCTACACCTGTGGATTATCAGGCATCTGAACAACCGCCTGCAATCATTAATCCTAAAGCTGGGCCAAACTGGCACTCACACCAACCAACCCTTTATAAGAGCGCTTTGCTTATAGATTAAGTGGATAACTGGCAAACAAACGATCACCAGAAACGCACACTGTAGGAGCTGAGACAAAGCTGATGGACAATTTCGGAAAGTGCTTGTTCTTATAGAATATGTGTTTGTTGAATCATGGCATGAGGCATTAAAAATAAATCATGCTAACACTTTAAGCCTTGCCTTTTTGCCAAAAGTTTAAAAGGAGTACACTGTTGGATTTAATCCACTATTATATGCAAAGCATAATTAAAATATGCATGCATTTCTATGCTCTGATTATTTATTGCACACTTAATACCGCTAAATCAGCAGCTGTTTTTCTGTATGAAAAAAAAAAAAAAAACAGAACGTAAGTATTGGATTGGATAGCCATAAATTCTGTTATAGACAGCTCACAAAAAACAAGCTATGTGAAAGATAAGATATTTTTTCCCATTTTCTAATAGCATTAAAATCCAACACCCAATTATATTTTCAGTATTACATGTATTGCTATGGCATTGTTTTGAGATGCCAAGTTGTTTTAAGATGCTATGTGATTATTTTGAGACATGTTATTTTGAGTTTTCAGATGTTTTTTCATTATTTAGAGCTTTTTTACGCTTTTGAAATGGAAGAATAGGTCTGTTTTTGCAGTTATTTTAAGTGGCGGGGATGGGCTTCCAATTCCGTCTTAATAAAGTTCGTTTCACTTTGATTGTCTTTTCTAAAGGTGTGTACAAAACGGTTGGTTGGTGGTGCACTCCCTTACCCCCTGACAAACCTAATGGAACCATCTACACGCTGTATTTCCATTGAGCATTGCACATATGCATCGATACACCTTTGCTGTCGTAGGGTTGTAGTCCACTCCTCTCAGCTAACTCCTTTGGGCTTTCCCTGAATGTGTATATGGAGCCCAAGTAGAGAGACCAAAGCAATGAGACTAAGCCGGATTTTCTCTGTAGTCTGCACTCGTCTGCTGACTTCTGTTTGGTATTGCAAATGGCTATTAGCTCATACAAGCATGGCAGAGACTGTTAGAGACTAAGCTAAACTGGAAAAATGTGATTGCAGCAGTAGACAAAGTCCTTCACAATGGATACAGAATCAACTTCGCAGCACCAGAGGAGCCAACCTGCCTTGCTGCTGGATTTCATTGCCTCCTAAAACTTGGTATTTCCATTGAGGTGGTAGCGTGGTGGAAGGTAATAATAGAGTCGGGACCTGTGCTCTCGTTTTGAGGGCCTCATACCTCTATACACATCACATTGGCTGGACTTCATGAGGTGCACGATTGCACAGTCATGCTGTCCTCCCGCTTTATTAAGAGCACCATGGTCTGCTGGGAAATGGTTCTCCATTGGCCATTCACCTTATCTACAGCAATGAACACGCACTCCTAATCAATAAGACTGATGAAACTGTAGCTCACTCGACTGGCACAGGACTCATTCCTCCTCACTGTCGTCCTCTTCTCGAGCTTCAGAGGTCGCAGTATCGCTGTTGGGAATCTGTGAGACTCAGGCTTCTCTGACATTGATTATTACAAGGCGAGGGGCCGAGATGTGAGTGTGTCCGTATCTACAGGGTTTGGGTATGACTGCTTATCAGATCAGCTCTGGCACTTTATCTGCTTATTTGTCTACTTGGACTGGCTGGCTCTGCAGTCAGCAATTCCAGAAAGTAAGACCAGTCAATGATTTGGCCTGAGCGACATCAGTGTAATCTCTCATACAGCTTACGCATGGCCTTCCTTGCATCTCTAGTAATCTATCCATCTGTTTTGGGGTAACCAAGCAGATGAATAACATACGGTTGGCCACAGTAATATGAATCCCTTCTCATGGAGTATGTGTTCATTGAAGATCAGCCCATGGCACATTCACAGTTCACACAACCATCTACTTTTCTGTTTTCTGCTACTTTTACATCTTAAATATATTGTATTTTACCTTAAACCCATTAGACCCATTGACATCAGTTCAGGACTCATCTGCGCAGCCCAATCAACCATAAATATCCTACAGTCTGTCTTCACAAGCTTTTGCTGGCTTTGTGTGGTATTGGTGTGTACCCGGGGAGGGGGGCCACACAGACTCTGCAGTGGTGTTCCACAGGGCTCAATGCTTGGTCCTCTTTTCATTCATTACTCCCTCTCTCTGTAATATTTTCACATAGCTTTTACTATCACAGTTCTGCAGCTGACATTCAACTCATGCTCTCCTTCCACCCTTATATACTCATATTTCTTTTCACATGCTGCATGCCTGACAGACATCTCATTATGGATAGAACCCTGTCATCTAAAGCTGAATCCCTGAACCCTGGGAAAGCATGCCCTCATTGTAAGGTTCTTGTCTTCTATTAGAATTCCCTGATCATTTCGTCGTAAAGGACACAAAGCCTCTGTGTATTGCTGATGCTCAGTTGTTTCACTTTCGCAAACCTGACTTCTACCCTGAAGAAGCTGAACCTTTCCATACAGGAGCCCACTCTGGGGTTTGTTCAGTCTCCTGCCATCTAAAGATTTGACTATTATGAGAGTTGTACAATTTGACCTGCAACTGCACCTGCATGACTTGTCTTCAATCTTTCTATTTTTTACTCATGTCACTCCACTGCTGTGTTTGCCTCACGGGCTTCTTGTACCTGTCTTGATTCTTGTCTATGAAGCCAAAAATCAATCAGCCTCCTGCTACTTTATAGCGATGGTCAAATCCTGCACCGTATCTCGAGCCTTTTAAGTCTGAAGTATGGCTCGTCTCGACTATTTACCCACTCAAGACACAAGCAAGATAAGCACCAGTACCTGCATCTCTTTCATAAATGTTTAATTGAACAGTAATCATGCACTTAACAAAAACAACAACAAAAGCCCAGTAAGCTGTGCCGTATGAAGCTGTGAACTGATGCATGAACACTGACTTCTGTTTCTGACAGCGTCTTTGCTTCAGGGTATCTTTAGGCATTAGCTCAAGGATCAGTTTCCCAAAGAGACAACATGGCACTTTAATAAGCTCCTTTTGGAAGAGTCTGTCATAAGTGCAATACAGATGTAATTTCCCTTAGCGCTTAATCTCTTTTGGGTTATTATACTCATTGTCAAAAAAAACAGTGGCACCCGGAAGGAATTAACAGAAGGAATGAAACTTGTTGGGTAGGTTTGACATTGTGAGACAGGTGAAAAATTCTAATTTCACACTCAGCTGTGCATGGGATGTTATCTCTGTAGATGACTGACTGTATAAAGTTGTCCTGTTGCACATGCTTTCTATTTTGACTTGTGCTGTTGTGTTGGTAGCATCCCACTGCGAGTGAAGAGTGTTTTGGAGAGGATTTCAAAAGTAACTACAGCAGTTGTAAGAGTTCAAGAGGGGTCATATTGTAGAGCTCCAGAAAGCAGGAAGGTCTTATCGTTGTATTGCATAGCATACAGGCCATGCGGATACTACCAGGGTACGCTGTTGGCGGCAGTGGATTGAAAAAGGCGGGCGCACCAGCTACATGAAGGATGTGGGAGACCTACACAAACCACTGGGAGAGAGAACTGGCGAATTGTCTGACATGTCCCAATGGGAATGACCCAACAACCACAATTGCAGACATCCAGCAAGCAGGGATGGCCTCCATGAGTCATCCTGTTAGTGCCACCACCGTTGGCAGAAGGCTGCACAACGCAGGACTACATGTACACCAAAGTCTAAATTTTCATCATTTATTGTTATTGGTAACCTTTATCTTAATCCTAATAGCATTACAATCCAGCACATCCTTCTGGGTGCAACCATTTTTTTCACAATGAGTGTGTAACAGAAAGTTTAACCATAAGGTTACTATCCAGGGACTGTCCGAGCCTGTCGAGGAAAAGAGCTAGATGCCAGAAGCTAAATAAAATAGACACCTCAGTGAATATTTATCAGCAGGGCAGGACACTGCTGAATGAGTTGCATCGCTCCAACCCTCCAAAATCTCGTCCTGAATTATGAAGGAGGGCCACAGAAAAGATTGCTAGAGGACGACCCTGTCTTATTGAGGTCTGCAAGAAGATGGACTGAGAATGACTGTGCATAAGCACCGGCTCCTGCCTGCACAACAGTGACTTTTCAGATACTTTCGCATTTTAACTCTTCATCATAAAACCTCAAGGTCTTTGAGTTTAACAGCATGTGTGAAAATCAAAACGGGCCAAAAATGAGGTAAAGATAGGAATATGTGACTGTGGCAATATAAAACAAAATAGCGGTCCTTAAAGTGGTGTGGCTCGGAAATGTTCCGGGCTGGGAAATGCACAGGTGAGGGTTAGGGGAAGTTTGAGCACCTGGGTGTGTTTGCTTGAGGCGTTTGGGTAGGAAAGATACAGATATCAGTCTGAATAGTGCTAATTGGTTTTGTAAGAGGATTTGTATGTTCAGGTAGTAGAAAATGATGCCTTGCATGGCTGCCCTCATGTTTCAATCCTCATGTTTATGAACGAGAACAAAGGTAGCACTCACAGACACATGCGGGTTCCTTTCTAGTCACGGAAGGAAGAATTAAATATAAATGACACAGGCTACTGGAATGTGAACTTATTGGAGCTGCATTTAAAATGCAGGAAGACTCATTATCCCTCTCTCTCGCTCACAAAAGTTATTAAAGAGGTGCTGATCCTCTTTTTGAGTGTGGGATGTGAAATCCAATAAGGACTTAAACCCTTTAAATACTTTTCTTTGTTTATGGAGTGCAGACCATGTTTATCTGTACCACATACCCCGAGTGCACACCTTATTTATCACAGCGTGCCAAGATAGCAACACCCAGGAGACATGAAGGTTATGTTTGGAATGGATATTGCTTCAGTTTCAGGCTGAATATAGAAATACAAAATCAAAACTTTATTTGTGCTGTGTATAGTTTTTTATGCCCAGCTATAATATTCATACTATTTGCCAGAGGACATAAGAGCACACAGCAGTGGCTACTGTTGTATTGGGAGCATGTGGACACCATAAGGGCCACCCGTATTAGTCTCCTATGGGTCATTAAGTTTAGGGTTGATTACTGAACATGTATCTAATGCAGTTTTTTGATCAGGGGACCCAAAACTATGTTCAAAGGAAAACAAATCTCTTGTATGAAAATCGGAGTGAATAGGAGAGAAAGATTTCTTGTTTATGCCTTTTGGGAAGTCTAATAATAAATAACATTAGTAATTATATGTGTATATCTATAAAAAGCATCTCCAAACTGGTAACTGTACCCGGGGGAGGTAAAATCATGCCTTACTTTCAGTGCAAGTTCATATAATGATTTCATTACAAGCAATAGCAGAGCATTTCTGTAGGTCTAGCCAGCATGGCTTTACACAGCTGCTGTGCTATGTGATTTAGAAAAGTTTAAAAAGTCATAACAAAAGGGTGACATCTTTTTTTTTAAAAATGCGAAGAAGTCTATGAGAACAAGAACTCGACTGTACTGCTCTTGTCATAAATGGCAAGCCATGTTCATCAGCATGTTAGTTTTTTTATTGTATCTCACAATTTTTACCTATTATCACAAACATGTTATGTTATGATGTGTTGTTTCCTCACTTTTGATTTAGTATCTGATTCATTTCTTTGAGATTTTCAGTTCTTAAAATGATATATAAATGTACTGTGTTGGAATATTGCAGTATACACGTGTGAGAAGGTTATTTTTTTCAGCATAAGTTATTATTTCAAAATACACATGTATATTTTCATTGTTCCGGGTACAAACAACATGTAAATGGCCCTCAAAAGTACAACAGTGCTTTAAAGGTTCAACTGTATAATTTCATAACCAATATTTTAGAAATAGAACAATAAAATAATATGTTTGGAGACACGACAGGGTGTGTGGAGTCAATACAACTTTAAAAATATGAGTGCAGTGACATATGGTACAGTCATGTTCAGTAGTGAGACCCAGGTACCCGTACCAGTCCAGCCTTCGTACCTTTTTCTGAGAGTAGTATGTCATTATCATTTTAACCCTGCGAGTCATTATTTCCACAAAGCAATCCAATATTTCTAAAAAAAAAACAAATCCTTATTTTGACAAAGCGAGTTACATTTTGTCAGGAAGGGCTTCTATACATTTCACTTATGCTACGCATCCAGTGTCATTTATATTTTCCAGTTTACACTGCTATTTCAGTTGAAGTATATCCTGGGATGCATTTCCTGAAAGTGTTGATGAACAACTATGGTGGTTAAATAGAAAGAAAGACTGCTATAACACTTACTCCTCACGGTTAATATGATAGTTGCTCAAACATGCTTCGGAAAACACAGTCCACAGTTTTGATGAACACAGTCTACAGTACAGGGGTTGTAGATAAACTTCTCATCGCTCCCTTTTTTCTTCAATGTGCAGGAGGAAAACTCTGCCTCATAAATCTGTTCAGTCTAAACAGGATGTCGGGCTGGCAGTGATTAATAGGACGCAAGCTGCCATGGTCGTTGTGCATGAGGGAAAGACACAGTAAAACACAGGATATGCCTAAAATAGACAGGGTGTCTGCCGGTTACTGCAGAGCGGTGAAATAAAGTTCAACTTTCTCAAGTTTCATCATCAAAATGCATTTTCAATTTTTCACCTGTGGTCCAGTAATATTTCATTCTCACGCTAAAAGCAAAAGTGCATTAGGAGCTCAATTAGGAGAGTGTTTCAAAGACAGCATTGTCTGAAAAATTCAATACACACCTTTCCAAGCACTGGGAAAATCACTTCCGTTTCATTACTGATGATTCCATTGAGCTTGTGGCTTACTGTTCAAACGTTGGCTCTGCAGATTTATACTTACTCAGGTTTAGCAAAAGTTTTTCTCAATTAAAAACGCTCACCATTCTGCATAAGGTACAAACAGTTCCTCTCATCATTGGATTTCCTCTATTTATATTCCTTTCTATGTGTTGAAGGACTGTCTCAGCCTTCTTGTAGTCCATAATGTAACTAGGTTATGTGCTATAAATAAAAATTTGAGATGAAAAGTACAGTACGGTGAAAGTCAGAGACCACCTTTCATTTCCAGTCTAAATGGTCATTAAGCACACGTTATTTATTTTTCAGATTTTTGGCAGGAGAGTAGATATAAGAACCCACTTACACAAGGAAAGGCTAAATCAAAGGAAACCAGGTGAAAAAAAACAGGTGTTTCCAAAACTGGAGTTCAAAAAAGATCAAAAGATAGAGAGAAAACAGCCCTAACAACCTGGCAGACCACCGAAACAGTCACCATCAGATAAACGCCACTTAAAGCTTTCATCTTTCAGAGAGAGAAAATCAAGCTCCACTACTGCTTCCGATCTGAAAACATCCACAGGTGTTTCTGTCCATCCTTCCACTGTGAAAAGAAAACACTAGGGGTTTGTTGCTGAGAAAAGGAAATCTGCTACTCATACAAGAAGCTGCTGATGTTCGCAGGACAATGGACGGATCACCCCGGAGTCCACACCTCGACATCATTCAACATGTTTGGCATTACTGAAATTAACAGAAGCAGAAAAAACAACACAACCAATTTCAGCTTCAGATGTTTGAATAAAACATCCCTTCAGATTTCTTACAAAAGCTCCCGGAATTAATCAGAGCTGTAATAAAGGCTACAATTCTGATCCTTTCAGCTTTGTTCTTGACACTGAAATATTAACAAGGTGTGCTTAATAGCTGTTTTGACAGAAAGTGAAATAAATGAATGGTGGTCCCTGACTTCTGCCCCGTACTATACACACTCACACAAATTCATTTGAAGTGAGAGACGAAAAATCCTTGCATGTCCTCCAGTCCCGGGCAGAAATCTTGACACATGATTGGATATAGTGTTTTATATTTCCTAAAGACATTTTAATGTGATGCTTATATACAAACACCCAACAGCAAATACCAGAGCACATGCAGAGCTTTTTCAGGCCTGTTGGAACAGCCTGTGGCTTGGGAGAGTGCAGATTATCTATTTCTGCATCACAGCAATGTGGGACTACTTGCAGTATCTGAATCTGAAGTAGAGCGTGATAAGTGCAGTACTGTTATTCTGGGATGGAAAAGAAAAAAGCAAAGAGAGCTTTCTATGAGCAGGTGTGTCCAAACATTTGACTAGTGCTGTGCGTTGTTGAATGGTCTGGAGTGTCCAGCTAGTGTATAGGGTGAAGTGCATAAGACGGGCCTGACTGTATGGAAATTGTAACTTTTGGAGAAGGGCAGGGGGGGTGAAATTTGGCACTGGCTGCTGGAGAACAGGATAATTCAGCTCAGAACAAAACAACACACAAACAAAGAGAAACTTGTTTTAAAGCTTTATGTTGCGCAGCGGTGCTTAAAGAGTCAGCGTGCATGAAATGGGAAAGCAAAGCGAGAGTGGAGCATTTTAAACATTTATAAACACTGTCACACCAGTCTTGTTTCAGACTGATGGTCAATTCAAGTGTTGCAATCCTCAGAAATTACTAAGCGTCTGATGCACCAGCAAAGCTTTTCTGTGGACCGGGGTGACAAGACAGAGCAGAGAGGTGCACGCAGCAAACACAGCAAAGAGATTCTAGCAGACAAGCCCAGAACTCTGAACCACTTCACACAGTTCTGAGGCGCGTTTAGCACAGTTGCATCACAGAGGCGCACACAGGGTTTCTTCTGGAAGAAAAAATTTAATAGAAAATCTTGAACACTTAAATCTCTAACTACATTTAGTGTGCTCATACAACCTTCATAAACAGGAGTCTTTCCTTCAACACTTCTCTTCTTCCTTCATTTCAGAACATTGTGAAAGTGATCAGACCATTTAGAACGGACATTATCGAACTAACTAAATCAGTGTAATAAAAAGAATCATCCTTTTTTAATACCTTCCCATTATTTCATTCCAGCTAAGTATAAAATCATCTTTAACACTCGGACTAAAATAGATCTCATTTTCTTTTCACTGATGTTTTTTTCTTTCCCACACCACATATACATAGCAGTCTTAAAGGTATCATAAAATAGTCCATAAAAACAGCTTACTTCACATTTTATGACCCAATACAACACACAGTGAGAGGCCAGCATTAGTACAGCAATTATACCATGATTATGATCCTTTTGTCAAACGTCTTCCACTTTCCGTTTAAGTTTTAGTGTTCAAAATCAGCTGTTCAACTCCAACGCCGAGCCGTAGTGTAGCTCTTACTAATAATGGTGGAAAGTAAGACATTTCGGTAAACAATTTTTATGTATGACAACATGCATGATGAGATATTTCTACCCCAGTTACATTTATAGAGCATTTCCATCATTGAGATGTATGTGAAATGAACAATACATCCATCACTAGAGCATTTCACAGCTACCTAATCCTCTTCATTCAGACATTCGGCTTACCCACATTGTACTCGCTGCGATTGCACAACTCCTCTTTACATAAAACCCCTGATAGAAGATGTGTATTCAGTGTAACCAGATATTGCAATTACTAATCATTGCATATTTCTTATAAAACTGTAATACAGCTTGCTTTGTTGTGGTTAGGCGTATCGTATAGGACAGGAGAAGGTATATGGTTTGTATTCATAATTCATTAATTAATTAATTTAACAGAAAGATTTATCCGACACTGAAGACATCTCTTTAGAGGGCCAGAGGAGTCAGAGGCTGCCTTCAACAAAGAGAGGTCAGCAGAGATTTGTGTGGAGTTACGACATTCCGCAGATCCGCTGAGTCCGTTCTCATACCTTTTCACTGACAGACGCCTCATTAGTGCCATTCCACAAGCCTGCCATCACTTTGACAATTATTGCCATGACAAACTCACAGCCACTCTGTGACCCTATAAGCTTGGTGATGCAAATCCAGTTCTAACCGGCACCAAAACCTGCTCTGAGCTTTCCTACCTTGTGTGCCTTATTCTGTCCTACTTTATTTCTTGTCCTGAATGATCAGGGTGGCCAAGCTTTGCTGCTGGACCTTGCTTTGGTAACTAGTACGCAGACGTTCTTCCAGTCTTTACAAATGGCTACAGGCACACTACATATTCATAATGAGTATATGGTATTGTATATAATGTACATACGTTAGAACTAATACACAATGGCCCTTATTCATCAAGGTAGCGTAAAAAAGAGCACCGGTTGGATCCGACTTTCAAGATCTACAAACTAATCTGCATCTCAATCATGACGCAAGCACACATTTAAGGGCAAATGATGAATCAGCTTTAGTGCTTGAGCTCAGGCGCCTTAATTCGTGCAGATATTTCAGTAGGGAGCCAAGAAAACGACAGCATTCAGTAGCTTATGATGCAATGGCGCTGAGGAAGGAGTAAACCGCTACCCCTACTGACCAGACTTTATAGTGTTAAAACTGAGGTGAAATAAACAAAACATCTTTTTATAGATGTGATTGTGTAGTGTTAATTTCCCAAAATAGCCTATTTACAGACCTGCCAACATATTTTGCATAACACAATAGTGTAATGCTGCTGCATTCACACCTCATAGCAGGATGTGGGCAACGGCAGCATGAAGCCACGCATACACTGGCATGGTGACAGATTGATTTTAAGGAGGAGAATAGCAGAAGGAGCTCTGTGCTACTTTGTTTTTGTTTACTTCATGTTATTTTGAATTCTGGGCTTCTTTAAACATAAAACTTGTGATAAAAGATGTGTATTCCGTGTAACCATATAAAGCAGTTACTATAATCCCGTAATCCTGCGCTAGTCTGGAACTGAAAACAATGGAATACTTAGTTCGGTGTTATCACTCTAACACAACCATGTGAGCGTATCATACGTTAACATGCTTTAGCTCCACATGGCTGCAATAATAATTATAAATATAGTGTCATTAAATGTCAAGATTAACAATCTGTTACACACGGACAACACAGATTAATCTTTCTTTGCAAGCTTAAATTCCTGATGACCAAGTTACAGGTTTGGCTAACATTATTAATGCTAAATTTGTTCTCAGGCTTGGAAGGCTTCTCATCTCAACTTTCCACATCCCCTCCAGCCTTTTTACCTCTGAGATAAATGCACTGCCCCCTTGTGGAACCAGGCAGAGCAGGGGAACGAGCGGGATTAGACCTATTTTGTGTTGTAGATTTGCGGGGCCTTTAAACCACTGACATTGTGCATGTCATCCCTGCTTGATTTTTGGGACATGAACCCACCACTATGATTGACTGTACCCTTTAAATGCTGTTGTATCATGCTATGAGACTTGAGTGATGCACAGGCACAGTTGAAGTCACAGGTGTCACCAGCTTCCTGCAGTTTAGAATGACAAATTGTAGCAGCGTGCAATTTTAAATGTGTACTTGCTACGCAAAATGCTTGGCACATTGGCAGGTCTGTATTTAAACAGGGCATGCAGCAGTGTACGAGATCCATCTGCATTAGCTGTGTTTGTATTTGTTGTAGAAATTAAATAATAACAAACTGAACTGAAGAATGTCTGAAATTTGTTTGCACTCATTTTACGGTCAGATTTGACTGTAATGCGACTTTGATTAATAAGGACCAATATATCGCATATGCTCTATATTAGTATACTGATCAGGTTGTTTGAGTCACTCAGGAGTAAGACAAAGGCTCTTCTATTCTTTAGGAATTCGGCCCCTACATTCCTTATTTGTCCTTCTCATTCCTCCAGCATGTTCTGCTTGACTGTGAATGCATGGGTCAAATTAAACAGTCAAAACACAAAATACAGCGCCGTCATCAGCTATTTTATGCTCTACAAGGCTAAGGGCTTTCCAGCGTACTCCTATAGCTGGTGATTTCTGGGAGTAAGCAATATGAATGACAGAGCAAAACAAGATATCAAATAAAATAAGCTGCCTGTGCAGGATGGTGCGTGAACAGCTTAAGAGGTATTACAGCAAATGAAATGTACTCACTTTGGTGTCTACTGATGAGCTTTTTGTCATTTAGTACAAAACCCACATAAAACTAATACAGTCTCTAAAAAGGCTAAAAGTACTGACAAGAACAGATAATGATTAAAAATCTAAATTAGTGATTTTTTCCTCTTAAGAGATTAGAGCTGTAAAATATAATCAGAATACATCTGTGATAATACGCTATAAAATAAGGCATAATAAACACTTTGTAGTGCATACATAGAAATACACAGTGGTTCACAGAAAGACGAGGCCAGTTTGCTTGGTTCCCTCAAGGCACACAGCCTGTAGACTGCCTCATTCAAGCAAACAGCGCTTCACAGTGAAGACTGCTCACTAGGCGAACCATGCAATTAGAACACCTGGGAAAGACTGGGCTGTTCTTTGAGAATGGCATACTGACACCATTCTCCAACTTGATAAGATGGAACTACTCAAATGAAAGCAGGTCTGGGTGGGGTTCCTCATTTTCCATGTTGGAGCCTTTCATGCAGCTTTTGTAGTCCACTGAACCATTCTCCAGGAGCTCCCCCTCACTCAAACTGATGCGACAGCCCCCTCTCCCGGGACATGGTGTGGAAGCCATTCTGGTCTCCGAGTTGGTCAGTTTTTGCTTGAGCTCCAAGTTGTCCTTGTGAATGAGGTCAGGAACGGAGTGCAGAAACTGAGACTGGTCTTCATTCGCAGCGTCAAGTTCCTTCGGCCCATCTGCCATATGCATGACATTCATATCAGTAGACTGGCCTTTCACCTCAGACCCGATCTCCTTCTTTATCTGGGCCTCCAGCGGGGTGCCGTTTCCTGAAGGTTTCTCTGGATCCAGGCCAGGCTCTTCAAGGCAGGGTTGGAGTTGCTCCTGGGCTTTGCCTGTGGATAAGAGGCGGTTCTTATCTGGAGAGGAGAGGAGGGAGGAATCAGAGACTTCGGGGGAGGCTACCACAGGGTCAGAGGAGATCATCATGTCCTGCGTCGTCTTCAAAGCCCGAGGAAGGCGTTTCTTGTTTGTTGGAGGTGGTGGATCCAGACGAGGGAAGGAGTCCAAGGAAATGTGACTATGTGAAAGAAAAAAGAAGAAATGCTGAAATCGACTCTCGGTTAAGTCAGTTTTTCATCTTCACTGGTGAGAAAGACTGCACCTAGATGATTGCTAACAGGCCTGTCTTGTTTAGTAATTGAGTTTAAGAAGCTGAAATTAGAGGTTTAAATCACAGCATTGACTTAACCGTTATTCATGGCTGCTTCAATTAACGTTTTTACACTGAACTTACCTCAGTGCACAGTACACTGTGTCTGTATAATCATCATATTATATTCATATTTCTATCAATAAAATTATTAGAAACAACAGCAACAATTTAGTCACTATTGCTTTACTTTACTATGACATTGTTCTCTGGTGATCATACAGCTCAGGAAATGTATTTTTACTGTATTTAAAGTCAAAAAACTACACAATATCTCACATAACTACATACACATGTTAATCAACGGCAGTCAGAGACTGAGAGAAACAGCACAGACTGTGTTCCGAGATAAACTGACAGAACTGAAGTCTCTGACAAGATCATCTGCAAGATAAGTTTGTATGCCCGCAAAGTTGCACTCCAGGTGTGGAAATATTTTTATAAATAAGGAAGACGATCTGATTATTGCAGCACAACACTTATTACCATTACAAAGAGTGATACTGTAATGGGTTGGTGAGGTGAAACATGTTTTGTCCACACACAACATTAATGTGACAACATAAATCCATATACCTGCCATGTTCCCTCTCTACCACTCACAGTCTGTTCTGATGACTTTTTAGTTTGGTAAGTTGAATAAAACAGAAAGTGAAAAATCAGAGTGCAACAGAATTATAGATGTTCACTGTCCAGTTTATGGGATTCCCTGTATCAGAGCCTTATACAGATGTATAAAAATGTCTAAGCAGTGAAAAATGGATCGCCATATGGGTTGGCACCCATGATTACAGTGGAGGAATTCAGCTATAGACCTGTGGGATGCCATAAAGTATTATTCTTTTAAAGATTCACAAGTCATCTGAACCATCAGGACACTACAGCTGTATGACAAATGCTGAGAATGTTCCTCAGATGCACTAGTAAGATCTTACATCCTCTTTTCTGCCTGGCTGTGCCAAATGATCTGTCTTCATAATGTCTCTGGGTGCATGAGTTTTACAACAGAAAACATGCAAAGCCTATTCAAAAACCTGATTATGACATTTTGTGAATTGATTTAGAATCTTCCAAGAATTACGATGCATCTGATCTCAGAATCTATTATTTTTTACACCCCTCTTACAAATAAGACATTTATAAGGGGAAAATGTAATATCAAGATATCTGTCATTCACCCCTTTTTTGGGGCTGAGGGGTTGGGGTTTGTGTATGAGACAGACCTCTGGTGCTGTTAAATCTCAAAAGATTGTTTTTGAATATTACAAAAAGGAAAAGGGTATGAGCTTAATTTCAGTTTATCACCTGCATTTGTTAAAGCTGAGAGGGTCTGTCTTGATTGGCACATGAACAAAATCATTGAAGGGTCTGATTAGTAATTAAGGACAGGAAGCTGATATGACAAGCTGGAGCAGAAATCATATTATTGGCTAAACCATTATTCAGCTTAGAATTCAAATTTAAATGACAATTTCAAGGTCTTTCGAAAATCACTATAATTATGACCTTTTTAGAGGTTGTCAGGGGTTATATAATTATAAATACAGCGTGTCATTTACTTATGACAAGGTTTTAGTCATGGCCTGATGCGAATATAAATTTTAATAACAGCCGTAAAGCTGCCTGCTGCTAGCATGGTCAATTGATCAAATGTAATGTGTATGCGAGGAGACGCAGAGTGCCAGAACCTGCAAATCTATGAGCCCGTGTGATGTCATCATTCGTTCAGCTTCTAATTACTTTTCACTATACAAATCCACAAGCAGACTTAAACCCACAAATGAGAGAAACATGCTCATTATACAGCACGCATAAATAGTTGTTTGCCAGCTAATTAAGTCGATATCGTCAAAGTTTGCAAGCCAGACAGAACACCCTACCAAACACCCACACATTCCCCTGTGAGGCATTTATAATGAAGGCAAGACACAATTTCACTCAGGGATATTGCGAACGAGTGCCTAAAAAATGTTCTGACTGAGAGGCTTTTTCCACTCAAAGAGATGTCAATCATGTCCTCACTGATGCGGGACTTTGCACGTTCCACATTCCTGCTTTCACATTCACCCCACAAACAGATGAAGTGATGCACCAATAAGAAACAGAACCAGGCAAAATGTATGACCCTCCATGGGACACTACCAGCCCGATCAATGCACAAGTGTGGGATTAGTTGCTCTGCTTCCGTGCTGCTATGTAACAGGGTAGATGAATCTCCAAAGTAAAGCAGTAAGCAAAAAATGATTAAACTGACAGAGCAAAACAGCAGAGGGGCCTCTACAATGCCAAGACGAAGAGAAGACGTTGAGCATACAAAATAAGCCTATTAAAAAGAACACTCTTGGTTTGCTACTAACTTATTCATTCACTTTATCTGAGGGGAAATTTTTTCTCTGTTTTAATTATACACACTGAACACCAACATTTTGAGCTTCTATTCTGGTGATATGGCTATAATGTGTATTTGGTATGACTGACAAAGATCCTCAGTGGCTATTTGCAGATTATGCATGTTTATCAAGGCTGGTGTGTCTTTAGCAATGGTTAAACTGGGCTGGTGCACATCAGCTTGGATCTCTGGAACTGCAATTGAATGAAAATCTATACAATTTTTTATACAGATTTTGTGACATCCATTTACCTATTTGTTGTGATAGATTACACTGACAACATCCCCCACAGTCAGACATCAGCCCCCCCTTCTACTAACTCCGCATCCTCCTCCTCATTTCAACTTAATTTCAATTTCATAAAGTTCATTACAGCTCAACGTTAATGTAGCCTAGGTTATTGCTGTTATTTCTCCCCGTTTTAATGTGTAATGCTGTACCTGTCTTCATGCAATTTGCCTGTTATGTGTATAGATCTCTTTAAAGCCTACTTGTGTTATTACATTTGCTGTTTGTTTGTTGCTAAAAGTAGCAAGTCAAATACATTATTGCAACTGTTATGTTTATTTTCTGCATCATCTAAGCAGCTTTACTCTGTGAAATCAAGTTGATGAATAAAGTAAAATAAAATCTCTTTGTATTTACTTGCTTCTCCCTGTAAAGTAATACTGTTTGTGGAAACTGATGATAAACAAACAACCCTGGCTTGGAGGTTCGATATTGGTATAAAAGTACCCTTGTTGGCAGGAAGGGGTGCTTACAGTTTTTTAAATAATTGTAAGAAGATGGTAATTTATGCATGGCTCACCTTTTAAAAGGAGTATTACCCTCACTTTCTCTATTAATTTATACACTTTATATATATATATATATATATATATTACACACTCATAGTTCTTCACTTCACTGCTCTTTGGTAAAATACTCATATAAAAACACAAACTTAATCTTCCTGCATTATGGGATGCCTAATTACCTGTTAGCAGTTGTGCCATGGCCCATCTCGGTCAGGCTGGCCCACACTGCCCCCACATTCTTGTTAACCTCTGTGACCCCGATGTCCCCCAGGCTGCTTGGATCTTTTCGGCGCAACAGGTCATTGACCTTGGCGCCGACGGCCTTGCCCAGGTTCTTCAGGTGCTGGCTGCTGCCGCTCTTTTGTCCTGCTGGGCTGGAGGAAATGGCGCCTAGCCTCAAGCTTGGCTTCGGCTGTTCAGCTGCATTGGAATTCTCAAACATGCTTTGGTCAACTGCAGACAGAAGAGAGCGAGATAGAACTCAGGTCAACAAATATGTTTGTTCAGAAAGTGATAAAACCTGTTACAGTTAGCTGTTGAAGGCTTCCACAGCTGAAGCAGCATATCTACAGGCTTTAACTACTCTGAATGATAATAGGAATGAAAAAGAATGTTTAACAAAAGGAGGAAAATTCCACCAGTGACATTCATTCTAATGTCATATGAAGAAAACGAGTGGGTTTGAGAATGAGGGCAGTCACACATCAAGCACATAAATAACGAAAGCACAAAAAACATGCAAATAAAACTAAACAAAATTCAACCACAATGATACTAAGATGAACACGTATGTAGATAGTGTCACATTGTTTCTGGTATATTCTTACCTCAGAGAACATTTTTTCTCGGAAAGCATTTAAGTGAGAAAGGAGGACATGTCTTAATAACTGAGTACACGCACAAAAGCTGCTCATACAGCATAAAACATTTTTACCCATACACATATACAATACACATACAAAGACTTGAGTTGAGTAAAGCTATTCGCGATGGAAACCTCTTCACTTTCTAAAGCGGCCCCGGTGCTTCCCATATGACCGCCTAACAGAAGCAGTAAATAAAACACAATAAAATGCTCCTCATATGACCATGTGAACAGCAGACCCTGACATCCTATTTTTACTAAAGTTCAGCATGTTCAGAGTGGTTTAGGAAGCCAGGCAGCAGATATTAGTGTGCCTCCAATATACAGGCCATTTTCAGCTTGTTACCCTGAGTGGCTGACTGAGAACGAGAGCGGGAGAAGTACTGTCATTATCTCCGCTCAGTCTATGACAGACAAAAAGACTTTTAATGTTTTTGATGGCATTTTGTCAGTGAGACAGTGGAGAGACTCTGTACCACAGCCCAACAATGTCTGCAGAAGTTTGCAGAAAAAAAAAATTAGGATGGACAAGCCAATATAGGAGGAACATTAGCATAAAAAAAAAAAACCCTGTAGACAGAATCTCTGTCTCCTTTCCATTACAGTCACTGGAAAGGAAAAGATTTATACAACTTTTTGTATTGCTTTTTTAGGTGAATCTGCAAAAAAATAATAATAAAAAAACACATAACAAAACAATAAGGAGAAAATTCTGGAGACTGGCGTTGGGGGAAAAAGTATTATTATTAGTAACAACAATAGCAAGTCGGAAACAGACAACAAATACATTACAATGCTATAACTTAAGAACCAATTTATGGTTTAAAGTCATAGATACATTGTTAGTCTTCACCAGAGTAACCTTAGGAAATCTCTGCTGTCATGTTGAAACAGTGTGCTGTTTACTGTCTTCAAAATCAGTTAAACAATTTAATACTAATACTAAATACTAATTTAAAGAATAATAAAACTGCTCACAATCTTTTTAACAATGGATCCCTGTGAAACTGTACACCTTACTTGCTTATGTGGGTTTTGACACTGTATGATACACAACACTGTTATCTAAAAAAGTCAAATGTGTGTCATGCTACTAAAACAGAGAAGCAGTCACCTTGAACCTTCAATTTCATCTTTATTTTGTCCATTATATCATTCAATATGTCACACAGTGCCAGAAACCACATAAGCACACCTACTTGAGATTATTCAACAACGACATACAGCACAGAGTGTGCACGGACATTTAAGCAGGCAGGTTTCCAGAGTTCTAACTTGGTGAATCTACAGTAGACCGATATAAAACATTCATATTGCCATAATTAAAGAACCTTATACAATTTCCGTAATCAAAATATTGTCAGCCAAGCACATCAAAGCCCATGATAAGACCTGTTAGAAATACTAGCCATGTAACTCCAGTGCAAAACTAAACAAGCAAACTTTGGACATCCAGGCAAAAGGACAACACCTGGGATAAGGAGGGAAAATATAATAAATATATATAAAAAATATATAAAATACATATATTTAAAACTTAGCTGAACCACTGCTTGAAGTGAAGCAAAAGAAAGATGCTGGAGAAGATTTTTATAAACAGATGAAGTAGTTGACAACACAAGATAGATCGAAGGAATAAGAGAGAAAGAGAGAGAGAGAGAGAGAGAGAGAGCGAGCGTCCGTGAGACAGAAGTGAAAATGAATGTGTATCATGTTGTCAAGCTCCTATTATAGCAGCAGAGCAATGATCAGCAATGCCAGTCCTCCTCCACAGGGTTTACTGGCATCATAACAAACATGCAGCTCTGGGCAGCAGTTCAAAATATCTAGTGGAGGCTCCAGCACAGTAGTCAAGGCCAGTAGTATGTCTGACAGGGCCTGTTTCAGGCTTATTTACAAGCCACTGGCTTTTCCTGATCTCTCCCACTGGGTGGGAAATGTCTGGAACAAACTGCAGCTGGACTGGGCATGCTGTACTCTCACAGGGTCACTGCTTATGACAGATGACTGGCCAGTGAAGAAGAGGTAGAGGATGGAGAACACTATACACCTTTAACCCATACTGGCAGCATACGTGTGGATGACAAACACCCCACTACAGCCATTGTTTAAAATGTTTGATAAGAAAAAGAAATGTGTTATTTTCATAATAATCTTTGTAACTAATCAGCAGTTTAGACAAAAATGTTACAAAATGTTCCACATCTTAAAAAGACTTGAATAAATGATTTAACAAACAAACAAAAAATACATAAACGCCCAAGAACTTCTGAGCTTTACGAGGCAATAGGGAAGGAAGAAAAGGAAGAGAAGGAAAGAAATAAAGTTTTATTCAGCCAAAGCAAGGTCAGAGACAGACTTACAGAGTAAGTGCACTTCCACTCCCATAGATATTTACTGGTTTTGACATACTTTTCAGAGACAGGAGGCAGGATTATATGTGTGTGACTTAGGTGCAGCGAACAGTGCATCGGAGGAATTGGGATAGTCCCAGAGTTCATGGGTTCCAAACGCCATGGGATGCCCCAATTTCCATGATTCCTGCTGAGTTCACAAGCCCACTCAGACACGGTCCACTGACCACTCAGTCAACCCAATTATACAAAAAAGCGCCATTGAGTTTGGAGCACTGCATGTACAGTGCCTCTGATTTACATAATGGCCAATTTTTCTTTTGTCCAAAGCCTTCATCCACTGAACTTAATCTGCCCCTTTGAACAATCCATATTAGATAACCCATGATGACTAATACAATTAGGTTTATTAGACAACAAAAACTCGAGGAATAAGGTGATGTGGCAGAGAAAAGAATTAAACTGATATTCTCAGTGGGAGATTAAAAGTTAGATTTAAGACCATATAACCTGCAAAGAAACCGCTACACATATGCCAGACACTCCCAGTTGTGAAATTAATAAACCTAGGTGGCCAGTAGACATGAAGAATTTTCAGATGCAGCAAATAATTGGCTTTAAGTACAAGCATTAAGTGTACCGAAGCCTTAACAATTACATATAATATCAAAGTTTCAGTATTTAGTGTGTCCACCAATTGTGTTTATTACAGCTTCCATTTTTTTAAAAGAAGATATCTGTAGGGATATTTTTACACCTCAATAGTTCAGTTTTAGAACTGTCACACATTCAGTGATGTTGAGGCCTGGGGTGGTTAGTCTACTGTTCTGAGAACACCAGCAGCTTCTGTTTTTGATTCACAGTTTTTGTCTATTCCCTTTCCTTTTTCACAGCATTTTCTTTTCAGACTAGGGTTGCTGTCTTTCATATGGGTTTTACTGTAAATGAATAATTATTATACTGTGTACATTTGCTTATTACCGGTGTTGAACAATGCAACCAAATGGCGATGGCTAGTAAAAGGTGCACAGTCTCTCCGAAATGCGGTCAAGTAATGTGTGCAGAAGCCCAGCTCTGTGTGCACTAGTCAAAGTTTGTGCTGCAACATGACAGAGACTACTGGACCTGCTCTTCTCTTTTCAGCAAACACACATCATTGTCACATTGTTGTCTACTTTCTTACAACACTGCTACAATGTTGTAAAAAGGTGACGCGGGTTACATGGTTATCACAGCTCTCTGTACAATTTACTGTGATGCTGTCAAGTCATGATATTTTGGATGGTTGGTAGTCCCACTTTCTCTGTATATGAAAATAAAGTTATTTTAAAACCTTAATATTTTTGCTTACCCCAGATATGTTTTTTCAGTTATTTTCCTTAGACCTTAACCCCTTCTCTCCATCACAGATGGCATAATGGATGCTCACTTTGGGAAAAGCTGGGTCAAACATCAATAATTTACTATGACCTTCTTTCTGGATATGAATCTTTAACTTACTTGTCCTCGAGGTGGGGGATGGGAGCCACAATTGCTTTATGATATTTGATGAAATACAGCTAGGGCAGACTCCAAAGGGTTGAAAGGTCAGAGTGGGATGTCTATCAGCAATTCTTAATGAGATTATACAGAGAAAAAGAGACTTGCCCTTATCATGACTATCCCACACAGTGTATCTGGCTGAAGAGCTATCTGGAATACAAGCTCATTATGTTTAGTGAAAGGACAGTGAGGCCAACATACCACTAAAAACTATGAGGACGATGAAAAACAATGGCAGACACTTCAGAACTCAACATGCTTTTCATCATGAACATCAAAGTGCCTTGGTATAAAAGATGCAAGATATTCAAAGGTGAAATCTGGACTAGGGCAAAAGCATGAGGTAGATAAAAAAGGAATGGATTTTCAAGATCATGAACCAGGCAGCATATCCCTGACCATTTAATCTAATAACATTCTGTCATTCAGTTTTTGGAGACCTTTAAATGTTTGGTTGTCTGGTTCCTATCACACCACTGTAAACAATTCTGATTTGGCAAATCTTTATAGACCAGGGCATTTATTATCAAAGCACTCTGAACAATGGTGTTTACATCTTACATATTCTTTTAATTGTGCAAACATTTTTATAAATCTGTACAACTCCACTTTAAGTGTGGAGTAACTGAGATAAAGCACTACATTAGCTTGAGAGGGCTAATGCACTGGTGAAGAACACAGGGGACATCAGCTTGCCAGACCACCTCCATTTTCTTCTGAATTAAATCAATATTTCATTAAATGATTTGCCCCAACCGTGTGCATCAGTGCCACTTTATCGTACTATGAGAGGGATTTACTGCATGTTTATTTCAGTTGACAATTGCAGCACATTGTAGAAAAGAGGAACAGTGCAGTAAAACAAGAGAAGAACAAGAGATGTTGTCCTATGACTGCTGACTTTTGACCCAAAAACCTTTATGGTGGCTAGAGTAGTTGTACTACTTCTGAGTCATACACTATGTCCAAAGTACCTGAAAAATGACCACTTCAAGCTTGACTGCAGATGAGAAATGTCTGAACGGATTCTGAAGAGGTTTCATTTTTATAATGGGGCGTATGAGCCTCTATTCAGAGACAATAGCCTCTTATCTTCAAGACGAGGCAGCTGTGATAAAACAAAATAGGACCTTCTTACAGGATTTCAACTCCAATCCGCTTATCCAGACCCACCAGCAGTTTGCCCACCACGGGGGCAACCAGGAGGATCAAACTGATTCTCCAGTGCATCCTTAAAAACCAAACCACAAGACCCTCTAGATAGTCAGATTCTAATTTCTTCAGATGCATTTAGGACGTGTCGGGTCTTATTCTTGCTTTTATAGAACGGCTGTGCTGCCAGTAAAGAACAGCCCTTGATGTAACTAGATTTTCTCTGCAGGGAATCTCTCAAGCACAGTATGACTAAGGTGGAAACTAATGAGAGAAAGTCCATGAAAAAAAATCTATACTTCCTTTAATTACTTTCTTACCTACTTTGTGCATCTTCTAAATGCCCTCTGGTAACCCAGCCAACACCAATCTCTAATAGCATTTGCAATGACATACATATAGGCTTTGAAAATTACAGGAAATCATAAGTTGTCATCTGGTTAATGCAGATTTTTAATATTTTCATTCTCTTCTCCTTTCTTAATACTTTCGCTCTCCGATTAGCTTTCAAACAGCACAGCAGGAAAAAACTATCTTTCTGTCTCTTCAAACAAAATAACACTTAATCACTAGCTCCAAATAACCCATAAGGGTAGTGCAATAACATCTAAAAACTTCACTTATTATGGCTAAACTTATTATATTACCTGAAATGACTATTGTGGGCACAGAAATTAATTACCCAATTCAAGAATTCCAGGAGTAAGTACACCTGCTGCATTTCTATTCACAGACAGCATTACACATCAATAAAGCCTCCTAATGAATCACAGGAATGTTTACTGCATATTCACTGACCAGCCACAGATGTTCCAAGTAATGACCTGTGCACATTATGACAAATAGTAGGTGGCTCTGCAGAAGCTTAGCCAAGTGCTGTGTATAAATCACAATTAATAATTTCATTTATTAGAACCTTTCAGCCGTCATGGCAACACGGTCCTACTTCTTATCAACACCAACATAACTGGAAAGTCAGAGCATATGAGCTAAACCCAAGACATGAGACAGAGAAAATACAGTAATAGATCAGAAAGTAACAGATGGCAAAGATATCCTCTACAGTTTCCCTGAAGGCCAATGAAGATGCACAGCTGTCAGCCCTTAGTCACCGAGCATCTAGCTCACCTTGGCTGAAGACAGCATTATAAGTCCACATTACAGCCAATCACTGCCTACCTGCCAGTAAAAAGCAAACAAAAGTTGGTCTCATTATTAACAGCAATATTCCAGCTAAGTCTTATAATTAATGTGGCACAAACCTTTATTGTTGATAGGCCTTAGATATTTCTAATTCACTAATCTCATCAACCACCAGTGGAAATGCCATCAAAGAGTCCAGCACATATATAGTGATAACTATTTTTTAATTACTTAACATCAGATTAAAACAAACAACTTCAGTAAACTGCGCATAAATCTGCTTGCTGGGTTCAAACACAAGTTTTTTTCCCCAACCACCAATCTATATCAAAGGCTAATTTTAAATAGGCTTAATCAGATTCTTACTGATTTTTATTTTATCAAAAGATGTAATTAAATAACCAAGAACCTCCACCAGTAGTGTCACGCTTGCAGTGAGGATGAGGACAGTTTATGTGGTCAGATGATAAAAGTTAGATGAGCTTTATCACTTACAGAGAGCCTTGATCTGCTAATTCAAAGTGCTGCTCGTCTCTGCAGAGTCCCCTGCTGCACAACACTACCGCCTCCTAGGACCACAACACTCATCTTGTCGCCGCTCTCTCCCTAACGCAACCAGCCATCATTTAAATCAGGGAGACGACACTGCAAAGCATACATAAATTAGGCATTTGCCCATAAGCACCTAAATGAGCAGATATTAATCAGTTTGCTGTAACTACAGCTCCGGGTTTGATGACAAATGGTCCGTCACATTCTGGACTATAAGAGAAATGTAGTAGTATGCAAAAATTTCATTTATTTCCAGCCAAAATTACCATTAGGTACAAGTTATTCATATTTCAGAAGATATTTTGGGGAGATTAGATGTCAGATAATTTACTTGCATTGGGATGTAAGAAGTCAAAAAGGGGAGTTCAAAAAATTATTAAAAGTCACAGAGGAACTGAGACTCTTATCAACCGTGTAAGACCACCAAAACTATCAGATAAAGAGTGCTTAAGGCTTTAATAAAGGAGATAATACAGCCCCAGATTCAGATATGATTCAGATATGTCTGAAAGGATGTGTAGCTGTAAAGAAGTTGTTTCAGAGAAAGGAAGACAGAAAAATGCTGCTGATGCTTCCAGAGCAAACGGCTCTCTATCCCAAACCAGACCAACATAAGAAGCAGGGAACTTCTAAGACTGACCTTTACTGAAAAGTGTTAAAGGAATACCTTTGCAATTTTTTTGAAAAAGAGCAAGTCTTCTGAAAAGAATGAGAGCTGTATTAAAGAGTGGACACACTTAATGCTGAATGTTTTCTATATGTTGAGGCTTGCGTGTAATTATCAGTTAATGATCATGAAAATGCTGAAAAACTTGCATGGCCTCCCTGAAAACTGCCATACCATTGATTTCTCCCCTGTAATCTTGAAGGGAGAGGAGAAACAAGCAATCTTCCATAACTGTGCCGAGCCTGTTGCTGGAATACACCATTTCTCATGAATACTGCATCAGATACAAACACAGTAAAGGCAAAACAGGCGGTACCGACTCAAAGAAAGAAAAGCAGTGCTGACCTTGGACAGAATGCAAACGTGATCCTGTCAGAAGGCCAGAATCTTTCTTATAGGCTCAGCCCATCCTGTGCTATTTCATGCTCTGCGTCCTGTGAGTCTGGTTTGCCATTCATTACCTACTATTTATTTGCCTGGCCACTGCACACATGTATAGCACTCCAAACACACACTGGCACAAAAAATAAAGCCTTTGTAGAATGACACCACACAAAAGCTGAAATGTTCTAGAATTAGGTAGAAGTAACACACATGTATTTCTCTTAGTTAAAGGTGGAGAGATTAAGATCATTTCACACATAAGGCTGTGAAGGATAAAAAAATACTCATAGTGAACCCTATGGACCTTATGCTTACTGATGGAACAAGAGCAGATACAGGGGAGGAGGGTTGATTGTTTTCACACGGCCAGCTAATTGGATTCCCTGATGTGAAGAGTTTAGGTGCCTTGTAACCCCCAGAACTTAATTAGCTGAATAGGCTTCAGTTCTGCAATTAAAGTTCCATTTTTAATGCAAGCCAAAACCTCCATGAAATGTATCAATCTGACGTGCACAACTAAAGAAACATGTAAGATACTGTTTTTGTTTATATCAGACTGTCTACCTGTTAGTTATGCACATGATTGCATTCTGGATATTTAAGTAACCCAAAGACCACAGTAACGGGAGTGGGGGGTGTGCTGATGTATACATGCATTATTCTGTGCAGTAACAAAATCACAAGAATTGTAAAACTAACATGATACAGTTTCAGACAAGCATGTATAAAATGCGGTTTTTGGTCCTGTACATATATATTTTTCTATGCAAAATATAATCATATGAGAATAACTAGCCTACTTCTTACAGACTGTAAGAGCTCAGACAGTAACAACTGGATTTGATACAACTTGCTCTCTCGTTTCTACTGAATGGTGGTTCATCGCCTATTACCACCATGACTGTTCAACGTAGAGAAACTAGCACTGCTTTGGGACAGCGTGGTCTTTTGAAGTTATGATGCCAAATGTAACGCACATACTCCACGAAAGGTTGAAACACCTGCCTTAGTTTCTGAGAGTCAGAAGTATAAAGATTGTTTGTTCTTCTTTGCTTCACAATATAGACAAGCATTTAGCACAGCTAGCTTTTAGCCATTACCACATCATATTAGACGGCTATTTCATCTTCCAGGCAGTCAGATGGGCCGTGCTTATTGAGCACATTCAGAAGGCGCAGAGTGCTCTCGTCTTGCAGCCCCCAGCTGTCACGCTCATCACTCTCGTCTGTGTTGGACTCGTATTCAGAAGCAATACCTGACTCACGGAACTTAAGCAGCTCCAGGCTGCCCAGAAGCTCGTCCCGGGCCAAGGGTGACACCTCCTGAGAGGATGAGTCGGAACTCTGCTCTTGCTGAGGCGGGCCCGGGAGAAAGCGAAAACACTCAAACTTGGCCAAGGTGTGGTCCCTACCTAAAGGACTGCCAAGGGGCAGAGACAACTGTGTCCCGTCGTTCAGCGGTGGCAGGGCAGCATCCTCAGGTCGCGGGGTGGTGGGATCACAGATGATTGGGGGGACGTTGGCTCGAAACGTGATCTCCAACAGACTGTCCTGAGATCCCACTGTAGAGATAAAGAACATGAGAAGAAAACTGTAAAGGTGGACGCAGCAATACAGACAAATGTACAGTACTGAATGATAATAGTTTAAATATTTAGAAGATAAAAGTGATTTTACAGTAATTTATTCTGTTAAAGGACATACAGAAGACAAGCTGGGGAAGACCACTTTACTGGAGAAACAGCACAGTAATAGGTAGGAATGCAGTGATCAGGAATTATTCTGACCCATTCCAATTTATTTACAGGTCTATAAAAAAATATTATGAACCTTCTTTACTCTGCACACTGTGGGCCAAATGAGCACATGAAACAAATAAACTTACAGTATCTTCTATTAGACAAACGTACAAAATATTTGCCTTTTGGCATTTTAAATTAAGTAATTAACTCATCTTCTAAGCCATGTATCCATTTGCCATGGGAGTGAAAGCCAAAAGTAGGTGGCATTTTGATTGAGCTGTAGCAGCATCGGGCCAAAACCAATATTTTTGGTGGGGAAAAAAGGACAATCTTGACAGATTCTGATTGTGCACTTGGTTGCATCCCAAGTAACAGTAAATTTAAAGCTGGAAAATCAAGACATCAATCCCGGTCAAGTTACGCTGTTGACGTTCTAAGTGATAAGTAAACACTTTTTTGCGTTTTGCTATAATATGTTTTATTGTTAATAAACAGCAATTACAGATTTAAGTGTGCAGATGGGTGTTCTTTGTTGAGGATGTGTTAACTTTTGTACTTAGAAAATCAACAATTTGACCAGCAACAGTAATATCAGAGCTGGAAAAGCAGAAAACAGTCCATATACCATTAAGTCTTTTTCAAAACATACTATCTGCAACACAGGCTGGTCATAATTAGTCAAGTTTTTTTATCTGACCTGAATAACAATGCTAGAAAAGGAATAAGAATAATCTGTTATGATAGAACGACAAAAGGCCACATGCTCTTCATCTATGGTAGGCTGTAAACATAACAGAGTGCTGTATAAGTACTAGCCTACACTGTTACATCAGTGGAGTGGATGATGGTCAAGAAGTTCCCAAAGTTTACAATTCAACAGGGTAAAGCACCTCCACATTATAGTGGGTGAAATGAGGTCAGCACTTCATCATATGTTGAGAACATTACTTCAGGGGATTGCTGGCTAGCCCAGGTGAGGCTCTACTGGACTGCCTTTCAAGGTGCTAAAATGCTATGATGGAGGGGAAAAGAGAAAATGTGAAAAGAATTGGTCGAGAACGAGGTTGTGACAGAAAATATTTGGGTTTGGGTGGAAGAAAAGAAACTGTAAAAAGAAACTGTACATGATGAGAGAGGATAGATATGCACAAGAAGAAAGAGATGTACAACCCGGATAGCATTTATCATGTGTGCCTCCAGAAGCTGAACATTATTTATGCCTGTACTCCACCAGCCTGGGACAATCTTGCAAATATTATTGGATACTAAATGTAGGACTGAACTGTTGACCTGAAGGTCTGTGCTGATTTGAATGGACAAAAGCAATTCATCTGGTATGAAGACACACTCCCTTTAAAGGAAATGAAACGGAACGGCGCGCAGGCAGCCTCAGACAGGCAGAACCGACATGCTGAAGATATCTGGTTGGGAGAGAATATGGCAGAGATGGATGAGGCGGATAATGAAAAGAGAGAGAATGCTTGACAGACGGAGTGATGGAATGAGGAATAGCTATGAGAGCAGAACAGAGCAGCTGAAAGCTAACTCACTAGAGCCGTGACCGGCCATCTTCAGCTCCAGCTCCTGGACCTGTTTGACCAGTAGAGAGATATGCTGGAGAAGATCCTTGTTCTGCAGCAGTAGCTGGTGCACACGTGCCTGGGCTTCAATCCTGGCTGCTGCCTCCGCTGAAAGCTGGTCCTTTAGCAGGTGAACCTGAAAGGTTACGCACAACAGTTATGATGACTATCAACCGTTTGAGTATCTGTTCAAGACGCTTTTAATACAAAAGAACATGTATTTTTTGTCACGTTCCGATAACATAACACATTAAAAATTAACAAGCTACTAATTAGAAATAATTCCAGAACCCACACATTGTATCCCCTTTAAATTAAAGCTGACAGTTAAAGTCAAAATATACTCTAAGTATAAATGTATATGCATGTTTATAGCTATGTTTGCAAACTAATATAAAACATATAATTACAAATGAAAAAGAAATATCACATATCAACATTAAAAGAATGCACCTGTCTTAGATTTCTGATGGTCAGTGGGATGATCCCCAAAGATTTCCATGCATTAAAAAAAGTATGGCAATAAGCTATGATATAATACGCTGCTGAATAAATACTGTAAATATGAATAAAAGTCATACGTCTGATCAGGTGTTTTCATTTTTTGTTTGCAGGTACCACTGAACACTGTTAAGCTAGACAGTAAAATAATCTAAAATGTTTGCCACTAAAATGTCCCAAGCAGTTCATTAATATGCTCAATATGCGGGTTTCAAAACAGCCTACATCCACATAACCAGAAGGTGCTTAATATTAAAAGCACCTCCAAAACATTTTCGATGTGATTTTAACTTTCATGAATATAATTCTCTTGTACAGTGCTAAGAGAACTGCAGCCCTATTCCCATTTTTTGACATTTCAGTTATTTGCTTTGGAATGGAAACCTGGGTAGGTGTTCCTTTTGCTGACAGAACATGTGTATGCATGCAAACATGAGCTGGGTAATAAAAGTACAGTGTCACTATATTTAAAGAAGAGAAAATACATGTCTTGATATTTTATGACCTTTCAGCAGAAATTTCTATTCTGGCACAACTGAACCTCCATCTACTCAACACAGAGAAGGTTCAGCAATACTGCCTGAGAATGCTCTTCACGTATTGAATACATGTTGATGATCACAACAGTTACTAAATTGTCTACATGAAGTGGTACATATATTCAGCGTTTATTAAAATACATCAAAAGTAGACTTTCAAAACTTATTTATTAAATTATTTGCAGGAGAGTTCCTATTGATTTAAGTTATGCTTATGCAATGCACTTTGCCCATTTTAAAAGAATCTAAAACAGGGCAGGAGTGAACATTGTGCTCCATTGGTAATACATTATATTAAGGTGAACTGAAGAGCTTTATGGAAATTTAATGCAATAGTTTTGGGGATTAAAAGAAAAGAAATTTCTAGTTTCCATTAGACAAAACCTGCAGAGCCACTGGTCGATAAATCATTCAAACATGGCACAGGAAGGACTCGGAAGAAATCAGAGAGGCTCAACATCTTACAGAAGACAACCCAAGATACCTCATATTTTAATCTCACACAGTAGCCCAGCTGAACTGAACAGATCAATATCAGAATTCGAGGGTGATGCAGACCACTGACATTCTTCATGTACAAAAATGTGAACAACCGCAGTGTTCAATAAGCACATAAACACAGTTTCCTTTTTTTTAATTTATTTACAGAGTTTAACATACTGGGGGGAGGCATCATGTACATGTCCCTTAACCTATTTTACTGTTGATTTTCTTTGCCAATTATATTAAATTTCAACAGTAATTGTGCATTAAAGTGAACTTTTCACTTAGAAAATCAACAAATGTAATTTGACTAAGGGGTGCTCAGACTTTTACACATGCCTGTATCTGCTACTGCTAATTTCAGTGTTTCTCACAGGTCTGACCTGAGGAAAGGAAATATACAGAAACACAGCTTTCTGTGAGCTACTATCTTTGCCATCACTATAAAAGACATGTACAGGGCTTCCTTTACTGTCAGATGCATCATTCCGTGTCAGAGCAAGTGTGCAAACTCATTCAGGGAGCAGTTCGGATCAGTAAGCACTTATTATTGTTTTGTTTGATAAAGCGCGACTGATGTGTGATGTTTGTTCAATGAATGCTGTTTGTATAAAATGCAGTTTGTGACACAAGCAGCTGATACTGCGTTTTATAACGTGAAGTGTGCTCTTCTTTATTCATAACTATATAAAATATTTAGGAAACTCTTACATTAAAAATATATATACATGGGTGGCAGTCAGTATACTAAGGAGGTATGTGTGTGGGGAGTATTAATAAACTGGGACTAAACTAAATGTACTGGCTCTTTGTAAAAGGTTAAATGAGCAGTAAAATAAATTAGCTGAGATTACAATATCATTTTGCGTTCTTAAAAAGTGCAGCTATATAAAGTACATGATGCAACGTGTACCAAAAGCCATCTTTAGGCAACCCATTTTTACCTGACAGCACGCCCAAATTACATATGACCAAAGTATTTTGGTTGGGATCTCACCCTTCAATCTGCAACGGTTATATGCTGTTCTCTCCAAAGCCCAGTGCAGTGTGCTAATCCAAGCTGACTCAATTCATCAACCATAAAAACCAAGAGTTTATTTCTTCTATAGTGTTTTTCTCCTTCTTCTTCTTCATGCTGTTGATGGCAGCAGTGAAATAATAAACAAAGCTGAAGTGCTGGTAGTGACTGAGGGACAAACAATGTGGGAATCCGGAACCAAAGGACTGCAGTTCTTTCACAAGCACACTTCGATAAACATCTCAATTATTAGCCAAAGGGTTCATATAGATACAACAGAAGCTTCGGCTTTAAGGATATGAAAGAAGTGCCGTTTTAATTCAAGTGGTAGGAGTTTAATAAAGAGAGTACTTGAAAATGTCGCTTGTGATTCAGTGACATGGTCTCGAGTGGCAAAGCTGTACGGTCTCTACCTACAAAGCGGAACACACAGCAGTACATGTGTACATGTTTAAAATGGTCAGTCTCCATAACTGGGATAAAACAGAACACATTCGATACACACACACACACGCATTCACAAACAAACAAAAAGGACAGTCCTAACCATCTCACAGAACTGTGTAGGACCTAGCAATTAACTAATATGACATGCACATACAAAACTGTGCAAAAATCAGTGAACCCCCTGCATTTATTTAATTTCCTATACAGTCCAGGTAATTCATTTTCAGATAATAATTTCCATAACCCACTTGCATTTATGGACACAAAGTCACCAGGAAAAGAAGCAAACAGATGGGAGTTTCCAAACTAGAGTATGCACTTAAATAAAACTTAGTACGTTACCAAAACTGTCCACTACATATAGAGAGCACTAAAGGCTTTCATCTTTGAACCACAGTTTCTGCCCCTCCTTCCACTTAAAGAAGATTAAATGCTACGGGTCTGGAAGGATGTGTTTTGGGATTACTTGGAAGTGTGAAAAAACATCCCTGCAGATTCATTTGAAAATCTGAAAGCAAATCTCCTGAAAAGAGCGAAAGCTGTAATAAAGGCAGACTCAAAAAATACTGCTACCTTGAAAAAGAGCAAATCCAAGAATCAGACCTTGTTGCAGCACAGCTGTGCACTCCATGTAACAATCTCTCAACAAGCTACTGTGAAATTCCAAAAATGCCAAACTGCCTACTGCTGGTCTCTCTCCCCATCCACTCATCACTCCACTTGTTAGGCAGAGGAAACAAAAACACTGTGTGACACATATGCTGAATCTTGTGGCAGATATAGAAAACATGTCTGAACACATAAAACAGATCCCAACACAGTTAAACAAAGCTTAAACAACACAAGTTGTTCTGCCAGGCATCACTGTGTGGAAATGAGCTGTTGCACTGTCAATCCGTAATAGTTTTCACCTCGCTAGTTGTCCTGCATGATTATGCAGCTGTGCTGTGTCCTTCAGGCGCCCTAAGATGCAACAAACTGATACCCGGAAGAATACATTTTCTGTCATGACTTATCCCAAGCGCTGTGAGTGTCATGGGCTGTTAAAGGAGCATGACAGCCTCCTGCTAACACACTAGTCCTGGATGATTTATGACACAACCTATAGAGGGTGGAGGCTCTGCCCTGCTGGCCTTTAAAACAATACGTTTTCCACCCAAAACTGACAAGCAGTCAGAGGTAGAGAGCCAGGGGGCGAACACACACACACACACACACACACACACACACACACACACACACACACACACGTTAGCTCTTCTAAATAAATATGTGCTTGTGTGTGTATTATCCATGAAAAACAGCCTATGTTGCATGGTCATAACAGAGACTCTTATTAAGAGGCTGCATACAGAACATCTTTGTCTATGTCATATTTTATGTTGCTGTTGTTTTGCTATCTCTTTTTCAGTAAACGCATGCAGAAATGATCAGTCACCGTGGCAGAGGGCCACTGTGGAACACTCCTGTAAAAAACAGTAGGTAAAAGTGCAGGGTAAAAAAGCACTGCTGTCTATCACTACGACATAACAACAAAATTACAAAATTACACTAGACAAATGAAAATATGTAAGAAATAGTATTTCATTCATTTAAAGCAATAACGCACTCAGTAACAGTGATATAAATATAAAGTCCTGTGAAAAAGTCAAAGATCACTGTTTATTTAATATCCTGTCATTTCTAACTCTTGTCTTTCACTGTTTTCCCTTCTTGTTCACAGTCTGCTTTCCTCGTGCCTCTGGCCATGTACCTTTTAGTCACACCCCTCAGCAATGGCGATGTCTGTAACCTCTCTTTCTACTAATTTGTTTTGGCTGGTCGTAGTTCTGTTCAGAGAACCCCTCTTTTTCAGTTTTGTCCTTTGCAGTGGATTTTGTTTGTGTTATCCTTGACGTTTCTGGATTGTTCTGAAATTCGTCCAGTTTGGTTTTCCCTGCATATGTGTATTTTGTTAGATTCCACTCAACAGTTCGCGCTGACACTAATGCATCCTGAGCCTGGAGGACATCTTGAATTTCTTTGGAACTTGATTGGGGCTGCTTATCCACCATCCGGACCATCCTGCGCTGCAACCTTTCATACATTTTTCTCCTCAGTCCTCGTCCAGGGAGATTAGCTACAGTGCAGTGGGTTGTAAACTGTGGACAAAGTAACATCAAGATCTCTGGAGACGGACTTGTAACCTTGAGATTGTTTCACAAACTTGGTTCTCAAGTACTCAGACAGTTTTCTTCTCCTCTTTCTGTTCTCAATGCTTAGTGTGGCACTCACAGACACACAATTCAAAGATTGAGTCTTCTCTCCTTGTTATCTGGTTTCAGGAGTGATTTTTATAATGCCCACACGTTACTTGCCACAGGTGAGTTTGAACAAGCATCACATGCTTATACCAAGTTATTTACCTACAATTTTGTCCAGCCCATTTTTTGAACCTCCACACATTTGCTACAGACCTGACAAAATTCACAGGTGTTTCTGTTCATCCTTCCACTGTAAGAAGACTCAACACTACAGGTCTGAAAGATGTGAAGCTGTCAAGCAGCTGTCAGTGAGAAAAGGCTGAGGCTGCTGTGTTTTTTTTGTTACATCTATATTTTCTGCTTTTTGTTCTGTCACTGAAAAATAGATACCATGTACTTGGCTGTTTTTACTTTTTTTTCTTGCACAGTACTGTAAGCTCTGATAAAGTTTGTTCAGTGTCTATTAAAGAACAATTTCATATATGATTCAATATTCTCACAATTCTCACAAATTAAGAAAAATGATGAATCTACTAATGAGACTAGGGTTGTAAGGACAGTGTGGAGCAGCTGTGACATGACATTGAATGATGTACTGTCACATGTTTGGATAGAAATATACTGTCACAATAATTGCCAACCTGAGACAGTAAGGATTAAATTCAGCTTTCTCCACAGCATATGAAGCCTACCACTGCATTTCAAACCACAGCTCCTGCAATGTTACCAATCAGTTCAGTTCACTTAAAGGAGAGTGTTAACTGATCATTTCTATCTACATGACCCAACAAATGCCCTCAATTAGCCAGCACAGCGGTCAAGGATCGACCTAGAAGAGCTTGCTATACATTCCCACCCAATTCAGAATCCAGGCGATTGTAATCTTGACTCGGTACGAACCCTTGACTCCATGTGAGCTCCTATTTTTCAATTACTAAACCAAGCTGCCTTTCCAAAAGCCTTTCTCCAAGCACTTCTAATGTGGATAATGAAAGCAAACTAAATATATAGCTCATCATTAGATGGCTCATCCAAATACAACTAAAGAGGCAATAAACTGTTGGTTAAGTTTGAGAACAGAATCAATGTGGGCAGAGCTTCAGGCCAATTTATATTTCAAGCTTTTAGGAATAAATTCTTCTCAGCTATAAGAACAACATTTGTACTATTTATTTTCTTCACTTTTTCTTCTGTCACTACAAACTGAACTGAACTAACTGGGAATCAATCATTGTTCTACTTGAGGAAACATTATGTAATCACAGTACTGAATGGTGAAAGTTTCATATTGCAAAATGTAATATATTAAAACCAAATGGCAAACGTCTGAAGTGGCACAATTAAACACTGGCAAAATATTTGAGCAAAATATTTTCTGGATCAATGTCCCAACACAAAAAAACATCTGGAACGTCTGAAATTTGGTTAGGAGGCCAATAATATGATAAATCAATGCATTGTGTAGTTCTGCTTTTTATATGCTTGCATCTACGTTTTTATTTTTAATTATCTATCCAGAGAACATAAATCTGCATTTTCTTTCACAATATACATATACAAAGTATGTCTTGTTAATCCCTTCCCAAAGTTGAATGAATTTCTGTTATATCGCACCATATTTCTCTCTTTGTGATGTAAACTGGGCGGTCCTAATCTTGGGTAACATACACATTTTTAAACTAATTACAAGGCTGTGTATTTTTCCCTGCCCACATAAGACAGTTTCAGAGCCAGAGAAACTTAGTGAGCTAGCAAACTAGACCACCAGTCTGTTGCTGCCTGTCGCTTACTCGTTTGTTTATCCATATACACGTTGTTTGTTTGTCTGTTCCTTTACTCAGACATTGCTTCGTCTGTCCGTCCGTCTGCTTGTGTGTTCATTAGCTCTATTGCACGTCACTTTGTCTGCTTGTTTGTTCATCTGTCCATCTGCACAGTCATGTTTTTTTTTTGTCATTTACCTTCACATAAAGAATCGGGATAATGATTTTAGTTCTGTACAGGTCTGATTAACAGTCCTTTAAGCCATGGTTTATCATATTTATATCATATTTATTTTTCATTAAAGCTTTGCTGTATGTTTAATGTAACACTCAAGTTTAGTCTCACACAAACATTTTTAATATTTTACTCTGTTTTCTGGGGCAAAAAAAAAAAAAAAGATCTGTTACAGAAAACGTTTGCTCCTTCCTAGTTTCCGGACATTTATATCTCATTAGCAGTTCAACGAGGTTTGCAAAATGATTCTCAATAGGGATCTCGTCAAACAGCCCTTCTCGCTCTGCTGTGTACTTTAATGGGGAGCTTACACTGTCTCACTCACATACCGTTCAGCAATCCCCGTTGTGTCTTAGAAAAGCAACTCCACATAGAGCTGATGTTCTGAGCTAGGCCTCATCTGGCAGTCTAGGGAGGTCAAGAGGGGTCAGAGGATGCGTGTGACTAACCTTGACCAGGCTAAATGATCTAATGTGGGTCCAAAGGTCAATTTTCTGCTACTTGATAGAGTGTAACTGAATGACATCTCCCCCTGTACATCTTTAAGGGTGAACCTTTATGAATTAGGTGCTTAAGTGCTAAAGTGCCTGTCCCCACAGAAGAACAACGAACAGTAGATACTCCTCGCATATAAATCTGCTTTAATGAATTTGTTTTCGTAAGGGCCTTGTTTAGCCATTAAAAACTCTCATTATAAACTGAGTTAATTTGCTAGTGGTAGAGGCCAGTTCCATCTCTACTATAATCAATGAACCATACACATGCCGCCAACATGATAAGCAGGATATGTGGCCTAAGTCAGCTAACTTTCATGCCACTACAGAAATCAGGTGCCAAAACCATTAAAAGTACCAGAAGTAAGGGCTAATCTCACGTCTTCACTGAAGTGTACAGACTGCACTGCAAATCCAGTTTATCTTTTCATCTGTGTTTTCCCCAAATATAAAAGTTACTGCCGCACAAACAGAGATAATATTTTAATAAACAACAACAAGCTTCTGCTGCTTTGATAGCACACTTCAAAGCATTCCATTCTTCTTTGACGAATGACGCCATTCCTGGGCATATGAAATATGGCCACAGCTTGTTTTCTGTGTCTTTGAGGCTCATAATACTGACTTGAGCCATGGCAGACGTCCCTAACAGCCGAGCTCTCACACGCTGACAAGCTTATCGAACTGCGAGGAGCTGGTACATACAAGATTCTAGTCACAGTGGACAAACCCACGTTGCACCTTGTGAATGAACATTATGGTTATACTCCCCCTTCCCAAGAGCTTGAAAGCATGGCAGAATGAGATCACTACAGCATCCTGCTGTCTGCAGGGGTGCACATGCTGAAGACATACAAAACCCTTAGATGTTTATGCCCCCAGCGGTGCAGAATCAGTTCTTATGTCGGGATTACAGGGGATGAAGTTCTGCTAGTGGGTTGGGACAGATGAGAAGGGAAGCAAGAAAAGAAGGGTAATTGAGAGAAAGAAAGAGGAAGAGATAAAGAGAGGAAGAGATAGAAAATACAGAGGGATTCATCTAGGTCAGTAGCTAGAGGGAAAAGGATCAGTGGGATTGGGGAAATTGCTGGTAGAGCAGCTCAATCATAAAATCACAGCCTCCAGTCTCATTGTGCTCTAAAAACAAGCTACTCGGGGTAGGAATACCTCAAAAGTGCCATATTGACGGAAAAGCAAATCTGACTTTGGATTGAAGAATGAGGCACAAGTTGAGCTAAAGTGGCTGTCATTATTAAATATTTTCAGACAATGTAAAGTCAGGATAAACATCTTTCTAGTTTGTGCAAACTCTAAATAAGTACCTAATTCATTTCCTGCACCTCTTCATATCATCTGATCATTGATATTATAGTTATTTCATAGCAGTTAGCTGACCCCTGAAAAATGCACAGTGCAGAATGTGCACTAGCAAAAACAAACAGCCCCAAAGGGGACCTAATTACAGTGCGGAATCGCTACTTACTTTCAAATTAATTAGGCCAATATTCTTAATCTTTTGTCTCCTTTCTTTAAAAGGTTTCCAATTGTTTCTACTGAACACCCTGCTACAGAGACCATGCCTCATAGATTATTTCAGATAACGTTTGCATCACCTTGCCACTGAAAGGTATGAGCTTATTAAAAAGCAATAGCAGTTTTTCCGGAAGTATCTTTGCTGGTGTAATACTTGATGCTGTTTGTGTAGCAAACTCAGAGCAGGCTGTATCTTACCTGAGCTACAGCTACTTGGGTTTGCTGTTGCTGCTGAGTGAGCTGCTGCTGCAGGAGCTGGAGCTGGTGGTGGACGGACAGCGGTGTGCCAGCTGGGAGCTGGCTGCCAGAGGGAAGCAGCATTTTCGGGGAGGATAACAGGATAGAGGCTTCTTCGGCGGGCTGTTGAGGAAGAGGGAGAGAAGCGTTATTACCTCAGGATGCAGGGTTGTATGATTTTTGATAAGCAAGAACCATGATTTTAGTATTTTACTAAGTGCGATGCACCAAATCCAGCTGAACAGGCCAAACTGAGGTCAGCAGGCTACCACTGTAGTTTTGCAGTGATTTGTTCGTCTGTAGAATCGACTGTACTGCTAAATAGAACTGCATTTAGTAGTGAATTGTTTTGTGCAGCTCTAGTAAGATAGTTATGCTTTAATTTAATGTCGCTTTTATATTTTCCACATCTGTCACAGTCAATATTTAAACCTAGCTAAATCTACGAAACCCCGCAGAATTGTAGAGTCCATACCTAATGAAGTTGCTTTAACTTGCAGTGTTTGTTCCAAAAGGAATAAATGAAGGAATGTTTAACATGATAAACCAACATAAAATCTTATGCATATACATTTACTCCACCACAATCTGTATACATTCCGTAGCCAAATCATTTTGGACACTCTTCTTGTGTCATACAAGTATCCTAGCAACACTCTAGTACCTTGTACTGCTACAATTGCAAATAGCAACAACCTGGAATAACTATTTAAAACCATTAATGTTTATTTAAAAACAACTAGCACTGTGCTGCAACTGAACCAGACAGGCCTGCTGAGGATAATCAAAGGAGAAGAAACTAATATAGCTCTAATCCTCTTCATACAAACATGTTCCCCTAAAAGTTCCAGATCACACAGGAAGTCCAGTGCACAAAGATGAAAAGACAAACGCTGACACAAAAAACCTGTCAAAGAACTCAAACATCAACCCTAATTAACCTAGATCTCCACAACTTTCTGCAATGCACCACATTTCAAACAGAATGAAAACATCCCGGCGTTAGAGAAACTTGATCAAACCCCATGCAGGAATAGCCTCCGGAATTTCACTTTGAACATAAAATGCAATGTTTTGGTGGCAGAGTCTTCTGTGGTAGATAATTGCATTGGGAAGAAGCACAGAGACAAGCGGCGTCGACTGATAGTTTCCCCGTTTTTAGTGGGTAGCTTTGCATGCTGGGTTACGGTCATTAGCAGGATGTGCTGCAAACTCATCTTAACC
This sequence comes from Prochilodus magdalenae, assembly GCA_024036415.1. Classification (NCBI taxonomy): domain Eukaryota; kingdom Metazoa; phylum Chordata; class Actinopteri; order Characiformes; family Prochilodontidae; genus Prochilodus; species Prochilodus magdalenae. The sequence continues at coordinate 1,011,717 of JAMWET010005258.1, forward strand.
ATTCCTCTCTGTGGCCATGCAGTGAACTCATGAAGCTCTTCTGCACTTCTTTTAACTCCTTATTAAATCTCTTTATTGTCAGTCTTTCAGTAGGAATGTTTACAGCAGGGATGTGATAAAAGATGGCCTTTTATTTACATAGAACACTTGTAATTACAAGTCCACATGTAATAATGAGAAGCCAGAGTTGTGGGTTTCCTCTTTCTCAGAGCTAATAATGGTCTCTTTTGGATAAGGTTCTCAATGAACCAATGTGGTGATAACTTCGCAATGTGAATAAGAAATGTGGTGATTATAAAGAAATGTTGAGCAGCTGAAAAAATAAAAGTGTATATGATGCAAAAGGTTAAATTAAATATGGACTAAACATTTTTAGCTTTTAGGCTAAGAGGCTACCGTAGTAATATCCAGGTAAATTGAAACTTCTAAAACCTGTAGACATACTGATGGTTAAATCCCATAGTCAACAGATGGAATCCAGATAAACATATAATAAAATGTGTTCTCTTTTCCTGTTGTGTTAACGTATTTGGTATCAAATATAACATCACATTTTGTTCTAGACATGCAGGACCATGTGTTTTAACTGATCTGTTTTGAGAGTGCAGCAGTCCTATGCCATGGAACACTGTAGTTGTTAGCATCTCAACACCAGGCCGTTGTGAGACAGTGACATTAATTAGAGCAGAGGCTCCAGGTTTTAGAGCTGTGCTGCTAGCACAAACAGACCAAAGGGACAGCAGGTAGTGGACATGGTGGTTTTGACCATCAGGCCATGTTCTCCCCCAAGGCTGACTTGTTTACTTTAACCACACGTCTGAGATGAAATTATAGTAATGGCAACAGTCAGATATTGACCTCCTGCATGCTGAGAGCTGAGTGTGTTTGGGTAAGAGTGAGAGAAGGCACACACTGTACTAGCCAGAAAAAAGTCTTTCCAGTGTAAACTCTATTTTCCTATTTGGTTGATGCATGGAAAAGTTGCCAGTGAAAAATTGTGGCATTGCCAAGAAAAGTAAATAGGCTGACTCACTAATAAAGACGTGAGCAGTAAGCAGAGTGGTGATTTTGGTTCCGTTTAAAAATGATGTTTTCAGATATACTTAAGCTTATTCAAACCAGGCTTCAGGTAAAATTTGTTTACTCCATTTGTTTACAGGTTATTCCACCAAACTTCCACATTATTAAATCAATACATGCTTTCTTAACTTGTGAGCTGTTTTATATTACAGCAATGTACATAAGTAAGCACACCCCATAAAAAAGACTTTTACAATATACTTGGAGATACAGATATGAAAACAGAATATGAGAACAGATATGAGAACAGAAATCATTCCAGTAGTGTTGAGTAAAATTAGGTGAATCCGGTCAGGTGCTAATGATAAGAACACCATAAGAGAAGTTAGAGCACCTTGTCTAATTTAAACCTCTGGTATCTGGTCGTGTTTGCTCTTTGTTATTGGAGTATGTGGTATCAACACGTCTAGATGAAAAGGAGCTCTCGAAAGGTCAGTAAGACCTTCAGAGTGAAAGTTCTACAAGACTATGGGAAGGGTTTAAGAAGATTCCAACTTATTGGAAATCAATTGTTCCACTATCTGGAAAATGTGGCGGAGATTTAAAACCACTTCCAACTCACCCAGGCCAGGCTGCTCTAGCAAATTTAAATCCAGAGAAAACCAGAGACAATAAAATAAGGCTCTAAGATTCTCAAAATTTCATCACAGAATCTGCAGGTACTTTTAGCCAGTGTTGCTTTTACAATAACACTACCTAAATTTGACCTACATGAAGGTTGCACCAAGAGGAAGCCTGTGCCCTTTGTCTAAAAACACTGGGACAACATTAAAGTTTGCTAATGAATATCTAGTCAAGGACCAGGACTCAAAGATGGACCCGTTGTAATTGTTGTTTTCGGGCCTGGTCAACTTGCAGTCATTAACCTTCCCACATTCTATGATTTTGGTGGAAAGGCTGTGACCTACAGTTTCTCTTTAATCCCAGTCTTGTTGATGTATACATGGATCAACTTTTTACTGCACCTTCTAAACCCCATATTCCATTTATTTCCAAATGCGAGAGCATACTGCAACTGCATGTGGTGACATTCACCACCTTCTCACAACATCAGCTCTTAAATGCTTAGTTTAAGTATTCAAAAGGATTACGGTTGCCACAATGCTATGCTAGGCTACTTATGCAAGGCATTCTATTAGAAGTGTCTCATGCTTCTACACACATGACAAATGACTCCACGCATCAAGGTGTGAGGGCTAATACGCACGCCCGCAAAAACACACACCTGCTCTAATCCTCTCCTCCTCCCACTGGAGCGGGTTGCCAAAAGCCATGGCTCCACGGGCTCACTGCCATTCCTCATATTCCTGGTAGGATTAATGCAGGCAAAACAAAAGCAGCCTGTCGCCTAGGTTAGCATGTTGATGAGGTCGGCTTTTTGCGAGTGCATACTACTCGACAGCTGTTTATTTGGGCAGCCCTGCAGAACGCTACATTGTAAACAACACCTGCTCCCACAGATGACTTAGCGAAAGACTGACTTTGCTTCATACCCATGGCCAGTGCCTGAGAGAACAGAGCCAAAAACTGATCACGGAGAAAATTACACTCCTCCAAACTTATGTTAGGATAAATGCTGGTCACCCAGGGGTGTTTAAACTGTCTGGATATGTTACATCACCTTGACTAAGCATCATGCTGATAAATTTAAAATCAGTATAACCTTCTGAAGCTAATGACCTTAAGGTCTGAACAAACGCATGAAGTATTGTGTCTTTGTTATGGGAAATCCACTACAACGTTAGACATTTGATGAACACCATCCAGTACTGCACTGGGTATTTGCCTGGTCATGGACACGCATTTTTCTTAATCTTCTCTTGAAATCTTGAATGACAGACTTGATTCCTTACTTTGGCATGCACAACATGCAATACTAATAGTCCAGATTGCGCCAGAACACATAATGCTAGGATGGCTTGATATAGACATAAATTATGTAATATTGGATGAAACTTTGGATGTCATAAAATAGGAGGCCATATGTTATACTTGAATTGCTATGCCTCTGACTGGATGCTGTACAAGTACAGACTTCTGTAAACCTAGGACCCAAAATTCTTAGGCCCTTGCACTACTGTTTGCCCAAAGAGTTTGTTCTTCAGCAGGGTTCTAAGAAAAAAGGCTATGTCAGGTTCATATAATGTTATGTAATGTGCTCTGGAGTGTTCCCACATTCTGTTCCTACCTAAAACCAAATCCCAAATAAGAAAGCATAGATGAATGTTACAACTAAATGTAAGTGGATTAAAAAAAACAAAAACAAACAAACAAAAAAAAACAGATGAGAACAGATGGTGAATCAGGCCCTTTTGTTCCTGAAACTCTGGTGAGCAATACAGATGCTAAAAGCTCTGTTGACTTATGACCCATGAAAAGAGGCTTGCATGTCTACTGACACAGCTCTACGCTGATATATCTGTTATCTCGCAGTTACTCGAGAGCAGTATGAGAAACTAAGCTGTTTACTTGGCAACAGGCAAAGCATAACCAATGACCAATGAGAAAGAGATCTAAATGTCTGCAGTCAAGCAGCTTCTGTCACTCTCATGGCCTGGAAGATAAGGAACATGCTAAAACAGGGTGAATAAAGAAGGCCAGTTCTGAGCACTATGATTCAAACTTTCATAGAGAGATTTGGAGAGGTTCATTTGCGATATGAGAGAATCCTGGCCTAGAACGCTTTAGGTCAGACTACAGATTACTAATACATTGTTGCACTGAACACACACTAAAAACACAGCATGGAGAAAATTAAAGCTTTACCAGAAGATCATGGAGCAACATATTTGTGCTGGGTGACAGCATAAGTGGATATGGGTACTGATCAGAAAATATGACCTGACTTCAGTATTTGACAGGCAGAGGTGACACTCAAATAATACTAAATAACAAATACAAAGAATTTTTCATTTTCTTTCACTATTATTAAGAAGGATTATTAAAAAAGTAGATTGTTAGACATTAGGACATCATTAGGCTAAGGCTAAGACCAATCTTGGTCACACAGGTGGCAATATAAAGTATGTTTTATTACAGATATTAGATATTGAGGGGACTAATTTAGATATAATACTGCCTCTACAACATACACTAGAACTGTTAAGAGTTAAAGATGTGGAAAATGAAAGGGTTTTCAGTACGTGCCCTCTCACTCCTATCATGCCTTCTTATATACTGTGAGAAAAGTTTTATTAGAAATATTGATCTTGGTGGTAATACTAAATGATCTTTACCTCCCTTCATTTAAGGTGAGAAGTAACGAATGGTATAACAGGCCATTGCACCGGCATTTATCCCTACTGTCACAATGTTCAGGAGGGACTAGTGGCCAGTTGCCCTGTAGACAGCACTATCAGTAGTGGTCAGAGGGTAATGAGGTAGGATATGGTAAGGTCAGTTTGGCAAGACTCTACTCGCTCACCACGGCAGCTGTATTACTCACTAAACCAAGCATTAAACAGAGGCTTTGACTACAGCTTTCACTTCGGCTTTCTCCTTCTCTCTAGGCTTAGACATGTAATGAGGGCTGTAATGTCTGCAGGCCATTTCGACTTCACAGAGAAGAGGAAGTATTAGGGGTGAAGTTAGTTGGCAAAGGACAGAAATACAAAATTACAGATGGAAAAAAATGCATTCAAATTAGAGTGGGAGAGAGAGAAAGCGCTTCAGAGAAGTATTTCCATCAACTAAGCTAAGATAGAATTTACACATTTTAGGGAAGTGGGTCAGGTTTCTGAGGAACTATACATATTATTTTACACTACAGTACCAATCTATCTAAGAAGAAATCAGAATGGGCATTGCAGCACATACAGGCTGGGAAGCACTAGGGCTAAAAAATGCAATTTTGCAATTAAGCATTTCCTTAAAAATTGTTATGTCCTTATGTTTTTTCACTTAAGAATTGTTTTCATTCTTACAATCTGCTTGTACAGTTAGCATTACCAAAGCAGAAGAGGGAAAAAAAATGAATGATAGCTCCCAGCTTTTTACATTAACCTCAGATTCTGCCCTCAATGACCATTCTCAGCCTTCTGCTGTCAGCTATCATTATGGTGGTCATTGATTCTTTTCAGCTGCATCGGTGTTGTTCAGCAGCTTGTGGAATGACCAGGTTTGGTGAAGTTCATGCTGATGAGCTTGTAATGAAGTCTATTCCTGACTCTGTAACTGATACTGAGAACTCTCAGGGCTAGTACTTATGAGCACAGACGCTAGAACAAAACATGGCGTGATGCGACTGAAATCTGCACCCACAATGTGACTGGATTTATCATTATTTACTGGTACTGGCCTTGCAAACATTGTAGTCACATCAATTATCTGCATGTTACAGAGGCAGCATTTCAAAGCTGCAGTGAAACAATGGTGCCAAGATGAAACAATCAACAAAGACGTCCTAATAAATGAGTTTCTTTCCTACCAAAGCATTCGATATGGGAGCTACTTTACTCCAGCAAAAAAAAAAAAGCAGTTATACTTAATATGTAACCAGTTGCATATGTAATACCCACATGCATGACCCTAACACATTTTGCAAGGCCCGCCCTCTAATGGATTCACTTTAAAAGACCATGTACATGACCCATATACAGTACTTTCAGACTTGTCCCTCAGTTTTGCACATAGCATGCATGCCGAATACATGAGATTTGTACATCAGGCTCATTCTGACATGTACAACAGAAACAAACAAACACAAAAAACACCTTCCCAAAATACTGCAATATTAGTTTATATCCATAAGTCAGGTCCACATAATTACGGTAAAACACAAGCTTGCATTTTGCGTGGATGTGGGTGACTAGCTGCAGAGTAATGGCAAAGGCATTTTAATGGAATAGTTCTCATAGAAACCTTATGCTGTAATAATACATATATCACTGGAACTTTGCTGAATGAATAAATATCATATGTTTGTAACATTCGCAGATTGAATTTATACAAAGTCAGAGCATTGATAATTTGCTTGGATAAATGTTTTTTGGCTCAGCAGTGTTTACTACAAACATCACTAAAAACCTAAAAACCTGCACCATCACACATAACTAACTTAAAAGCACCTATAGCCTATATCAGTAACGATTACCATTTAAATCAGCTTTACGTGTAATTTTAATATAGCGTGAATGGGAACTTCTAAATACCATACATCAAAGAAATGCAAAACAATGTGATGATTTCAGTGTTAACTGAAATAAAACTCACTCAGTGTTGCCAAAGTATGCCTGCAAGCCTTAAAGAAGAAATTAAACTCTGTATTACATCCAAAAACATTCTGTAGCTCTGAGTCACCAAGCAGTTCTCCATAATAATTGCCAAAACAACTGTTCCAAGCTCGGTTTAAAATGTCGTTTTCAGTATTAAAAAAAGCAACTCACAGACTACCTAATGAACCTAAATAGGACTCACAAGCACATATCATTTAGACACCCAAAAACTTTCCTAACTCCCTAACACAATCACTGCTACTGCAAATTACAATGCAATTAAAAAAGGCCTCAGAGCAAAACTAGCCCTATAACTCAAGCTTACAAAAGACCCAATATAACCCTGTCTACTAACTGAACCAGCACAGCATGGAATGCTGTTCTGCAGCTATGAACTGCTTTTTTGTGTCTTTAGGGGAAAAGAAGTACAATCTTCAATGTCCTTTTTCATCTTCATTGTACTCTATCAGCTTCTAGAGGTGTCACGGATGCACTCCGTCACTCTGCTTCGGGTCACTTGTCTAAACAGCTGGTTGTGGACCATAAGCCCTGAGTATTTACCTCAGATCAGTTCACACAGGTCTATGAGAGTGATAACCTGGACCATTCATTCACATAGTAGTAATTTTTGAAAGTTTTTGAAATCTTACAGCTGGAATGATTAACCGAGTACCCTTGTATATCACTGGCAACCAAAGTCCTTTAAGGAAAGTCTTTCCACTCGGCAACCATCTTGGCAACATTGCCAGACAGTTATTTCGATATAAGACCAGTCTCCTCCTCCTAATTCAAAGTGAGAGCAAAAAAATAAGCTATAAAACAGTTTAATGTTTCAAAACTTGTTCGAAATCCCTTTTAAATTTGATAAATATCTCACAGAGTTCGTACTGGTTGCCTAAAATGCACAAAAAGCTACACTTTTCCCCATGTTGTTCTGAGTATTGTGCTTGCTCAGATCTCCACAACAGCACCCAAGAAGAAGAAAGCTTAACATGCTCACGACCAGCAAATTAGACTACATGCTAAGTGTTTCTCATTCATTTTCAAACCTATGAGCTGAGTGTTCTCCTTAATATGAAAAGCATGAGGTAATGTGCTAGTTAACATAAACTAATACATTAACAATGGTCACAATGTTGAACTAGTGCCAGGTAAACATGTAACAACTGTTAATGTATTTTGTTTGTTTACAGTACATCTGTTTATATCCATGTTTTGGCCACATAGTATTCTTAAATTTGACAGCTAAGGCATTACTTCATGTTAGTTAACAAACACTTAGCATAACGTGTTCCTGAATTTATTAATACTATTTGGCCAAAAAAGGATATAAACAGATGTGTGCAATGGTCTTTCTTTTCATTTGGAGAATATGAACTATGCATCATGGTTATTCAATCTGTGAATCACTGTCAATTAATGAAGATTGTATATCAAAGACCTTAACTGAGATTAACTGAATAGTTGTAACACAAGGTCACACCCCCTCTCTATCTCTCTCTCTCTTTCTTACCTGCAGCAAACAGAGCAGGACTGAACCAAAAGAGCACAGGCTCTCTTTTCATCTTTATGCCATGTTACAGGCTGAATTGAAAACAATAGGGAGCAGACCGGAAGTAATGTGCAGTACATTATGAAGGTGGGGCAGCTTTTAGGTGACCCAAAATCACAGTGATACCACAACAGTATAACAGGGACCCTGCTTCCCAGGGACCCTTACACAAAGGCGATGGGCACTCTGGTGTACAGAGATAGCAATTTAAAAGTACATCAGCACAGCTAATTCATCACAATGTATCAGAAAATAGGCACCAATATCTCAGGTAATATCAACAGTGGTATTGCCGCTGTGACAGTAATGTCTATATCTACAGCAGAATAAAGAATTTCATTCTGATTACTCAAGCACACAGAGACATTCAGAGCTATCTGCAATACCATCAGCTGTTGAGTTTGAGGCCTTGCTGCAAAGAAATCAGACTTTTCTTTAATGTGTCTCAAACTGATTTGTGTCAGTCTCTACTAGGCTTGGGCGATAATGTCAATTTAGAGAAACGATTACTGTCTCCAGTATTATCGCGATAAACAATATTATCGTGTTAAAAATTAGGAACGTTACGAAGTACCCCATGTGAGCCTTTGTGTGGTCACGTGATCATTTTATTGCAGCCTATGTACACGATCTGCAGCATCTGTGGCAACAGCAAAGAAGAATTATATTAGTGTGGTTTTAAACAAACAAAATAAAAGAAAAATAAATGAAATAGCTCTAGTTTAAAGCATAGATGTATTATATATTAATTACATTTTAACAATAAGCAATAAAAAACTAACACCAAAATATGAAAAAAAAAAACCAACAACAATATTTATTAGACTGCTTTTTACAGCAGGCTATCGATACGGAATATGCCGCAAATTATTGTGCAAACTTGTAGGCTACATTCAGCAGCAACAGACTTTCTACCCCACTGCCCTGTGCCAACGCACTTACGCATTCTTTGCAAGAAAGACAAGCATGCTAACCATGTCAGGTTTAAGATGAGAGCGTGAGGGCCTAACAACATATTAGTACTTGACCACATGTCGGTTGTCAATGAGTAAAACTCCGCTCTCTTGATCAAACTCTCAACTTCAGCTCGAACATTATTATACATCTCAGGCACCGCTGTCTTGCTGAAGTACTTGCGGCTTGGGTGCTCGTATTGAGAATTCAAAGTTTGTAGCACTTCTCTGAAAGATTACTTTTCGGCTGTGTTGAATGGCAGCAGACCCTGCACGATATAACGGCTAACACTGGCAGTGCACTCTCCATTTTGCGCTGTCACGTTTGTACTTTGTACATTTCGTGAAAGCACCTGTTATTGTCGATTGATTCGACGAACTGTTTTCTCTACGGGTCGGACCCAGTTTAGCATACTGAGCTGGATGATGTATCCTGAGATGTGCTTGCAAATTAGTAGTTTCCTCCCTTGGTGGTGATCTGTTTTCTGCATAGACAGCATGTAACACTGTTAACATCTAACGGTTCTCCATGTTCGTCTGGTTGGAAACCAAAATTTTACCAAAATTTAGCGCAATGACAGCCTTCTTCTGTACAAGCTCATCCATTTTCACCGTCTACCCGGGAGAAGGCCACATGAGGCGGAGTTATTCATTTGCATGTACCCAGCATTCCTTGCCATACTATAGCTTTACATTCAAATCTTTAGGTCGCTTTTTAAAAAGTAAATTTGTAGCTGTAGTTGGTAGTTGGTGATTTTATATTTATGATGTGTGATCTATACTTAGATGCTGTCTTATTTGTTACACAAGGCTAGTCTCTACTAAAATAACTTTCTCTCCTGTAACACATCTGTCAGACAAGTAGCTTCGAAATTTCAATGCAAGTTAATGAAAAGCAATTTTTCAAGCAATCACCAATAAATTGTCTTACAATGTAAAGGGCAGCTGCTGTACTCAAATAATGTAGAAAAGTCACCATCATCAAAAATGGAGATACAGGTTTTTCTTTGGACGGTGACAATACACTTCCTTTAGAAACCTTGCTATAAAGGTTCTATTCGTCTGCTCGTTCATCTCGGTTTGGCCGGCAAAACGTTTCTGTGCTTCTGTGATTGACCTTTTTTATTTCTTTCACTACAGCACTTTGAATGCATATAAATGAATATAAAGGTGAAACCTTCATAGCAGCAGACAGTATTTCTAACGTATAGCAACACAGTCCTGTGTCTAACTTCCGTAAAAGCAAAGCAGAGACCAAAGAAGATTCACTGGTCGTGGATAAAATAGAGTAAAGCTAGAAGCCTTTGATATTAAGTAGCTTAACACTCAAGAGATTAAATACCCCGTGAAAAGGCAGACACTTGTACAGCCTTCCTTGAATTCACATTAAAGTTAAATGTCATTGTGGCACATTAGCATGGAGGTGGCTCCATATCAGCTGTATCATGCTTTGAATAATTGCCCATTCCTTTGAAATGCGGTTCACATCTCTGTCTGAGAGAAATGGGAAAACAAAAGAACTTTTTTCATCATCTTGAAAAAGATTCCAAGTAGCAAAATGTCAAATATCTAGTCTGAGCTGAGGCTATTCACCTGAGCAAGAATGCCAAAGTTTTGTGTAGCCAGCTGTACATCTTTTTGTAACCTCCTATATTTCAGCTCTCTCAATCCACTGGACTAAGATTGAGTGTCTGTTCCGATGGTTGCCTTAGTACAAAAAAGATCAAGGACATCTGTGTGCCTAATAGCACACAACGGAGGCGGCATTTGTTTCCACTCACTCTCACTCTGAATGCTAATAAAATAGATCACAGGTCTAGCCAAAGCACATATCTACAACAAACAGGCTCATCAAGTAAATCAGGTTCACTCATGACTTTACTGGCAATTGTCACTTTGTGGCTTTGTCTTTCTAAAACATTTAATTCTCTCTCAATTATACTTGTGCTTATGAGCCAAATGTGCTCTGGGCATTTGGAAAGTGATTCATTTGAGAGCTTATTCACTCAGAACTAATATTAGACAAACATATGTCAGAGTTTTTCCAGTGAGAAAATTTCAATAACTCATCGAGAGAAAATGTAACAGAATTGCTTAGAACAGCTTAGAGGATGGTTTAGCTCCCAAAAGTGTTTATACAGACAACTACACATGCGCATACTGTACTGTCTTAAGCACTCAAGAACAAACCTAGTACTTAGAACAAAGTCTAGTACAGGTAGGCATAGTGTTCATTCCAAAAAAGAGGAATGGACCTCTTGCTCCTTGCTCATTTAGTCAGCTAAAATAACCCTAAAGCAGTTTAATCTGAATAGCTGAATAAAAAATGGCTTAAACACAGAATGACAAAACGAATAATTTAATCATGATGCACGACCAAACATGCACCTTTCTATCCTTTAACACCATGGGCGAAAATTTGGCTCGCTTAATGAACGTCCATTACAGTGTCCAGCACCACACCACAAAGAACATGCTTCTTTCTGTAACCTGTAGACTCCTGACAGAGTAGATGCACCAGTAAGCAAATACAGCCAGTGACTGGGAATCAAATGCTCTTCCCCTCTGTATTCTTCAATCGTTCTCCTTATTGCTTTGCTTTTTTAAGTAACAGTTTGGCAGAAAAATAAACATAATAACTTCTTTAGTTTTGCATGGAGCTACAAGGTTCATGTAGCTAACAAATGAAGCTCATTCTCCACCCATTAACACTGTGCAAACTCTGTGCTTATATGCTATAGACCTCTATGACTTAACTGCTGATTAGCCTGCTTAAGTATGTCACACAGTGTAAGAAATCCCATCAGCCTATTTGAGATGACAACCAACTTCACATGGTTTTCGGTAAGTTCACGATGATCCTGTCTGGTAAATCAGTTTGCATGGTGCTAATTGTTAGTGCTTAAAATTTACATACTTTACTGCATTCAATATAATTCTATTAAACATGACTAATTGTAAGCTTCTTGCAACAAAACACACAGCGGTGCTGTGTCCTACAAGTACTGAAGATATCCATGATATGCTCCAAAGACTGCCCACCCCCAAATCTTTTGAAAATAAATTTCCAGGTAATAAATCATGCTGACAGCTAACCTCTAAACAGTTATGGATTCTTGAACCCACCAATCCCCTTAAGCTTTACTTTTAAGTGTTGCATTTTTGTCTTTTCATGTTTGTGATTTTCACAACCACATATCTTAGTGTATCTTCCTTGTTGTTTCACGATGTTTTAACTAGACCTTTAGGTAACTTTAAGGACTTTATATACATTATTATACATTCATTTTCATGTTAAATTAAACAAATCCAGAGCATTCTATAGCTAGCTATCTAGCAATTAAATACAGTTTGCCTGACACAGTTGTCATGCCTAAGGTAGCTAAAACCTTTTTCATTTCACAGCTTTGCATTTTGATGTTTAGTGTTTGATTTGAAACACTGACTAAAGCAGACATTTGAACACAGTTGGTTAATAACGCTTATATTGCATATACTGCAAATTAACTCTACAAACTTAACATCTACTCAAGAGAGATGTGCTACTCAGTTATGTGCTGTCTGAAAAGGTTGAATACTGTTGTGCTGTGAGTAAGTGCTTCCTGGATAAACAGTATTGCCTCTACCATCAGCCTCCAAACTTAGTTTAAAAGGACAGATTAGGCAGTGGAGTTCATGTTGCACACTTAAAGGCTTTAGTGAGTTAATGACTTAATTTGGCTATTCAGGCTAGTTTTAATCATATTTTCATCATATCCGTGGTGAGAACTCTCTATAACACCAGCAGACGAATTATGAATATTATTCACACATTGTTGGCATTCACGGAAAGCAGAGCTCTTCATGTCTTCTAAATCCAAACCCCAAGTTTCTATTTGCTTGTTTCTCTATGGCAAAAGTAAAAACGCACACATCAGACCCTACACATGTCTTAGCTAAACGACTTCTAAAGGAAATGTACATTCCTCTAATGACAAAGAGCATTAGGACAGGCCAACTGTATGACTCCTGTTCTTATATAAGCTAATACAGCACAGCTATCTCCTCAGTGGTTTGGATAATGTTTAAGTCAAAGCTGGTCTCATCTTGTAAAACAGAGAAAAGGTTGCCACACGATTAGATGGGCCAGTGTCCTGACAGACAGTGTTTTTCAGGCTGTTACTGCAAAGTGAACAACTATGACTGCACAGGGGATGCTTTATCCATATTCAACACGACTCCGCCAGGGTACTACCCTGATGTAGCTAGCCGTAGGGTAAAGTTCAGCATGCGCAGTGGCGGGAAGGGATCCATTCTCATGAGCAATTCAACAGCTTTCGTTTTAATATATTTGCCTTTACTGCAGCCCCTCTCAGAGTGGTGACTGATCCAGTCATATTTATAGACTCCAAAAGTTCTCGATATTCAATTATTCACCAAAGCAAATGGGGAAAAACATCTATTCATTCTTTTGTTCCTATTCTGTTCAGAGAGCATCTGGCAGCTTGATGTAAACAAAACGAGGAGGTGAATTTGCTGTTACAAAACAACTCAAGGCAAAGAAAGAAACATGGAACTTGTCTTCCAGTTATTTGTTTTGCTATTTTGCTTATCAAACAAATGAGCATGCATGCAAAACTATACGGCAGGTGGTAGCTCTGCAAGCCTGTGAGAATAGAAATAACAAATTTTACTCACTAAAACCATTAAAAGCTAATTCACACATGAACAATGGCTCATAATGTGGATTAGACTGTTCCTCTTACATTTTATTACAGCACTCAAGGCCCATCCTAAACATCAGAATATAATATGGCCAATCCTGAATGTGAGGCCATTTTGCTCACAACATACAGATAACATGGAAAACAGTTTTAAGCTATTCTCTATCATGTAATACACCAAACCAAATGAAAACAGGGCAAGCTTATTTCAGTAATTAATCCAGCATTTATCTGACCACACACAAATGCACAATCAAAGCAGAGCATGTCCACCCAACTGTGGATTTATGGATTTCACACTGGAGGAGATCCCAATGGAATCTAGCACAGTAGGTCTAACTAAAGCAAATCCATTTACACTGACTTACCAATCAGGTCACGACAACACACATCAAGCCTAGCCTAGCTACAAATACATGCCATTTGACAGTGCAGTAAACATAAAGCTTTAAAAAGAGAAAAAGCAGTCTGAGGGGGGACAACAACCCCACGAGTTGTATCATGGCGAGTTTTACATATTTTCTACGGGTCTACAGTTATATCTGTATTTTTCTGTAGATAGACTTTTTTGTTGTATATATTTCTCTCATTGTTAAGTGAGATATGTTTATCCTTACCGAACTGCACCATTTATAGTTTAAGAGTTAATAATATTGCTGAGCTGGTAGCTACCCACTTAGGTTTCATACTGTGCAACCCTTTTTGTTCTGTTTTATTGTGCTGTATTGTGAGACTGCTACTGGCAGCTACACCTCCTTCAGGATCAATAAAGTATGTATGTATGTAACAATGAGCCCATAATACTTAAGCAAAAGTACTCTGTCAAAATCTTACTCTGTTAAAGTGGAAGTATGAAGCCAAAAACATCCCTAGATTGAAATATTTTAAGTAAAAAATTGTGGTAATATGTTTTCTCTGTTGGCTGTGTGGGACAATGACTGATTTGAGGTAGTAGCAAATTGTATTTATTTTACAATTATGGAAGACAAAAATGGGAAAAATCTCCTGGCCCTTGTGATTTGTACACTTAAGGTCTAAATTATTTGTTTTTCTCTTAGAAATGTAATTTTGTAAAAAAGCAAATATTCACTTAAAGTATTCGCTAAAATACAAAAATCGTAACAAAGTACAACAAGTATTTATAAGCTTGGAAGAAGTTGCCAGCACATAGTCTGAATCATTACAGAGCTGCCTTTAAAGTGGATATATTTTCTACCACCGTATAAAAAAACCATGACGCTGCCTCTTTTTTTGGATGCACTGCAAGTGTCTAATGGAGCACACCAACACATTAGGAATGGGATTTAAATCTCCAATGTCTTATTACTGATGTGTTCAGGGTAATGAACAGAGTGATCAGAGTAGCACACAAGTGTGAAGTATGTTCTTAGGTTTGCTCAAAATGGTTGTTTGTGACAAACCAAAAAGTAAAATACTTTTCAGCTTTGTTGGATTATTTTCTTAGCAATTTAAAGAAGACAGCAGCGTTGAGATATCATGTTAATGAAGTAGAAGAGTAAATTAAAATGCAGACATAACTTCTTTTTTGGTTCGGAATTAAAATGTAATTTATGAACCTCAAAAACTCAGATAAGCTTTTATTTTTCTTGGAGCCGTTAGAGATATCAAATAACTTTCAATGGTAAACTGGATGCATCGTTCACAAATTAATCACAGCTTACAGTTGGGTACCAGTGGGTGGAATAAAGCTGAAAGCTTCTTTCAGTTTTCTCAAAACACAGACCATTGAGACGGTAAGAAACATATCAGTCTCATCTTGTCTACCAAATTTAAGATTATTATTCCAAAATGTTCTTGACCAGTTATGAGCCATATCCAAATGACACCGCCACAATACATAACATCTCTGTGAGGCTAATGGTGCCCTTTTGCTTTCAGATATTGAGTTCTGTTATATGGTTATATGGCAATATTCCAGAGGCTCCTTACTTAAAAATCCTGCTGTGAAAAGACTGCATCAGTAGTTTATGTTCAGAGGGCTCTAGAGTGGCTGACATCTGAAGGTTTCCGATGATTTACCTGTAGTCCTAATCTTTATGCAGGTTGTGTTGAATAAACACTGAATAAAATGCATCACACTGATATGAAATTAGCAGTGATATCAAATTCCTCAGATATCTAATTATCAGAGCAGAACATGGTCACACTTTCAGTGAGCATATTAGCACATCAGTAAGTGTTAAGAACACATAGTATAGGAGTCAATTTGGATCTAGTGTGAATTATATTAATAATCCATCTTAACAATTAGGAGGCTGGCTAAAGTGACATGGTGAGCACATGCACTTAAGAGATTTCAGTGCTTCTTCTTAAACACACACATACAATGCCGTACAAAAGCCAGAGACCACGGCTTTACTTACTTCCAGTCAGAACAGTCTACTGGTCTGAGGAAAGAAGCACCTTAGTTTAAATAAAAAATTTTTTGTCCATTTCCTTTTCTCAGTAGCAGCTTTTTGACAGCTACACATCCTTTCAGACACACAGTGTTTAGTTGTCTTCTCAGTGGAAAAATGGAAACAAACATGAACTGGAGTTTAATTTCTTCCTTTTTCTCAAATAGGAAAACTTTAAGGCCAGTTTATCAGTTGACAGTTTTGGGGGTATACAGTTATCTTTTGTTGTTTTAAAAAACCATGAACAGGTAGTTCTTAAGTGCAGGTTTGACTCGCAATAAAATAAATTCCCAGTAAGGTGCGTTTGAAACAATGCTTTGTGATAATCTGTTCTCTTCTTTAGATACACTTGTTTAAGTTGGTAATCTCTGTGAATCATACTTTTATATCTGAGGACACTGTATGTCAGTTTAACTCAGTTGTAGCACATGGGCTTATAGATAACATATGCTCATGTTCACTGGAAAGAATGTTTTATTAACATGACTGACAACAGGCAAAATAGAAGGTGAGACTGTCTCTCTTCGACTAGCAGAGTGATTCAGGCTCACTCCTACACAGGTAGTCCATTTTAGCCTAACGCTATTTGAAAAAGTTAATCATTATTCATACAGTATGAAATGACCCCCAGAGATGTAATCTGAACTACAAACATGCAAATTCACAGTAAAACTAAAGCACTGTGGGCATCCTATTGGACACCCACACAGACTTCAGAACAAAAACCCTTTATAAATCGAAGGAATCTTTGAATGAATGTAATAATAATGCAGATGGATGTCTTAAGAAAGTTAGGGGATGCCTCTATCTATTTGCCATTAATCAGGACTGTTAATAGGACACACTGGCCAAGAAAAAAAAAAGAGTAATTGGAACACACTGTTGTTATTGTTCTATGCAAACTAATAGACATGTTCTGGCCTGAGAACGTTCATGGAATGTAGGACATTGCAGCTTCAACAGGAGTCAAAAGCTATTCCAGAAATGGAATGTCATTTGAATGGGAATCGGCCTCATCTACATCTAATCACTCCAGACTCGCCACCATGTCCCTACACGCACACGCACTGCTATCTAGGTGTATTAACACTCTGATAACTGCCATAGGCACATTTATGGGTGCACATCAAAGCGCCGCTCCCCAAGACTCTACCCAAGACAGCTGATTATAAATACCTATGTGGAAACCATCTGCTTGTTTAGTTTTTTCAAGGTCATGCTGTCATGTTATTTCTTCTGAATACTCAATCCCTATTAAAGATTAATTATGCTTGGGGTGAATTTTTTAACCAATTGGGATCATTGCCTTACATAAAATATTGAAGGCAAAACTGTCAATCAAAGGTTAAGCTAACGTGTTACACCCTCTTGTGTTTAATGTGCAAGCTTTCTGAGAGCTGTTTTTACAACTTTACTTGAACTTGCTATACGTAATGCTACATATATCTAAACACACACTCGCTGAGTGTCTGCAATCATGCCTCTGTGCATGTCGGTCAATTCATCGCTTCTCATGTTCATGTCGCTGGTGCGTGCCTTATACTTGCGAGGTATACTTCGCTTACATAGGATGCTACAAATGCAATAGAATGAGTAAGGCTGCAATATGAAAAACAATAACTAACCAATTATTAAATGTATTCCTTTTTAACTTCCCAACTAACCTGAAATAATTCAGGTAAGTTTCTGTGCCCCTTTGAAGGACTGAGGCATTCATGTGACAACAACTGTAAATGACGTTTGCCAAAAATAAAGCAGACGACCTTCACATGTCATAGCAAGGCTTCATGAGTGTGTTCTTAATGTGTTTTGAACACACTCAGCACCAGGACACATTTTGCTGGTTTTCTAGGTTAAAACACTTATTTTATTTTTATTGTTATTATTATTATTATTTTGGTAATAATAATAATATAATAATAATAATAAACACTTACTACTGAAAACAGGTATGATAGGTGGGACTTATTTCCATTCCACTGACACAAACTAAGCAGAAAGTAACAAATTCTCAGCTTAGACATTCTTTACATGCCAAATGAATCCAACATCACTGAGATGTGTTGTTAATGGAGAGTGGCAGATTAAGGGCAGAGATATACATGCTGTTTGGTTATGCGTTCACATAGACAGCTGACTGCATTATAAGCGTAACTTAAAAGATTTACCAGGTTAAAAACCAAACAGCTGGTTAGCATTTTAGCCAACACACAAAGTGTTGCACATGCTTGTTACTTACGTTCTTGTCCTTAGTGACATCATCATCTTTTTTAGCCGCATCCAGGTCAGTCACCCCACGGCTGAATTCATCCACTGTGCTGTCAGGTAGAGGTAGCTCCTCTGCATCAATGTCTGTCTCTTCAGCTACAGTCTTTTCAGCCCCAGTCAACTCACGGTCTGCAAATGGAAACAATCTGCATTCATCCCCCATGTTTTAATCAATAAAATCTGCATGTGCGAGGAGATGCTGGAATGATGTTCAGTGACGTGCATGAAGAAAAGGGAAGCTTATTCGAACCCACTAACGTAAGCCTGAGGCAACAGGCAGATGGAGAAGTAAAGCCCAATGAGACGATTTTGGCACTTTTAATCAATAACTCACAGTTGGATCCAATAAAGGTTCTGAGATTTAGTCCCTTAAGTGAAGTGGCTTGTGCTGACAATGCTCCAAAGCTGGTGCTAACAGGAGTGAGTCACATCTATGTGAGTGTGGTTGGAGCACTGGCGTCAGGGCTGGGGACCCTTGTGTGGTTGAGCGCTGGCGTGTGGGTGAGATGGTGCTCATCTGCATTTCAAAAGAAAGAATCTCCAGAGGCAGCGAGAAGCACGGAGGAGGATAATCAGCCTGAACTCACGGCTCAGGGAGCAGGAAAAAAAAAAGATGCCCCTCAGGCGCTGATCGTCATATGTGATGTACAATGGCACCTAAAGGCCTGATGCACAGAGGCTGCCTCCAAGTACACTAAATTACCCAGCGTAGCACTCCAACAATTTTCACGATGTTAAATCTAAATGTGCAGGGAATGTGAGCAAAAAATCGTACTCATTTTAAATTTCATAGTAATACCCTAAAGAGCTGATGTAGATTTTTTTTGGCGGGGGAGAATCAATTTCACAATTAGTTTCTTTGTATTCTATACTTGCGTGTTATGGCCAGGTATAATGGCTTTCTGATATTTTTGTGATATTTATATGTCTAGCAGATCTATCAGGCCCGCTACAAACTCTGGCAAATACAGTGCAAATAAATAACAGCTTGTTTTGTATTGTAACAAACAAACTCTCTTATGTAAAGAACATTATCGATTTATCGATTTATCAAACATCCTGATTAAATGTTTTATTAGGGAATGGGTTTTGTTTTATAAGATGCAAATATTAGACAAATTAAATGAGAATTTCAGATGATAAATCTTTTCTAGAATTATTTGTTCTGAGCTTGCACAAGTTATACTCTTATATGCACCTACCTTTAACTTGTTAGGGTATTAGATAAATACTGCCATATGTCTATACAGTGGTTATATGTGTTTTTAATATTTTACATCATGTTTTGATCCAAGTACTTTTTTATATATTGAAAATCTTCAGAGCTGCTTCTCATTTACATCCTTTCCCATCCTTCTCCCAGGATGTAAAACCCCCCTCTAATGAACAGAACAAAAAAACTAACAACCAAGAAAAAAACTAACAACGACAAAAAAACACCAAACAAGAACAAGGGCAACCACAGGGAGTATAAAACAAGGACTAACAAGGAACACCTGGAAAGTGGTGGAGCTACAAACTAAGGACAGGTGAGGGGACTGACAAGCGGCGGAGACAGGAGGAGCCAAAAACCAAAACAAACAGAAGCACATGGAACAGGACAACAAAAGGACCATGGAAGTGACAAGAAACAGAAAAACAGAGGCAAACCGGGGCAAGTCAAGGCAGGATGTGACAACAGAGGAAATTATATTGCCTGATATACATTTCAACATTCCACCTCTTTAAAATGAATATCAGTCATATAATCAATATTGGTAATATTGGTGTGAGTAATTTACCTTGCACTCCAGAGTCAGTGCAGGTCTTCTGGCTGTCTCCATCCTCCTGGCCATCTGCATTCTGCTGGGTGTGCTGCAGACTAAGTTTGTGACAAACCTCGAAAGCCTGACCCACGGTCCGCACAATCCGCATGGCCTGGCTCTGCAGACAGGAACAAAACAGGTCTGCATTCTGGGCTACAACATTAACAATGGAAATGAATAGGCAGCTTAAATGCTAAAACTCATTAGCACAGTGAGAAGAGTGTGTGCGCCTGACAAACTGGTTGGTTCATTAACCTATGCTGGCAGTGGAAAAAGTGCTGATGCCAGTACTATCAAATAGAGAGATTACGTTTATATGGCAGATGGTAACAGATATTTGGGCCTGCCGATTTCCAACCTAAGTTGAAGTCGAGATCTATTGGGAACAATATAGCTGGGCAAATGGAGAATGCCTGTGACAATGTGTCCCAGCTTTAAACGTCTTTGGAATGGGTTAGTCTCACAGGCCAGATGTGATCTTCTAGTAAGAATATGTGGGAACAACCATAATAAATTTTAGACGTAATATCAGTGGAAATTAGAGTTATTAGAGCGAGTACAAAGTGAATGGGAAACTAACCCAATGCCTTGTGATGATGCAGCACAATGTAGCAAGCAATACACACAGGCTATCAACATTATCCAGCGGATAAGAAGTCTGCAGATGTAAGGCAATTTAGCACAGCTCCCCCAACAAATCCCCCCAAAACTCCAACTCTCCTGCATGTCCAGAGAATATATTAGATGTGGCAGCAATACAATTATTTGTAATTATTTGTTTTTTTTAACAACATGAGTGTTCTGATTTTGCCATTTCCATTCAAAGTGGTACATAACCCAGCATATGCTGTCTTTGCCACACAATTGCTCCAGCTCAGTGGGCAAAGTTGTATCCTATTATAACGAATGCCACTCTGGAACCATTGCAATGCCATAAACTTGAACTATGCTTTCAGAATTCCAAAGTGGCCTCAACAGAGACAGCTACAGCAGTTTCAAGTAAGATTGTTAATTAAAACTAGACAGAGGCTACGCAACAATATATTTCACTTAATTAAAATGGGCTACTCTGCCCTAACTGCTACATAAAAACCGTGAGTCGTACCAAGAACATGAAGTGCACCCTTTCACAGTTTGTCCCCAGATATGTGTTCTCTGTATGAGTTCACATCTGGCCCATGAGATTAGGACTGGGTTTACCGCAGTCACTCTTGGTTCCTTCACTGATAACACTCAAAGAAGTTAGCACACGATTAATGGTTTTATGAACAACTGATGACTAAGAGAACACATCATGATAACTAAAAAGAAGAATTTGAATTACTCCCAGAACGAGATGATAACTATTCAAGGCCAAATTCTGTGTGTGGGAGAAATTCACTATATGGTTCATGGCGTTTCTCCCTATGTGGCAAAACACCCATCATGGCTTAGTACTGCAGATCAGAGCACAGCTGCATTTCTGCAGAGCCCTGATAATATTCATTCCTTCACTGTTCAGCGCAGCATGTCAGGTGTGTGAGGCAGGGAGGATCTGAAGGAACAATGGAAGTGTTGTGATCTCTGAGCACTATAGCACAAAGTGTCAGGAAGAATTCAGTCTGCTACTCATCATCAAGCTACTGCACTCAGGGAGGTAATGATTTGCCTGCCTTTTCTTTGTTAAGAAGAAAGCACTGTGCACACGTTGCATAAAACATTAGGTATAATTTTCTGCTGCTCTTTGTTTAAAGTCAAGCTAGTGGCAACAGAGAGATATACATATAAAGACCTTAATAAAACCACAGCCATACAGATTAAACAAACAAATCAAATATCTGCAGGAGCCCCTAAAGCTAATTCCATGAAACAAATCAAAACAGAAAAGCTTGGCACAATGCACCCAAAGCAATCAACAATGTCATCACAGTGGCATGAATGGTTCTGCGCCTGCAGGGCAGGGACACAAAAGTCATCAGTGCACAGCCATAGGAAGCTTAGTGGAGGCAAATTTGAGCAGGTGATATGCAATTCCTCTGAACAGCGCGAATGTGCTTCCCTGGTTTAAACAGTGATGCTAGAGATAGAAACGAGCCAGACGCTACTTCCAGCTCTGGGGAGCAATTACAGTCCAGGGAGCCCTGCTTAAAATAATGGGACACTTCTCTCTAAATTGTTCTCTCAAACGCTAAAAGTTTCAACCTTAACAATCAATAGCTGCTGGAAGAGCTTGTTTGTCTGTATGAGAACATGAGCAAGCTGTACATGTCAGGCTGTCACAATGACTTTGCCCTTCCTTGCTTTGTATTTAGTGGTGAGATGTTGGAGGGACAGTATGTCTGTTCTCTTCACAAATGACCTACCTTAAAAATAAGCAAATACTGTAACTACTGTAAAACTAGAGACCAGTCTCATTCATTTCATGCCCTGTCAAAAACAGACAAGTTACTCATTTTGTCATTGTCAGGAAAAAAAGCAGAAAACATGTAACAGAAGATTACGAAAAGGCATCAACAATACATCATTTTGATCAGCACTTAGTGCGTCCATCTCCTTCCTTTATTACAGCGTGCATTATTTTCAGGAGAATTGCTCCTGTTTTCTTCACGTTTTTCCCTTTTTTTCCCTCTTCCATACGCAGGTGGATCATCTTATATATAATCTCCACAGAAAATATCTCCTTGTACATAATGTCTGTTTTGACTGGAAAATTAAACAAAAGAAAAAGGTGGTCTCTGACTTCTATACAGCACTGTACTGTACTTAAAGTGTATTGTGCAACCAACAAAGTGGAAGGGTAAAGTCTTTAAGAACCCATCAGGCTAAGGCTGAAAGACAGCTTTTCTTCCTCCTGTCTCCAGTTATTCCGGTTCTACATGATGAAAGCGATGCAGCTCTGGCTCCGAACGCTCCTGAACAATTTCTGCGGCTGTGCAGAGTACACGCACTGCTGAGCTGAAACTGAATTTCAATTAAAACACCTGTCCTCCAGACACGTTCGTCAGAGGTCTCCTCATGAGCCAATTAAAGCAGACCACCATGAAAAATCTTTGAGGTTCTGTGTGGTCTGTACCACGTGCATAAATGTTATCCAGGAAATGTTGTTCTGGAAATGACAGAGGGAAAACTGAGGGAAGCAGACAAGCTCGAAGGTTTTGAGTTAAACTGAGGTAAAATGTTTTCTCCGGCTCGAGCTGAATCGCTGACACCACTGTAGTACAAACAAGTGATCCAAATCGGAAAATGACAGTGAAGATTAATTACCAATAAATAAAACGATCCAGTCAAGCAGAAAAAACTGAATATGGAAAAAAAAAGAGTCATAAATCTTCCACGCCTCTGATCACAGTCTTTAACGAGTAATTTAGTGGAAGTGGGGGGCTTAAATAAGGTTGTAAACCTAATGCTCATCTATTTAACGCTGTTTAGCTTGATTTAAAATCATCAGATGCTGAAGGATCGAAGATAACAGTGGGTGTTCATACTAACACTGGATGAAGGGAGACGACCCTTTGGCCAATAACACCAAATGCGGCTTGGCAGAGATGATCCCAGGCAGAGATGTAAAGTTTTTGGCAGCTTCCTCGTCATCTCTTCCTCCTCTCACCTTTCAGAAGCCTGTCTGTTTCCATCAGATGCTATTAAAATGCACAGTGTTACTTTCTGCTCTTTGGCTTGTGCTCTGTAATTGATTCCCCAGGGTGCCACCTTCTTTTAACAGCTTGTGATAATGAAAGGGCAATTAATAGTCCGCCATAAACCTGTGTCGTCCTCTCTAAGAGTCTCCCAATTGGTTTCAAAGTCAGCGTGAACTTGATTCTACAACAGGCGTTCCCAAATCAGGTTCTGGAAATACACCACCATGGAGAGTTAGTTGCAGTACACCTGGCTCTAATGTTCTGATGCTTGAAGGCCTTGACTACATGTGTAATTGGTGTAGTTAGATTAGGGTTGGAACGGAACTTTGCCGGATGGTTGATTTGGTACACTGCAAAACTGATCTATACTAATGTTTAGTTAGTCCACTGCACAAGAGGCATGATCTCGCCATTGTCTGGCAAACACACTGTTTTCAATAACCTGTCTTTTCATCTGCTTTTTAAACACTTAGAATTTACATGTAAATGTATGTGCTGAACTGGGCCTAATGTGCTAAGCATTTTACGGCGGAGTGAGGCGAAAACCACATGCTTTGTGTCTTTTTTTCTGCCTCGACACAAATTTGTGCTAATGTCTCCCATGATGTTAGAGAGCTTCCTTTAACAATGGATGCAGACAGTGGCTAGGACAGAGCCGTGAGCCTTGAACACATGCTGAAAGAATAATTATCAAGAGAAGATTTCTCAGGATCAGATGCATGATTATGACAGATGCAGCACAGAATGTGTCTTGCTGCAGCCATAACATGTTCAGTTAGTAGACAGCCTTATGTGCACTTTGTGTGATTATCTGCAGTTATGTAAATCACACAGTACAGTGCCTGCACTTGTAGATGCATAAGCCCCTAAGGCATACATTGTCAATGATTTTTATCCAATACTGAGGAGAAAGCCAGACACTGCCAGATACTTTTTACCAGATTTTACTGACACATTAAGCATTTTTTAATTTAGTGTTAGAGTAATCAAGTCTGTCACTGTGCTATAATGTCACTTCCTAGAGCAAAAAGAGGTCCTGGTCACTGAATCTGATAACAGAATGTTTTATTTGGGTCATCATGTGGAAAAGTACCGTGGTAAATGATGAAACCATGACTTCTGGGAGGATTTCTCCAATAATCCTTTATAGACATTTTCTCTCTGTTTTGAGACCCTAACAATGGAAGTAGATGCAGTTGCAGTCCTAACTGAGTGATAGGGCAACACAATCAGATATTGTCAATAAGTGGCAGGTATATATATATATATATATATAAACGAAAAATGATTAAAATTTCCGATGTTTATTATTAATTATTCAGTTTAAGTGAAGGTTGTGGTTGCAGCATACTATGTATATTGCGTATTGTCATCACTAATCTGTTCACAAAACCTAATCTAGTAAGAAAAAAACAGTATTGCAAATGTGATCCACACCTGAGAGCAGCTATGAGTATTTTTCTTTCTTTCCTGAGACCCAGTGACTTTTCTTTGATGTCTGATACTTGACACTGCATTTTAATGGTGTCTGGAAACGTACACAATAGCATAGGCGATAGTTTACACAGGCATGATATCTGCCTGTTCACAGTGGCCCCCTCAGCCACCACCCAAACATGGTCAGCCAGTACGTCAGTGTTTGTAGCGTGATCTAATTCAGGGTAGGTACAACACATAGAAAACTGTTGTCGGATATCACACAATTCAAGTAGAAGTTCAGTTTAAACACTTCAGTTATGTGTACATGTGGGAATCCTAGTGCCTCACTGAGGTTTACATGAAGTACTTCAATAAATAAACAACAGAGGGAAAGCTAATTTTTATTGTCGCCCAGGGCTGTTACCATGGTAACTAGAACACAGACTTAGTCCCGACATTTCTGATTATGAATATGGAGCACGAGGTTCTGCTTTCTTGCCTGGGAACTGGTGCTGGTAACAGCCTCACAAGCTTCTTCTTTTTCCCACCAATACAGTTATAGTTATAAATCATAGCCCCGAGCAGAACCTCATATACATACTTGCTCACAGGCACTCAGTGTTTCTCTGCATGCTGGAGTGACAGCGGGGAATGTTACAGCAGCTCTAGTCAGCGAGTCTCAGCTACATGTCCTGAGGTCTACTGCACACCCACTGTGTTTTTGATACATAGATCCTTGCCCTAAAGGACAGCGTGAGATGGAGAGGATGTGTTGATAAAAATATGTTCCAGAGAGGAAAAGTGTGCAGGAAATCATAAAGAAGGACCGGTGCATTGTGTGTACACCTACAGTACTGTGCACAAGTCAGAGATCACCCTTCATTTATTTTATTTCCAGTCAAAACAGACATCGAGCACAAAAGATATTTTTTATATAAGACATTTTTGAGGAGATCAGCTGGAGATTAGTCCACTCTCATAAGAAACAGATAAGCAAACAATTAATAGGAGTAAACAAAGAAGAGTTTCTAAAACTGGAGTTATTACAAAACAAATACACCTTTAACAGGTGTAAAAGGTAGGTAGACGACCAAATCTGTCACAATCAGATAAACAATCTCAAAGCTCTCGTCTTTCAGAGAGAGAGTAGAAAATCCAGCTCCACACCACAGATCTAAACATCCACAGGTGTTTCATCCATCCTTCCACTGAGAGCAGAGAAGTCAACACTACTGGCTTAACAGGCCCCATCACTAACAAGAAGCCCTTATTAAGAAAACGAAATTTAAAAAACAGAAGCTACTCTCAGGTGTTCGTTTCATTTTGGTAAGTAAACGACAGACGGTCTCTGTCTTTTGCACAGCGGTGTAAGTGATCTATTCTCAGGGCAAAGAAGGAGGGAATCAAATAGTACATGAATGCAGTGTGTGTGAGAGAGAATGAGAAAGAGAAGGAGAGAGAAGTGGCTGTATACAGAGGCATTCCATCTCCCCCGTCACCTTCGTTTCCTGCCAAATGGAGTTTCAATGACAGGATTCTGTCATCCTTGGATATTTTCAAGCATTCAGTGCATAATCTGACAAAAGCACTCAGAGGTGACTTACCTTCTTCTTGGATTTGAAGACATTGCATCTGAACACATTGCTCTGCCCATCTCTGGCTATATAGCTGAAAATTTTCAAATCTTGGGAATCGTGAGACACATAGAATATCCTGCAAAAGATGAAAAATTCATAACTTTTATGCTGGAAAAGTAATATATGAGAAAAAACTTTAAACAGATAATAAATAAATCAATCCAACCTTCCAGCCTCAAATCTACAGCTCATTTTTAGCTATGCATTTTTTACATAAACAAAATAACCCTTTTTAATGCAAAATCTTTTACTGAATCTACATTGTGTTGGTGCTTTTTATTTAATCATAAAGGTTTTTATTTCCAACATGTCATAATGCAAAAAAATAAAAGGAGTCCTATACTAGAGCAGTATGATCACACACATCCAAACCAAACAGTCAACAATAGAAAATAGAAACAATATAGAACTTGAAGTCTGAGAACAGAAAACATTTCTTTATATATATCAGAGTGCACCCTAGAAAACATGAGCAAACCGGGCTGTAAAAAAAGAAAAACATATCTGTATCTTATCCGTTAATCCTTCATTCAAAATATTAACAAAAACCCTTTTATGTATATATACTTTTATGGCAATAAAATGGGAATACTTTCATTAACATTTCACCCAAAGAAAACTAGAGGGGGTGCCAACATTTGTGGAATACACAGATTTAAGAAAAAAGTGATTTCATAGACAGATTTAGCAAATTGCTCCAGATACTTCAACTCTCCCGAGCCTTGGGGCTGGATGGCCTCAGGCCCTGATCACCCCTGCTACTTATGTCCTGTTTTGCCTGGACTGTTCACAAACGGCAGGTGCTTAAATCGAAGTTAATTGTTTACATTTGCAGCACAGGTGTGAACGATGCTTTTATAATAATATTCATCTTAAAAACCAAACACGCTTCTGTCCTTTCTTTCCCTTTCCCCTTCTTCTCAGTATACCCATGTGGGTAGTCCACTTAATCAGTGAAAATTATTTTCATCTGGGGATCAGATAGAGGTTCATTTTTCTTCCAATCATGATCACACTGATTGTGATCAATCACCCACATGGCAATGCGCTTCTCCAGCGCAATGGAGAGGAGGGAAGACTTTCATTTAAAGCTGGATCAAGTGATAAATAGCACAGCTGCTCTGAGCTATCAAAGAGTGTGCTGGGCTGAAAAATCCCAGGACGTCACTCCACTGACAACTAAAACACTGAACGTCTACATCAACAACACTCTCCTCTACACACGACCACCGCTACAAACAAAATCAAACACTTCAGGACTGATATCAATAAAATAGGCAGAGTGCAGAGACTTCTCCAGTGGAAACTTTAAAGCCAGGCTGGGTGTAGATGGGCTGAAAAGTGGTTGGTCGTGTGCAGTTTTGTAATTCAGCGAAGCTTGAAGGGATAAATTAACAGCTCAGACGATCTCAATAGGCTTCGTGTCAGTGGAAGAGAAATGCTGGGCGAGTGTGGAGAGTGAACAGGAAGCAAAACGCGCTGGCCTGGAACAGGCACGCTCTAATAGGCTATGGTGTTTAGTATGTGTTTAGAGTTCAACCGCAGATTTCAGTGCTAAATTCATAGCACCCAGGCCTCCGTGCTTTCATCTGCAAATAAGATGAATGAGCTGTGAAAGCATCTAATCATTTATACCAATTACTGCATACAGCCACGTCAATGCTGTTTTCTTTGTGCGTTGATATAATGTCACAGTGTGTAAATGCGCGTGTGTGTGTGTAGGTGTGCTTGCATACGTCCCCATTTACACACCAACTCCATCGGTTTCACCTTGCGGAGTCATGCATCAATATCTCAAGTAATATACTAATACCAAATTCATCCCATCACAGCAGAGCTGGGACTGCTTGACCTTTTCAGTCCAAGCTATAGTGCTCAGGAGATTCAAATCTCAGACTTGGTGCTCTTGATTTTACCATAGAAATCGGTGACCTGTGACCCATCAAACTAGTTTATTCACAGATAAGATTCATTTGTGGACTCCATGCAGATCTGAAATCATTGCTCAGCTGTGCAGTCAAAAGGTGGAACTGAAGAAACGCAAGAGAGAAAAACCTCATCTTCCATTAATTGAATTCTTTCTTTCACTGTTTACACCACTGGGTGAAGTGTTGCATCAGCAACTTGTGAGTGTAACATGCTGTATACGAAGTCCCCTGCCTCTTTAATTTATCATCATGGGAGCTGGAAGACCTGCTAAGCTCAACCAACATTCAGTTTCTTATAACAAGAGTTGGCAATATAACAAATAGTATCATCATAATGTATCAGAATACACCGCCCTGCGTATATTACTGGCAGTATTATTATTTTCATCAATATTTGCACTCTGCACTGAACAACTGCATGCATTTATTTTTTATATTTTTATATATTATGGACTATTTAATTGCTGATGGTGCCCCCTTGTGGAGAACTGTGATCCTGCTAAATGTAAGTGACTGAGTAACTAGATGCAATGCATAAATCCCGTCCAGGGCACACAAGTGTAAGGGTGTCACAACATTCTGCTTTGTGATACTATACTGATTCTCAAAAACATAGCACTGACTAATTAATGGCTTTATGCAAACATTTGTGGAAGACGGTGGTTCATTATTGTATTTAAACCCCCAACCACCAAACAGCAGTCCTTTAAACCTCAGCCATTACTTTTTTACTCCAGCAAAACCAAGTACGTAGGGGCACCCTGGTAACAGTAGCATTAGCAAACCTAGAATCTAGTTCTACTGACAATTAGTTGTGCTGTCCATCGGCATAGGTTTGCGTATGGACGGTAAGAATGTGTCCCCACCAACATTTTGTCTGCAACGATGTGCAACGCCAGCACACAAGGTGAGACCTGCTTTTGCCACATATTTAGCATGCGCACCCTCGCGCCACCTACAATTTTAAAGTACTACTGTAACATTGCAAATTTTCCCACTGTGGCATCAATAAAGCATAATCTTATTTTAAATGGAGGAGGTGAGAGCTGATCAGCTAACAGTACTGTCAGTGCTGTCAGTCCATATACCTCAAGCATGGATGTAAATGTAGCCTTTCAGATGACTTGTATCCATTTCCCTTTACTGTCTGCACACATTTTGTACTTTATAGATATCATGTCACCAAAAAAAGTCTTTAAAAGCTTTTCCACACAGAGTCTAAGTGATAGTTAATACACTAACTAGTCGTAAGTACACTGATTTCAGATCAAACCTGCTGCCAAACATCACCAGTCTTTTTACAGTGAACAGCAACTTTAACTGATGACTGTGTGAACCTTCAGGGTTTCAGGGTTTCAATTGGTTTTAATTGTGAGTTATAGTTTGAAATTCTAGGCATCAGCATTAAAGTTAATGTTAAGACAAAATGGTGTCATCGATTTTGCTGTTTGTAAGAAAACCAAGACTGCACTTAAAGTAGTTTTCACAATATACTGAATTGCAACTCCTCATAACTTATGATTCTCTTCAGATTCTTGCCAGGGCACTGATCTAGCAGAGTAGAAGTGGCACTTATAACATGGAGCAAGTCATTCTGAAATCACCTCAATCAGTCCTTATTTTTTTAAGCCTTTGATCGATACAGCTGCAGAGTAGTAGAGCTAAAAAGTTTTACAGACACTGTTTTACAGCATGAACAAAATCAGTAACGTAGTTCAATACATCTATGATTCCGGACTGAGCACAACATTTCTTTGCCTTTGGTAGCATTCTGACTTGTGAATGGGTGATCATTTCACCCTCGGTAAAGCCACCAGGGAATCTGTATGCAGCAGTTTACAGCATTTTCCATTTCTTCTTCATTGATTTTTATAGTTCATTTCACTGTTTTGTTGTGTGGTGCATGGCCAGTGCAGCAAAAACTCCTCCTTGCCTATTCTCTAACCATCACATTGCTTTAGTGCCACGTCTGGGACATTTGCCACACTGCTGACCTGTTAACATCAGTGCTAAAATGAAAAGCAACACATTCCGCGCTGCTCACTCAATGCGGAGGTAGTATGTGTGGCCTGACTGCTACAGCTCAAATAAAACAGCCATTCATACACAGAACCAGAATCGGAATCAGGTTTATTGGCCAAGTATGTTCACTAACGTATTTATGTTGACAGTTTGTGTCTCTCTAGTATTGTACCAATAAACTCACAACTAACTGACAGTCCACAATATTCACAGTGAACCCACAAATACACAATACATACAGACACTGTAGACACAATCTACACATTATACACAGTGTTTGCAAACTCTTACCATTAAAAAAACATTTGTTTAATAATGGCCATAAATGATATATTTCACAAAATGAAGAATGCTCCTAGCATGCAAGTGGCTTTGGTGTTCATACTGTAAAGAAAAAAGGATCTAAAATGCATATTTAGTAACAAAATGTCTCCTTTTTTTCAATGTGTCTCATTTGGACCCATTACTGACAGCCTGCACACAACAGCACAAACTGCATAGCAAGCAGACAGATGCTCAAATATTAGGGCACTATTTTAGTGATTCATTTTTACTCAATGAATGATTCCTCTTGCACAAGCGCAGAATGCTTCACCTTCAACCCAAAGACACTGCACCTGCTGTTTGGCCGATTATATGGGTTTGATGTGTTTCGTCTGGTTTTAGCAAACCTCTGGAAAATGTCTTAAGTATCATAATCTTCCATTATTTACCATAATATTACCCACAGTAAGTAACGAGAGAGATGGCATGTAGCACTGATTGAGTGCCACTGTCTAGTAACACATAAAGCACAAAACAGATGTCAGAGTTCTTCACTGACATTAGGTTCTTGAATAAAACTGCCACACACTGCAAATGTTGTGATATGCTGACAGAACAGGGCAGTATAACAAAGTGCATCTGCTTTGGGCTTCAAGGTACTGAAATAAAATAAGAAATCAGTACCAGCTGTATTATAAGTACACTGTGAAGGTATAAGGACAAGAATTTAATGTTTATTGATCCAGCCAATAAATAAGCATCTAAATATAATGTCCAACATATACCACATACATAAAAGGCTCAGGAAGTAATTCTTGGTTTCTACAAGAGATATTAGTGATTTAGAAATCACTGTTCATATAGAGTACAGAGTACAGGTACAGAACGCTTGCTTACTATCAAATATGTGTATGTCCAGTAAACTTTTTTAAATAACATTTTGCCAGCACCATGTATCGTACACTCCAAAAACTGTGCATCAGGCTAGCTGCTGAAATTCTCTCTCTCTCTTTTTTTGTTTTTTACGAGAAGTGACACAGAGTGACCCCCGCCACCTCCTAACTCCAAAAAGCAGATACAAGAGACTCTCATGAATATTTTACAGGCAAAGTGTAAGCGCTATCAAAGAGCTTAGTATAATAAACTCTGCACAACACAACAAACAGGGCTGTGAAATAATAATGCTGAGGTTTATTCTACTCGTGAGACAGCCTGAGACTCCTGCCCTGGTGCTTAGTTTCTGCTTCGAGTGACAAAAGGCAGAGAAATGTCATCATGGCCGTTAAGTACGGGGTCCTCAGCAGGGGAATGCTGCTTACACACCTCGGGAGCAGACTGAGAGGACTTCTAAATGCCATGACACTTCCACGGCCCTCATACGGTCCTGTTACCCTGAACAAGGCTGATGCACGTTTAGGAGCAAAAGAGAGATTTCCATTCTATTGTTAATTAAGAAATGCTCAACTGAAACTACAGATAGTAGCTCAGCTCATAAACCAAAAGATTAACCAAAGAAACCAAAAGAAAATGAAACCCCAAAAATGTCCTGATTTCAGTCCTTCAGTTCAGTGAAGATGATCAGGGTGGTCAGAGTGGCTATCTGGTAATAAATGGATAAGACACATGATAGAGTTTACTGACTTCTAGCCGGTATGTATTAGGACAGTAACAGTTTTGGTTGTTTTAGCAATAATACATATGCCAGCATGGTGAATTTAAAATGACTATGAGGTTCAAACCCTAGGTAACTGAACAACTGAACAACTTCCTGTCAAGGAAGAAAAGCCCACCAGAATAGCATCAGAAGAACCACCATAAGATGCAAACAACAGACAGGCCATGAGAACAGAAATCAACTAAGGTGGCTGTAGAATTACTGGAAAACCTCCTGTGGACAGAAATGCTAAAATATAGATTCATGTGATCCAGAAAACGAAGAAACGTGGGGAGAAAAATAGACTCATTTAATACCTCCACAAGGATGAATAACGCCTGCAGTTTGATTAGACAAGGACTGGACACGTTTCTGGATGTAGGCCACATCAAATGTTCAGCCACTATTGCATAAAATATTTGTAGAGTTGGGCCAGATTTGGTGGATGCCTTTCCTGCACAATTCTGAGGAGAATTTCCTGACTGAGATTTTTGCCACTGCTGGTCCCATATGACCATACACTTCCATACACCTGCAAATTCCACTACTTCTTTCATGTTACGGCTTTGAACATTGAACAAGACATTCATTCATTTCAGCGTGTCATATTCAAAATGCAATTTCACTATTGCTAGTACTTAATGTGATTCCATTCTTTTTTATGTTCTATTACCTGCTTCCAAAATTCACTGTAGTCAAGATTTAATTTATTTACTTGTACTGCCTTATACAAGTGGTTTATCTCATGTCTAATCTACTCAGAAATATCTCCAGAAAAGTCAAGAGTATGAAAAAAAAGACTTGAAGGTCATTCTGACTTCATTAAACAAATGAAGTGACTTCATTAAACAAATGAAGTGTGGGCTCTGACTTTTCACAGTAGTGTATGCTTTAACTCCAGTAAATAAGTGCATCTAGTATAATAGCATCTTAATTAATCAAAACATACTTCAGCCTGCAGCAAAACAATGACCTGAGACATGTTTTATGTTCTTCAGAAAAAAAAAGTAGTCGCCCACACTGAAATCTGCATTTTACTTATTTAAGACAGGACTAAAGTCAAAAAGTTTTTCAAACAAGTAGAAAAGGAAAATGGATAAGATTACAGGTCTGACAGAGAAGCATCTTTTGAGAAACCCAAACTAGAATCTGCTGATGTATATAAATTGCGGACCTGACACACAAAATATGACAATTTTATTTAATGTGTCCAATTATTTCAGGTCCTCTGAAAGGGGTGCATGTGTATCAAAGGGTCTGTAATTTTGACATGACTCACCCAATAAAAAGTTAGATTGTGAAATGAAACCTGACATTTTGCACATTTACTTATATATTGACTGAAATTCCACAAATCCATTTCATCCAATGCAGTTTGCCAAGTCTGAGATCAGAGTTTTAACAAAATCACATGTTTAAAAAGGAACCATCATGCATTCCTAATAGGGACATGAGCAATTACATTTCTCATGCATAATGAAGATTCACTTAAATCAGGGTATCTTGATGTAAGCCATTTCCATTGCCAATTAGCATTGTGTTTACAGTAATTCACTCCCCACCTCACCGAGTTTTTTAGGCCTGCAGTAAACAAGTATTTTGACAGCCTGATTGAAAATCATTCAATTACTAAATAACTCTTCTGTAGCTATCAGCTTTGAAATGTAGCTTGTTTTATGCATTTGCTGAATAAGATAAACACCTTCATCAAAACTTCACCAAACACATTCGTGGCCTCGATGTCAAGACAATGCAATATTTAAAACTGTAAAATGTTGTTTGGAATGTAAACAAGAGTTACTTGCTCCTACATTACCTGCCTCTTCGACATAGAAAATGTTACAGCTCTTAACAGGAAGTAAGCTGACTAGCCAGGACAAATAACTTACCAAGACTAATCTTTTCTAGTACATGTTTCCTCTTCAGATGCACCAACACTGAGGAGGTATTCCCATGTCAGCTAAGGTCGGATTTACAAATAGTACAACTGACAACCTTTTTTTTTTTTTACCGTGAAAGGCTTCCACACTTGTGAGGATTTTTGTTCTTGAATGTTCATGTGAAACCCTTCCTAGTTAGCATAAGAAACACATGATGATCTCACACAACTAATCGAATATTAAAGAAGTTGCCAATTAATTTGGTTGATTGTTTATGATGGTAAAGAACAGTCTGAGGGTGGCTGTCCACAAATGTGCATATGCAGATAATTTCACAATTGTGTTTCTGGTGGTTATTGGCCTGTAACTGGTAAAATCCCACAGAACCTGAACCAAATAGTTCTTCGGTAAGGTCTAAAGAGTTTAATATTAGTGTGGTAAAACATCCAAACTGGTATACTGCTACTATACTACCTAGGTCGGCCAATTTGTTCTTTGTCCAGTTTAGCAGCAATGTGCAGTTTAGCCAAAGTTGGGGGAGACTGCAAGGATCATTCTACTGCGTAAATAAGCAAGATGTGAAGAGCTGTTTTCTGATCTTGGCTAAAAGAGCAGGACATCCCAGAGACAGTCATTAAAGAAGC
Source organism: Prochilodus magdalenae (assembly GCA_024036415.1). Lineage (NCBI taxonomy): Eukaryota > Metazoa > Chordata > Actinopteri > Characiformes > Prochilodontidae > Prochilodus > Prochilodus magdalenae. The sequence continues at coordinate 1,046,773 of JAMWET010005258.1, forward strand.
TAACAGCTAATAGTATGGATGCAACACCAGACTGTTCCTCTTATTTTCCTAAAATAAATGCTATGATACATACACATTTCCAAGCAGCCTCAAGTAATATGGAAGAAGCGAGCTGAGCTATGTTTATGTTGGCACAAGGGTTTTGCATGTATCCCAGGCATTCACTGTTAACACGGTCAGTTTTGCCTCCCTCCATGGAACTGCGTGGAGCTTTGTCAAAACAAATTAGTTGAATTTTGACCTGCGCTGTGCTAAGCTTAAACTGACCAGTGACTGTAGGCTATGTCTTGTCATTAGATTGCTGTAGAATAATAAACAGGCAGTTTGTATTCAGGTTTTCTTGAATCATAAAATAATTTATTACAAACAGACGTGAAATATTTGAGTTTCATTGTAGGTGGTTTTCTGTCTTTCTACAATGATATAATCATTGGTATGCACAATATTATAAAGCTACCATAAGGAGGCTGATTTTGCAGAATATCTAGATAAAATTAGGAATGCGCCTTCTGAATATTTCTGATCAATATTAAGTTAGAGTACCATAACTTGCAAACACGATGAATTGGTGCCTCAGTGCTAGCATGCTATAAAATTATGTACCATGGACCAAACTACAGGTCTAAGAATGGAGATTACCAGTGGCTCTACAGCTGTATTATCTTTGCCTTAACAATGAGTTCTTGCAACAAGCTCACGTTGGGGTCTTCTTATAAAATACTTACCTTATCTTAAAAGGTGAGCAAAGTTGACACACTTCACAGCAGAGTACTTAAATATCTGTGCACATCCTGAGATTAAATGCACTTCTTATACTTTCTAACACCTTTTCCCTTCACAAGCATCTCTATTTTACAGAAACATATTATAAAACTGGGCAAAAGTTGATAAATAATTCAGCAAAGCAGAATATCAGAATATCCCCAACTGACATGTTCAGGTAAACTTTTTAGCATATTCAACAAAGACATGTATTGGATCACAAGGACCACAAGAAGAACACAAATCCCATAACCAGAAATTTGACACAGATTCAGCAGGCTGGTGTTTTGTACCTCAGTCATTTCTGCGGTACTTCATGCAATCGAATATAGCAAACCATATGTGCATTACCACACAGAAAAAGATTGAGTGAAGAAGTCAGCCATTCTATGCTGAAGGAAACTATGTATATACTGACATAAAAAATATAGATGCAGGAAATAGATGATGGTTAATTTATAGAGGAAAGGAACAGGCTGAGAAGAGACATGTGGGTCTAAATATGACTGTCTAATTAACTGAAACACAGCTAGCATGTATCAGAGTTTCTGCAGAATGAACACTCTCAAAGTTAGAGTCCAAAGGATTAGTCTTAATAATATACCACAGCAATAATCTAGCTCTCATTACTACAAGAGATTTTAGTAACATTCCATTACTTTAAAGCAACATTATTCTTTGTAAAACTAAAGAAGCAAAATTTTGACATCAAACATCTCAACTGTCTGACTGCAATTAATTAAAGTGGGAAAAAAAACTTCTGCGAAAACATTACACAGGCAGTAAATTAATTAAAACATTTAGCTCCTGACTTTAAATGTGCACAACCATTTATTGCTATGCAATTTTCTTACTGCTTTCAGGTTCAGTATGACTTTTATAACACACTTCCACAAAAAGACATATTCACTAGAAATAATTGACCATTTTACAGAGTTTGATAATGAGAAGAAAAAAATCCAATCAACACTTGATACTTGACTTGCATGAACTGATGCTTTGTAATCATTGCTCTTTACAGCAACATCAATAACTGTTCATGAAAGAAAAAGCAAGATTTTGGTAAAACTGGAGTTTAACATAATTGGACTGTCTAAAGGCTTTGCTCTTAAACTGTAGTCTGGCCTTCATTCTGAATAGGCCTTTGATTTATTTTTCAAGGAACTGTCCAAGCCTAGACATTCTTTACTGGGTGTTTGGAGGGAGGTTGTTATCTGTAGGGGAGTGTCGGAACCATTTATGCTTTTCATTAGCAAAGCCTAAACCAAGCCATGAAAACAGATGGCTGTCCCTTTAAAGCTCCATAAATTGGCAAGGCAACAAGGCAACAACAGAGGTCTTTAACCATCGACAAAGCCACAAGAATGCACCCCCTAAAATATAGCAATATGAACTGTGAGTTTACCAAGCCCTCCTCTGGTTCCTTTTCCAACTACAATGTTTAACAGGTGATCGATGTGTTGCGTGTTTGTGATGATTGACATGAAATGTTCAGAAAACCACTTGTGCAAAATGCAAAAGATCACGCACTGTACAGAATAAAAGGGAGGCATTTTTACTTACACTTTTGAGGACACCACAAACCATGGCTCCAGAGAAAACGTCAATGCAATGTCTTCATTTTAAACACACCACAAAATGGAAAAAACACTACAGGACATTAGCTCTGCTTCATCACTCAAAGCAGCAAGGAGCAGCTCAAGCTCTAATCGCCACTTTTGTCTTTCACTTGATTGCCACTAATTCAATGTGTCCAGTACAAAATAAAAGAGAAGAGTGGGGGGGGCAGTGTCTCAGACTCATTGTGGTAAGCTGCCCAGCAGATCACTAATTAAGTGCCTTACCGCCACTCCTCTGCACTCCTGCTGACACATCTAATGAGTCCTTTTTCTGCCCTCTCTACTCATCCTCCTCTAAAATACAAGACTGGGAACATCTTTCACTGCACAAAACGTTCAACCCCCTTAAGAATGTTACCTTATAAACCTGCTATAGGCAATACAAGAACAAGCAGGGCAACTGCAATGGCAACACTGTGAAGTCTAACTGCTTTATTAAACCACATGCAATATTACTGCAGGGCTTTATGCAAACAAGAAGCAAATTTGGTCAGATGGCAGCCAATTAGAAAGTTGCACTACAGTGCAGGAAATGTTTTAGGTGCCATGCTTAAGATAAATGCCATAGTTAGGCTAAATAATGTCACTTTCTGGACACTTTCTTCATTTTTGTCATTTTTCTTCCGCAAACACCCCCCACTTTCTCCAGTTACTGAAGATTTAAGGTTTTGTTCAAACAATGACAGGTTGAAGTCCGTGTGGAACAGTTCCAACTCTCAAATTACACTAACATAAATACTGTGGCTAATGAAATTATACATGCACAAACATTCAAGAGGAGCTAAAAATTGTAATTTGTGAAAATGAAACAATATAGGGCCCATTATTACTGAGCCTCAGAGCCTCAGACATAGCATTCCACTCTGGACAGCCAAATGTGCTTGCGCTTTGGCCAGGGTACCCTCAAAGCAGCCAACAGATGGTGAGAAGTGATTTGCTTTGGTGCATTGTAAAAGCTCCGTCTTGGCTGGTAAATGCATCTTATATCTAGTCAAGATATATATTTCTCTTTTTGAGATTGTTGTGAGAATATAAGACGATTATTTACCATGTTTTACAAAATTCCATCTGCCCAAAGTATCTTATTCTTTGGCAAACAGTTATGCTTATTTCTCAGATCATTTAATGCTGGAAATAAGTCAACTTATCTGTCAATGGAATAAAACACTGTTGCCAATATATGTCTTTTTTGTTGTATGTAAATACATGTGGTGTCGATCGGCTTGTTAAAAAAAAAAAAATGAAAACAGCAGCAATGCATGATTACCCCAGTGATATGAATAAGATACTTTGCTGCTTTGTGACAACATCTGCTGTAAAATGCGCTATATAAATAAATGTTAACTTGACTTGACTTACTGCAGTTCACACAGAATCACTGTGTGGCTAGTGTGTTCCAGTGGTGGTTGGAGCCCTAGACACAAGAACAGGAGCTAGAGACTGGAGTATGGCCTCTGAAAGAGCTGGTGATGTGTTCCTATGAACAGCTTTTAAGTTCAAAAGTTACAGCCTTCAGTGCTGCATTAGCCACCAAAACTTAATAAATAAAACAGCTGAAGGTCAGAAAAACTTCAAACAGTATTCTGATATTCTGAACAATGGTCCTTGCATGAATACGTCTACCTAGCTTAGCATGCAAAGAAGATTGGCAATTCCTAGAGAAATATGCTTCTATAACTGTTTCGCTGTGAAAAACGGAAGATTTTCCTCAGGGAAGTAGTCTTCTGCCTCTACTTTATCTTCTGCTGTTCAGAGAATCCCGACAATAATCGTGCACATGACCACAGGAGCAGCTCCCAACGATTCATTAACTATGCCCCAGTGTAGGCTCTCCCGTGGCTAATTTACTAACCCAGCGCGAAGGCTTTTTATGCACTTACAGAATAGGGGGTGCAACACCAAATGTGCTTGTTGAGGAATCCAAATTTAAATGGCAGCAAAGAGTAACACGCTAGAGAAACTGATATTTTGAGCTCAAATTTCACTGTGTAAACAAAAAACCCAGAGGATGACGTGAAAGAAAAGTACAATATGTGAAAGTGTGAAAATTCAAAAATACAGAGGGAGGATGTGACCTGGCAAAACAATGTTTTTAGTGAGCCCTTCATTTTGTTATATATGGGAAGTCAGAGGTCATCAATAAAAATGGATTTTCCCTCTTTTTGACTTTTAATGGCCCTCCTGAATGTGCTTTTTTCTTGAATAGTGGCATAGTATAGTTTATTTATTAGAGATGTACAATGATAATCAGGTTCATGTCAGAATCCACAGTTACTACATTATAAAACCATATGACTGATATTTTTGATTTTACAAATACTCTACTTTCAAATGAACAGAATGGTTAGGTGGTGCTGGCTTACTGTGCTAAAATCTCTGCATTTTATTCATGGTACTGCCTCTTACTGCTGTCAGAACAAAACCTTGTATCTCCAAAGTGATAACTTTGCAGGAGAAGCAAAAGGCATACCTTACCATTAGCATAACTTAACCAGGATTTTGTCAAGTGTTTTTGGATCTTTACTTTGTCCACTCATCATGAAATTAACGCACAGTGTCAAGGGACACAGGTACATTTGGTTGGAGATACAATTTTGTTCCGACAGCAGCAACTTTAACCCTATAAAAAATTTTTAAAAAATAAAAATAATTAAATAAAAACCCAACCTCCGTCTAACGCAAATCTAAGTAAATTGTATTATTTTCTTAAATGTTTGATTTATGCAGATATATACATAAAAATATCATATCATACAGGTTTCTTCAGCAGACACTGCAACACAAGCAATATATATGGCCAAAAGTATGTGGACATCTCTCCTAATTATTGAGTTTAGCTGTTTCACCCACACTGACTGCTAACAGCTGGATAAGATCAAGTACACAGCTGTGCAATCACCATAGACAAACATTGTCAGTAGAATGGAATATACTGAAGAGAAAAACCCAGTTTTTGCCAAGAGTCAGTTTGTGAAATGTCTGTTATGCTAGACCTTAAGCTGGCAACTGTTTTGAACAACGTTCTGCTACATATACACTATGCCCAATCCCCCTTTGCAGCTAAAACAACCTCCACAATTCTGGGAGGGTTTTCCACAAGATTCAGAAGTGTATTTTTGAGAATTAGTACCCATTCAGTCGCACAAGGATTTGTGAGGTCAGGCAGAGATGTTGGCTTGGCTCACAATCAATGTTCCAATTCATCTCAGCTCAAGGTGCTCAGAGGGGTTCAGGTCAGAGCTCCTTGCAGGCCACTGGAGTTTTACTTCATTTCAAACTTGAATTCCTCCTTCTACTATAATGCTGTCTTCTGGCAGCATCACTGAATAAGGTTAAACCTTTCCGCCACACAACTAATGTCTCGGCCTTTGGCCGGGAGGAATTGCTCCATGACAGATGAGCAGAACCCCACCTCCTTGACGCTTAAAATAATTTTTAGCCATAGTGCTGAACAGCCTTGTTCTACCACCAGGTTCTATAATTGAGCATTTCTTTTAAATGTTTGTACTCAATGACTTCCCCAGTACTACAGAGAACTATTCACACTATTTACTCATTTTTACTCATTTTAGTCTCGCGGCCTGTGGACTTGGCCAGCATTGCCACTCGACACACACACTAGCTTGCTAGCTCCGTCAAGCATGAACACTCCACGCCATCTTTTTGTTGGCCATGGAAAAATTACACCTTTACACCCACCTGCAGTACAAAAGTCGATCATCAGCACAAGGAGTGTTTTGAAACAAGCTAAAATCACTTCAGTATTACTGCATGCACTGTTCCAGCTTTCTGCTAGCAACCCACTGCCACAGAGTTCAAGTTTTCCAACAGGATGAAAAAGTCCAGCCTAAGCCATGTAGTACAGCTCAATTGTAGCCTACTGTTTTTTGGTCGGACTGCAATTTTTCTCCCCTACGGTCCAGAGTACATCACCAAGCATGCTCAGTTGATTCAGTTCCATGTTCAGCTGGGGGAAAGTGAGGAGAGGGAGAAAAAACAGAGAATGCCAAAGTAGGCCCGCAGAGTGCTGATGCAAGAGAGACAGAGAAGTGTGCTCTTAAGACCCTATTGATATAAAATGCTATGTTCAATAAAGCTGTTGGATATCACGATGGTGATATGAGAAGCAATAAATTAATGTGATGCAAGTACAGACATCATTTTAGATGTGTAAACAGAAACCTAACTAAGCTCTTCTTTAAACAAATAGCATAGTACAAAAATACGACAGCACTATTCAATGTTGTGGAAAATTAAAAAAGAAATACTAACAGCTACTGCCATCAGAAATGCAAGAACATTTCTGTGCACTGAAAGGCTGAGGCAGTCAGCATCACTTAAAAGTACAACAACAACAACGACAAAACAACTTTTTATTTTATATAGGCACACAGGAACAAGTACATGTTGTTTGTTCTTGTTTATGTTTAAATATTGTGGCATCAGTGCACACCTGAGTGTGATTCAGCTTTGAAATTCATTACATCCAGTTCTAAAAAGAGTCAAATAATCCGTTTAGGCTAATTTAGTTTATTAGACACTGACTTATGCATGTTTCAAGGCAAGGATTCTTTTTCTGAAGTACTCTGTTTGCCATAATCTTGAATGCATGAGGCAATAAAAAGAGAAATTGAAAAAAATTAAGGAGGAATTGCAATTTTCTATTATGCTTCTAAGTGACATCACCTAGACAGTTATCCATCATAAAATACATACTAGATGGACAAAAATATTGGGAAACCTACATTAGCTTTTACAACATTCTATTCAAAGTCCATAGGAATTAACATGGATTTGGTTTCCCCTTTGCAGCTATAACAGCCTCTGGGCTTTATCTGTATGGACAGACACTACATATGTTGAATGAGAGGTCCTGGCTCCCAATCTCCATTCCAGTTTGTCCCTAAGGTGTTCAATGGGGTGAAGGTCAGGACTCAGGCTAAACCAATCATGGATCTTTCTTCGTACACAGGTGCACAGTCATGCTGGAACAGAAATAGGCCTTCTCTATACACCAATGGAACTGAATTCAATGATTAAGAGTTGTGTCCCAATACATTTGTCAATCCAATGTGTATAAATATGTAACTGTCATGATGCAAACTGATAACTTATCACTGCTGAGTCACAGGACCAGTTTTTTGACAGTCACAGATTTTGGAAATAAAAAGCAAAGTAAACAAAACAAGTAACACACCTATGATACCTGAACCTTGTGACAATCAAGCTCAAATGGGTGGATCCTGTTACAGCACCATCGAAATACAGTAGTTTATGGTCACAAATTTAAGCAGATATGGTAGGTGCTTTTTATATCAACCAATGGAACTTCAATTAAGACAAGTATGAGAGCAACACGGTATAAAATGTAGCATGTCATGAAGCATGGCATCAGGAAATCCCAGCAGTGGCAGCACTGGAAATAAAAAGCAAAGTAAACAGGGTAGTACCTATGATTCCAGCTTGTTCAAGCTCAAATCTGACAAAGCTAATACAGTAGGTGGTGGTCCCTTTAACATAGGTATGTTTTCTATCAACACACTTCAAACACAAGTATGAGAGCACATCTGCATTAAGCATGGGTCAGGAAATCCCAAAAAGCACTAATCCCAGCAAATGACATGATTAGCTTTCACTGGGCTGAAGCACACAGGTGGTGGGGGCTTGGACAAAGCTGTGGATCTGTTATCAGGGTGTGCTCAAAAACCATAAGACACCAATGACATGTAGTCTGGAACACACAGGGCTACAAAGCTGTGAGAATGTCAGAGAGACGGACAGACAAAGAGAGTGCAAGGTTAAGCCAGAAAGGGGAAATGCTGATCAGAATGCTGATAATCTTGCCATGAGTGGCCACAGTGGGTTAGAGGGGTGTTGACCTCATCCAGTGGGGAATTAAACTGCACTTAGCAATGAAAATAATCTCTACCTAATGACCACGTTTACATAAAGATCAAAGCTGACATTACCCATGTGTTGGCCATCTCAGCCTTTCACACCCTTTTCCTCATAACTATGTGACCACTAAGCCTCAAAGAAAGGCTGAAAGCCAGAGAAGTCTAACAGGAATACACTTTGTGCCATGTCTTACAGGGCCCATTTTATGGGCAACAGGATTTTCCATACTTTTTTAAATGAAAGATTTTGATGTATTATGTTTGTTACGCTACAGTGTTTACTCCCCAGTCCATACAGTTAATGTAGCGTCATACGTTAAAATGACATTTCGTAGATTCCGGGAAAAGCGAGTACACATCCCCTACTGAGACCACACTAAGTATGATGAATTCAGCAGACAAACAGAAAGTATGCATCTAAATTTACAGAGGTACGTCACATTTAAGGCTGTACCCTGTAGAAATTGAACTCAATATCAACAAAATATGTAATCTGACATGTTCAAACTTTTGCATATGACTGAACAGAAAACAGCCTCCTTTAAATCCATAGTTTTTGTGATCTTAAACATAAAAAGCATTTACATATGAAGAGTTGTTGTTAGCAAACACATTATATACCATTTCCTTCACCCATGCAAGGAATGTGAGGGCTATATTATGATTAATACCATAATTAATACAGTTTTTAAACTGTAAAGTTTTAAACATTATCATCAGTTGTTCTTCTTTATAAAAACAAGTTTTTTTCAAAATAGTTCCAAAAGGATATACAGCGTCTTAGGACGAAACCATTTCTGAGTACTTCTACATATAGCAGTGTAGCTTTGTCCATTCGGGTTTGAAGCAACAAGAAGTGACTCTGCCTAGAGTGCCTTTTGAATGGGGCACAATATAGGTTATATATAGTATATTGAAATTTCTTATATGTTGTGTTGGAAAACAAATCAAACAGGCATAAATTAAAGCACATTAAAAGAACTCAGGCAAACTTCAAAACACCCTACAGATTACAGGCACAAAGCGAGAAGTTCATAAAATTGGTATTACAGGAGCGTGTGTGCTGGCATTTACAATGAGGCCTCTGGAATTTTCCTTTTGATTTGAGCAAACAGTGGAGTGGGAGAAACTGAAGGCCTCTATGGTGTTCTCTATGCACAGGGAACTCCCAGCACGTGAAAGGGCCAACCAAAGGCCCTGCAGTGAGTAATTGGAATATTGTGAGAAGGGCTCTGACTGCGAGTTTAGTTTGGGGCTACGAGGATTCTTCTTTTTATAATTATGTATTATGTAATCAGTGGCATCAATTACGCTTAAGTTCAAGTGAATGCAGTAGAGATGTTTTATTCATTTCTTAGCCACTTAATCAGGTGGTTGAGTATTAATGACAAATGTCTATACTGTATATACACATATATTTTAGTCAATTACCTACATATTTTACATTGTTTAGTTGGAAAATGGCTTTTCAGTGAACTCCGACCCTTATTATTGTTGTTAGGTGTGTCTACTATAGAGCTTTCAGTGCCAAGGGTAGACAATCTATTTGGGCAATATACGAGTTTCTTAAACTGGGGGTCATGAAACAAAAGCGCGTCCTGCTTGTATTTGAAGATTAATCTCAGCTTAACCGGATTTCATCACTTAATCATTTTTATGGATAACATTTAAAGCAATATGTTAAACTGGAAGATCACTTATTTTGATTTGCCTCCAAGAGCTCCAACTAACACAACATGGAATTTACTCATCTTTAAGAAAAAGTCACAAATTTGTTGAAGTCAACTAAAATGCTGACCAAATCAGTTACCAACAACCAGTGAATTCTCTGTTGCTTGACTACTCAGAACGTGATTATAATGCAACTAGATAATGAATAAACCATGAATAAATCAGTTTAATCAGTACAGTCAGAATATCAAAGTCACAAAGTCATTAGGAGACAAGACATGAAGGCACCTACACCCAACAGCTCTTGATTCAGTACAATTCCCCTGAGTAATATTAAATGTCAAGACATGCCATTAAGCCATCAGCTGTCTGTGCTTGATTCTCCGTACGAGAGCAAGAGAGAGAGAGACACACACAGGAGCAGGTCACATAGTCCCTCTACTTTTCTCCCCTGATAAAAGGGTTTCGGAGACATATTGACTACTAGGCTGCTTTGTATTCATCATGTGTGATTCCTAATTGTCCATTTTAAGGTTAAATAAAGCACACCTACGCAACACAGAATGCAGAAAAGGCATTTCCTCATAAGGTCACCAACAGCAGACTATATATATAGAGTACACAGTGATGTTATAACCTTAAAACATCATTGATCATGGCTCATGGGCAGAATAAAGCACACCTGTAATTTATCATCCTGGGATTATGGGCTTTCCTGCTGGCACACGCAGTAATTTATTCCTCCTTCTGCAGTTGATGGCTGGGTTAAGCATTTCCACTGATGAGGTCTACAGAGGATGTGAGTGAGAGAATGGGGAAAATGACTGCATCTACATGACACTTTTCAAGGAACAGGTGGGCATTAGCAGTCTGCTGCATGCTCCTGGATGAGGCATTAGTAAACACACCGCTCAGCACGCAGAGAAGAGCCCTACGGCTCCCAACAAATGCAGCTCCGTGCCACAAGCCATCTGCAGCGGGGGATCCCGGGCGATTCATACTGAGAGATTAGGGCTCTCCTCCAAGCACTGGGACACACGCCTGCGCCGAGATAGTGAGCAGACACCACACACCATCGAGAAAGCATGTGCAGCCTTCACCCTCAGGAAGAGTGATGAGCAAAGTGATTTACACAAGCTTGAAACGAGAGATGACTGAGGATCTGAAAAAGGGTTCAACAAAGGGCACAACTATTTATAGCTATTTGTATTTGTTGAAATGAAGTCTTTTAATAGGCCTGCTCGTTTTTCCTACTAAGCACCTCCATAATATTTTGGAGTTTTCAAAAGGGCATGCATTCGAGATGTCACAACATGCATATTAATATTACTTTTTTATTTGGGGCTGTAAGACAATGAATACTGTTAGAACAGTCACAACAGAACAGCCAGATAATAATGTCATAATGCAGGATACCAGGAATCGTTTCTACAATTTTTAAGTGTATCCAACAAAATCCATAACGATCCTAAAAATCTCAATTTTACCCCAAAGTAACTGGTTTGGTCGTAGTCAGACTGTTCTTAACCAGCTTCAGATTTAAATTCCACTCCACCTTAAATAGTGCAGCAGTTATACTCTGGCACCACAGGAACACTGGGAACAAGAAGCTGACAAATGAGAAGCAACTCTAAATGGCTGATTAGCCAAGCTGTTTGAAATGGAGAGCAGAGAGAGAGCAAACTTGAGCTGCGGTTTCCTGTGCTGTTTGGGAAAACTTTGGGTTCTCAGTGGTGTATAATAACCATAGGCAAGGAGTACTACACTGAACCGTGACAGTGTACAGAAACTGTGCGAGTATCATATACTAGTGTTAATACCTCAACTACACTTGTTTGTGAGGACTGCACAGCTAACTTGAGTGAGATGAAAACACATCAGATTCAAGCAGCCACTAAGTGCCACTTTAGAACGGGTAAAACAAATGACTCCACAGGGATGCCTATAGCTCTGATTTGCTTCAGCAGACAGTTTTAGAGTCCTGGATTTCACAATCTGCTGGGAGTAGCTGAGCCACATTTGAATTCTCAGCCTCGTAGTTTTAATGCTGGTAATGTTTTTGGTTATAGTGATTGGAAGTTAACACAACCTATGTGCAGTTTTAAGGCTGGTGCTTCTTTCTATTCAGGACCTAATGATCCCTTCTTTTCCACCTTTAATTGGTGCCGGAGCCGCAATATGTAACTGCTGCACTATTTAAGGTGGAATGGCAAAAATCCTAACCAGAAGCTAGCAAATAAGAAGCTTTAGCTTTGTGTGATTTAGGCTATGAAAATATTCTACCCACAGTTTTACTTCGAGCTGTACTTGTACCTGTACGCTACAGAACATTTAGACAAGATTCATCACACAGTTCAGCACAACCTTAAGGGGAACCACCTCTGTGATCTGAATGGACTTAGGAGTTATGCTGTGTTGGCTTTTTTATTGCTGGACAAGCTGAAACGCTGGTTGTTCGCTGGCTAACTATAGAAAATAGCCAGCCGGACTATCAGCATGTTCTGAAATTTAATGTTACCTGTGCAGCGCATTGCAATGTTCCATTGTAATTGTGAACTAAAGCTGTTAGTTAGCTGGCTAGTCATTAGTTGCTTATAATAGTTGAGTATTTTGCTAATATTAATTCCTTTTTTAGAGTTACTTTTTTAGAGTATCCATTTGAGTACTTGGTAATTTGCTAACAGTGTCTTTTTTGTCTCTATTGTTTAGTAAAACAGGCTAGTCATTGCTCTTGGACATTTGTTACTACTTAGAGTCCATGTGATTTATTTGTGGTTTCATATCAGCTCTGACTACCTGAAAAACTGTAAATGACATTAACAGCTACAGAATTATGAACACACCACAAAGATTTGGGTTAGCTTGTTATAAATGGTAAGCATTAATGAGTCTCTGCCCATAAAACATAACTGATGCTGTGGTTGTCCTCCATAAACAAACACGTGCGCACACACAGAAACACCCTTGAGCAAGGACATGCAAGCTTTCTGTATTTTAATGTGGACGTGGAGCTCACATGTTGCCTGGGAGATTAACTATACTGAGGCACTTCTAGAGCTGATGTTGGTTATACAGACTGCGATCCAGAAGGCCGTGGTGGAGTGGCAGTCAAAGGCTGGTAAATGCAACTTATTTATTTGGAATGTTAAGCTGTAGTGATTACAATGAATAAGAATACGAGTAAGCGCTCTAATGGGCTTCAACTGCTTTTGTTTGCATGCTCATAAACAGGTACTAGAGAAATATATGCATATCCTTTCATCTTGTCAACACTTCATCAATTCAAACATAACACCATACACTAGCTTTCTACGGGTTAAAAAAACTACCTCCCTGTGCTTTGAGATTTTCCTAAATTAAGCAAGTTAAGTACATTTTAAATTAAGTAAATGAATTAAATACAGAACAGGTCTACTAATTTACACAAACTAAAACAAAGAGTGGCTTTGCACCATAAATAGCCGAAAAAATGCCAACTGTAGCGATAAAAAGTCACATAAATGTCTTCTCCACAGTTTCAGTATTAAATATACAACCCAACCCAGTGCTGCAAAGCTCTTAGCTTAAACCCAGAGAATGAGGAGTCTTGGTAATACACTGGGTGGCCTTGAGCAATCAGTGGCAGAAGAACCAGAGAAAACTCTCACATGTCATATTACAGGTGGGTTGATTTGTACAGTAGACACAAATACAAAACACAAAGATGCCTCTCATTCCTCATTCCTCCTCATTCCTGGGTTCTGAACAGAAACTGAGTTTCTCTTCACAGTCTCAAAGGACAGTGCTGTGGCTGCTATGTAACACAAAAGTTCTTACCTATTTTTACATCATGTTGCTGCTTGGTATCGAGGCCATGGTAGGAATGAGGATTAACGTCAGTAACAACACTGTAGCTCTAACTACCAAGAAAACTGTCAAACGTCAGTCCCTTCAGGCTGCAACATTGAAGACACTGTGTGCCCAGTCTGCTGCACATTCAGGCACAGTATACTGTCCAGAAACCGGAATGGACACCAACTTTCCCAAAGTCTTTTAACCAAGTCTTAATTGTTCTGGGAGGTGTCTGCAGAGCAAACTGACTCCCTATGAAGGCATGGTTGCACTACACTAGTGTAAATAATTGTGTTCCTTCAATAATATCCACAGACACCAGGGTGTCTTCCTGTCCCAAATGGTGTAGGTTTTGCTTGCTCACAGGGTTCTTGGTTTTTGGATAACACTCTTCTTCTAGTTTAAAATGCAGACCACAGCAACCTAGGTCATGCTAACACCACCTACCAATTATAGTGTATGCTACCCATTTCACATACAAATACTTGCACCACTATTGTACTTGTACCAGTACTGGATATTTTTTAAGGACTTGCAGGGACCCCGAAACACCCTTAAGGTTCAATTATTTTTGAAAGACTTATTGCACTAACCTAAAATACAAAGCTTTAATTGTCTTTGTTTAAACTGCAAAAAGTCTTGAAAAGTACAATTCTCACCATACTGAATTTGGATTGTTTTAAGAAGCATGCTTGGAACAAGTAAAATGATCTCATTTAATCATCAGTTCTCTTGAAATATTCACTAGAAACAAATGAAAAGAAAGAAGTTTCATTACAATGAGAAATAATATATACCATATATAATATCAATAATATTGTATATATCTCTCAAATGGATTGTTTTACCTGCCAAGATACCACTGCTGTAATGTAACCCAGTTTAAATGCTAATGCTATTGCGCCCCATGGCTAACTTTGCACTTAATAAAGCACTACCGATCTGGGCTTGAAGAAAGGGGCTTCTGCATGCACAGTTGATATGTAAGAACATGCACGGTTGTATTTATCTCTCAGCATTAACAAAACTAAAAAGTTCATGAGATGACTGGAATATTTAATGCTCATTTGTGTACTGTTTGTTTGTTTGTTTGTGCTGGCAGAGGGGTTTACCACTGTGGCTCAGGGCTTCTTTGGCTGGACCAATACTACTGTAATGTGTCTTTGGATTTGAGAATAGTGCCATGTTAATGATAAATTATTATTTTATTATTATGCCTTATTTTGTTTTTAAATAGCCATCTGTTACTAGCCCAAGTTCATGCCCATCCCCGGTAGCACCGTACACCCTCCAGGACCCTAATACTAGTACTGGTCTCCACATGCCTGTATGTGCATAAACGACAGACTGACAACTTGTGTATCTGTGTGTATATTTTCTGATCCTTCACAGTGGTGTCTGCAGACACCTTGAAGGTTTAGGTCTCTTTTTGGGTAATCCAGCGATTTAATCCCTGACCACAGCGTCTCATTATCTAAGCTTTTTAAGACATGCTGGGTAAACACCATTCACTATTCCCCTCAGCTACGCTGAGGCTGTCTGGGACCTCCTGTCCATAACCTTAAACTATATTCAATCACATGTAAATTTGGTGTAGCAATTTCTCTGCAAATAAAGATTAACAGCGGCCATTACAGACTTAATAAAGTCTGATACATTTCCACAGTAAAAATCAACAAGCCATTTTGAAGCTAAGACATAATTTAGGCATTAATCAAAAACAATGTCTCAAACTCAACAATACACCTAAGCTTGTTTTTAAAGAAATGTTGGTGTTATGTATTTAAATCAGGCCATTTTGCCAGAAAGATAAAATAACAAAGTGCATTGTCTCTGCATAAGGCTACTGTGACCTGCATAATCATAACAGTACATATCTAGAGTTAATTGATTCTAATCGTTGCAAATAAGAGATCATCATTAAATCTCTGGGCATTTATTAAACTGTTCCAATTAGTAATTAATGACCGGTCATTACCCCACATCAGGCCTTTGTTTATGTGATTTACGTAGGTCTGGATTTGAGTTATTGAGCTGAAATTAGTCACCACAGCCCAGTATGTGTGAAATTAAATAGAGGCCAAACAGATGTGGAGATGTGGGGCCACTGTTGTGTCTTAAGGGGAGCCACTGTGGTGCAAACTCAAACATTTGTGGAGACACATGAAAAAATGTGATTTTTTAAAAGAAAAGCAAGGAATATTAAAATAAAACCACTTATGTCGTATGTGCTGGCTTTGGACGTAAATAATAAGATTACTTGTACAGTTTTAGATTTTGACACTTTAAAAAAACATTTTGTTACTGGTACAAATTGGTTTAAAACTGCTGAAATGATGATGCATTTCTAAAAATATAAGTACTACCAATTAAAAAAAAAAAAAAATTATAATAATAATGCCATAACATTTCCCTTGCAGAAACATTAATCATCCCTCGTATATAGAGTCGAAAAATTCAAAATGCTGAATTAACGAAGATCACAAAATGTCATTCTTTACCAAATTTCAATATCTATACAGTCAGTTTAGACTGTTATTAATATCAATAGCCAGATGATAAATCAGAAGTCAAAATTTTATAATTTTGTACTATGCATACGTGCTACATGTCATTAAAATACATTTAAAGAGTAAATCTGTAAATTACTAACAACAGCATGCATGATTTGCTTTTTTTAGACATTTGCTTTCCTGTTCTGGTAATATTGCTAATGATGCCAATTCAGAATCAGTAGTAAGTGACAAAATTTTAATATAACTTCATAGTTTCCTTAATTCGTTTAAACTGCTTTGTGTCCATCATATAATTTAAATTTGAAGTAAAAAAGCCAGATAAGAGTCTGCTTACCAAAAAAAAAGTCAATAAAAACAGGTTCCCAACTATTTCATTTGGATCAGAAAGTCCAGCTTGCTTATGCACATAATGAGAGTAGGCATAACAGCACATAGGCCTTCCTCACACCTCATTCATATTAACTGTGGTGGTCAGTTACATGTCTGTTCCCCACAAGGACCCTTCACTTCACCCACTCTTGCTTCAGTTAGTAAACTAAAACAAGTATTTTCTTACTGACATAAATTTGTTTTAAAAAAAAGGTGAAAAATTGTAAAAGAAAATATTTTATTTTAATAATATATATAATAAATTACTACATAATAGTTGCAGCCCTAAATGTAACCAGATTACTTGAAAAGCAGGACTTTAGAATGCAAATCACCTGCTGTTTCTTAATGGAGTCTCAAGCTACTGAGAGATATATCCAACTGCTATTAAACTTGAAGTGCAACTGTAATTTCAGTGATAAAGGACTTACCTGTAAATGGGATCCTGCATCACCATCATCTTGCTCTCATCCCAGGTCCATTCTTTTTTCTACAGAGAAAGAGAAGACTGCAGTTAATCTTTTTTCCACAGGGAAAGAGGAATGGATCAAAGAGACTAATACAGTTGTCATATCTTCGAATAACGTCACTTTAAGAGACCTACAATGTCAGCAGCACAAGTGGTCAGATCATTTCAGAACTGTGAAGTGCCAGTCTCAAGTGCACCTTTTTATGGTCACTTAGAGGCTATTAAAACTAATGGATGTTTCGTAGACAGATCACCTGCAGTCAATTTGGAGCTAGTGCATCACTATAATCTGATCTCAGAGGCTCTGTCCGATCTGTTTTAAGTCCATTTTACTATATATATATATATACACACACACACACACACACACACACACACAAACACGCCAAAATATGTTTAATAACACTTTTTAACACACATTTGCTATATCGTATTGCTAATGATCCTGGCCTCTTGCTTATTACTGGTACTGAATAGTGCTCATTGCACCACTGCACTGATGAAACATCTGTGTGGAAACCTGTGGTTTATCATCACAATGTCTAACAATCCACAGCTGTATAAATGACTGGTCAATGCTCACAGTAACCAAGACAATTACACATTTAACAGCATAGACACTGAAACATTTTAGATGTCTGGTTCCCACCACCACCATTATAAATTCTGACTGTGAGTTTCTCTAGTGGTATAATTTCACAATAAGTCACTTGCTGATACAATGGACAATGAGTGCAGAAACTAGGAGGTCTTTTTAACGTTTTGGCTGATCAGAGTATATAAATGTACAATATACAGTGTCTCTGAATTACTGATGACACTTGTACAGTTTGTTCCAGCCAGCAGTTTTATTGGAAAGTCAGATTGTTTTAGAAGTATTTAACCCCTTCACTAATACTTTGCAGAACAACCTTTTGTTTCAACAACAGCTTTAAGTCTGTAGGGATAAGCTTCCATTAGCTTTGCACACTGTCTGGGTGTGTTTTTCACTCATTTCTCCTGGCAGGTTTGGTCCAGGTGTGTTTAAAATCACCCAAATAGTGTTGTAGATTCCTTATTGGATTCAAATGTGGACTCGGTCGCTTAAGAAAATTCACTTTTTGTTGTTTAATCACTACTGGGGTGCTTGGGCCTTGTGCTTGGGATCACTGGGCTGCTGAAAAGGTAATATTGAATCAGACGTTTTCTGGCAGATGGAAGTATGTTGGTATCTCCCTGCCTGCTGTACAATCCGTCCTTAAATTCTAAGACTTCTGGGCCCCACTGAGGAAATGCATTTGAACACCATGAGTGTTCAGGATTAGGATTGTGTTAGTTGAGGAATGGACAGTGTTAAGTGTTAAGTAGGCAAAACACACCATTTTCAATATTGGCCACAAAGTTCCAGTTCTGTCTCACATGACTACAAAACCGTTCCACATTTTGGCTTGGTCATGTCTGGAAAACTGTTATGGCTTCTTTCTAGCCGTGTCTTTCTCTACTTTCAAGTTAAATAATTGGAACTTAAAATGACGTGACATTTAGAAGAATCTATGGTCTTTGATTTCACCATGCAACATGGGAGGTTGATGGCATTACAAAAATATAGCAGACTGAACGCTCTCCACCTGCTCTACTGAATTATAGTTGATTGCTTCCCATCCTGACCAGCCTACACCATGCAGCTCCTATACTGTAATTATTCTCCATGTGGATAGGCATTTACCAGGAAAACACTATGATCATTCTTCACCAGGCTGAATGTGAATGAAAGAGGCCATGCTAATGGCCATCCTCACAGAGCTCATCATTATATGCTAGGTAACTATAAAAAAGAACGAATTATAAAACAATCAGTATATGAAAGACAGGAGGCAAATAGAGAGAGCAGAATGCCTTACCTTTTTCTTTTTGCGCAGTACAACTTTAACCCCATCCACGGAGACCATGATGTTGACTTTTTTCTTCTTGATGTTCTTCACTTTAAATTCATACTGTATGGAAGAGAAAGAAGGGGTGGGGGGGAAATCAATTACTTTCTTTTCGTCCTCTGGGACATGAATATGCCTGCTTTAATTAACTTCAATCTGACAGTGCTAAAAAGAAACCAACTGGTTTGCCTCTGCTAACATCGACCCAGCTCATTTCCAAAGGTGCTAATCTTTTGATGATTAAAATGTGAGGGAGGATGCTCTAGCCTTGACAGTGCCAGGTCTCAGCTACAATATGGCAATTAAAAAAGTAACGGTTTGGCATGTTAAGTACATCAGGGCATATATAAGTAAGACTCTTTCATACAGTGGCTCTAAAGCACCAACTGAAGTATCTCCAGAGGGTTTATTTGCAGCAGGAACATTCTTGAACTGGCCCTGTTTAGCATTAGTATGGCTGTGAGGATGTGTATATAAGACTGGAATTATAAGAAACAGCACAAATACTTCAGGGAAGCAGAAATTAAAAGCAGGCAATAAAAAGAAGCTGCCTGGCTTGAGTAAATAAGAGTTTACGCTAGGGTATAAGGACTCGCGGGAGAGAGAGAGAGAAAAAAAAAGGAGAGAGAATTAATTTAATGAAAGAGCTGCATTTCTTCACAACAATCTTTTCATTCTACACACTGAAAGGGATATAACAATATTTATTCCCCAAGCTGGAATGATCTCTGCCAAACATTTGCCAATAATAAAGCTTTCAAAATGACTTACTGAATGAATGGATTAAAAGCCTCAAAGCTAAAAACTGTTGAAAAGGAGAACTAATCTCTGAACAACAATAACTAGAGTTCATGGACTACAGGAAGCGATGAAGAGATAAATTGTTTTGCATGATCATTTTTCAAGACTAATATAAACAAGGCTCTTTCTTTTGTACCAGTCAATCTGATTAGCATAGGTCTTGTCTATTTAAACTTGGGAAAGGCATGAAAGAGAGACAATTCTCACTTTTAACACAGTTTTCAATCAACAGAGAACAACAGCTACAGAAAACAGCTCCCTCTCAAAAACATGTTGTGCTTGCTGTTGCCAGGTGCACCAGGGCGCCAACATTAGCCAGGTGACGCCACTTGTTTGCCGCTCCATCCCAATCCTCCCCATTATCTGTGATGATGCCTCCCTAATTGAGTTTATTTTAGTCACCTGCGTGGCATTTCTTACGCTACAGCAGGTGCTCAATGCAGTTCTGCTGCGCCCAGCATCCTGAACGGACAGAACACGGAAAACAGAGATGCTAATAAAGGGATCTGTTTCTATTTGCAAAGGTCACTTCTGTGTGGCGCGCTCTATCCAATAATAAGATGGCAATTATCCTAACGGTCAAACTATTACGTCATCATATGAATACTGAACACTAGGGGTGTACCGGTACGAGCTGTCAGGATTATCAACATGCTTTCTGAAAAAATCTGTGTGCCTCAGATTGGTTTGTCTGACCCAGACGTCTCACAAAACAGGCCCTAAAAATGACAACCTGACAACAAAAATGACAACCAACTAAAATGTAAGGGAGACTTAAGGGAATTATGAGCTGATGCTAATAAATGTTTTTTATATACAAGTAAAAATCAACAAAAATGGAGATAAATGTTTTTCTTTGGACAACGACGCTATTATAAAAAAACTAAATGTGGCCTGTGGTAAAGTTATAAACCACAAATTGTAAAAAATGCCATATTCAAGTTTACTAAATGTAGATGATCTCTAACTTGCTTTTACTTAAAAAATCAAACTTTTGTACATCTCTTAACATACTGTTCAATGACAATACACAAATATTTATAAAATGTAAAAATTGTCACTATGTCTAGCGGGATGTATTTTGTTTTTAAAGAATTTAATGTGCGTCAATGTTAAACAAATATTAAAAGACATCATTTTAAATATCTGTATCTAACTAATGTTTACATTTGGCATTTCAAGCCATTAGCTAATGACATATTTACTGTAGTCTGGAAGAGCAGAACATTTGAATGATGTCGAGTCAAAGAGCTAAAATATCTGCATTTTATTCATTTTACCGCATGCCTGTCAGACTTATTGGTCCTATACCTTTCAGACTATTACAGCACATATTGTACATTTTCCTCATTTATATACATACGTATCTTTCTTATTTAGTACTTAGTATTTATACTGCAGTTGTTAATAATTGACGTCCAGGAGCTAGTGCACAGTAGAAACTTCACTGTACAGTGTAACTGTCTGTTTCTCTGTGCTTATGAAAATAAGCGCTTAAATCTTGAATCTCAACTTTCTACAGAAATCTTAAAACTGTGTCTCTTCAGAATGCTAATCCAGGTAGATGTAGTCCATATTTCTATGTATTATAAATGCTTATGTATTTGCATGGGCAGACACATACACAAAACAGATCAGATATTGCGATTGATCCATCACTCCCACATTTGCACTCACAATCTCGGTCTGAAGAGCTGAAGCAATGCCAGAGTCAGATCTTTCAACTATCTTGATCCCCAATTCCCCACATCGGTGCATTTCAGTCTGAAGAACTCAAGGTAGGAGTAAGATCGTTATACTACCTTTATAGGCTTATATGCCTGTCACAGCATAGCACATATCATTATGCCACACGACCAGCATTTTAAAACAGCCCATTTTCGCTCATACCATCCTATTACACAGCAAAAACAGTCAGATATTGACCATAAACCCCTTTCTTTCTGCAAATCAGATTATATATTGTATCTACTGTATCTACTTTATCTACTGCACATTTACCTGCATTGTTTGTCAAATGCTTTTGAATGTCCTTCATTGATATCATTATTTCTGAGTTCCCAATAATGAGGATTTGTTGAAAACTGAACAAAGAGGGGAATTGAGTTTAACCTGCAAAGTCACGGTGACCTTCTGACACATGACCATCATTAGCTATGAGAACCAGAAAGTATAATCTGACCAAAATGCTTTTTTTCCCCCAAGGTCAGAGCCACAGTAAAGATCTTCAAACAATAGACAGTGCAGCAGGCTGCACAAAATAAGTCCATGGAATGTAATTGCACAGCGACTCAAAAGTGATTCAGTGGCTCACTGTTAACATACTGAGAAACTGCATCTTAAAATAATGCATACTATTACACCATTGTACAACCAGCTGTTACAGAACAGTCAAACAATTATATAATAATACAATAAATTATGAGGTCAAAGCCAATCAAGCCCATTTGTTTGATGAGTGTTTATTTAGTGTGGTCATTTATGACACCTCATAGAAAATAGAGTTCACTGGGGAAAAAAATGGTCACAAAACTGTGTGAAATGTTATGAAACATTAATTTTACTGCATGAGAATTGATTGATTTATCCTCTTTACTGTCTGTGTGTGTGTGTGTGTATTGGGAGTGTGAGATCAAAAGATGCAGGCTATACATGCATACTTTCTATATCCAATTTGTCTCAATAAATGTCAGGCTCATCATGCTCATTTCAATAGACTACATTCAGCAGTGCCATGGCTACAACTGACAAGTAGCATTCCTGAACATGGCGACATTCACCCAGGCTGCTGTTAAGACTGTAACTTCGAAGGCTTCACAGCGATGAGAAGAATCTATGAAGCCCTGAGGCTAATCTTTTCTATTATCCCCTTACCAGCAAACCACTTGTGTCTTAGGCAGACAACTGTGTCACATGCATCGATGCAAAGGGCTTTTAGGCATTACACCAGAGAAATGACATGAATAACACTTTCTGGATATTTAAAGGTAACAGATGTCATGTTGCTTTTTCATTTAACACACGTCTGGTGCCATTCTCTACCAATCCAGACAGTGACTGACGTCCAAGCAGACAATGTGTCAGCACATTCTTATTGGGTGTCGTGTATCTTGGTGATGACAACTGCTGGCTAACAAGGAGCTGCTGCTGTTCAAGAGACAAGCTCCTACAGCAATAAGACATAATAAGTAATGGTGAGGAGTAATGCTGGCCGATGGGCAGTCTATTAGTATACACAAATAGGGACGTGCACTGTGGCTAATTTTGATATTCTGGTGTCTAAGAGAGTTAATCAGCAGATATCAGGATAAAAAAGCAGAGAAAAACAGAAAAAAATGGACTTCAGCCAAAATTAGCATCAGTCTGTAGGCTTACTTTTTAGATGGCAGCACTGGAAGTTAAAATATAAGAACATGTTTTATTATTCAAAAATATCCAAGAAAAATTTGATATGTTTTCTTGTCAGATAAGCAAAGCAAGCTGTCTACAGAGGAGCTAACGAGCTAGATCTAACCAGTACAACATTCGATGCTGATGAGGACTTTGTTTCCACACACAGCTGTAACATCCTCAGTGAACTATGTGCCAATATGTTTCTTTGTTAGAGGAACATACACAGATGAGCCAAAACATTTTGATTGTTTACAGATGAAGCAATTATCTCTTTAACAATGGAGCACTTGTAGTTGATCTGTTGTATGCAAGGGAATTGGGTAGGTGTGAACACATGGGTACCTTTTGACGGGGTTATAGTGTCTCTGAAAAAGCAGGGCTTGTAGGGTGTAAGTAATGTTGAGTACTTACTGACAAGAGTCTGGAAAGGGTATAACTATAAACCAGAGAGGATGTCACCCATCCAAGGCTCATCAACAAATGCTATCTAGCCTTGTCAGCACAAACACAAGTCGGTTGGCACAAGCCTTAGACATTTAAAGTGACGGTAGTATGTTAACTTGCCTGATGGGTAGTGGGTAACATCATGTGATGTGCACAACCTTTTGTGGTAGGTTTGAAAGAGTTGATCAGTTTCCAATCGCAGGAGCTGAAATTTCTTTTCAATTAAAGCCACATCATCAAAAAATGCTGCCGTTTTAGGTGGGGAAAGTTAGCCTTATAACAGACCTAAGCAACTGCCTAAAGATATTTTAGACTAAACAAGATCCATCCAAACCTCCATGTGTTGTAACATTACAACCACAACTTACTATCAGTCTGACACACTACATTCAGGTGTCAAGCTTTAATCTAGAAATAATCATTTAAATGCCAGTTACAACAAGAAAATCACAATCAGATATTTTTCCCATCATGCACAAACATCACGAGTCATTAAAACTCAATGCCAATTACTTTTCTCATCAGTATAATTGTGGAGGTTTAGCTATTGTCGGGGCCCTAAAATATGACAGTAAAGAGTAACTTTAAAACAGTTCTAATGCCAAATGCAAAAGTCTCAGTTCACTACACAGCAAACACTACAATATGTCTGCTGCATTCTCTATAGCAGCAAATTTGCTGTGTTACAGCTCAGGTTAACCAACCGCACCATCATGAAAACAAATCTTTCCAAGTTGCCACGAATCAAATTAATACCATCTCCCCGACAAAGGCGATGAAAGTGTAAATCGAGCACATAATAAAAGCGGCTGATGGAGCTCGAAGAGACGGGAGATTTTTTCTGTGTCCATGGCTACTAAGGACACAATAGCGGATGCCGTTTCCATAGCGACCCATTGAGCCATCCCTAAGACATCCAGCAGAACTATAGCAAAGGAGAACAATTTGTTGAAAATTGAGTTCATTTGATCAAATGAAATCCTCCACAAACTCTCTCTCATTTTGATTTAGGAAAGCATTTTGTGAAGCACATGGCTTTAAATAAGGTGCATGAAGCGGAATCAATGCAATCAATCTTTTTAAGAGGCAAACCAAACAGCACAGCGTTCAAATTGTATATATGGGGTTGAGAGGAAAAACTATGGCATTGAGAATTTTGTCTACTTTCAAAAGTGGCTGAGAATAAATCTTTCTTTTAGATCAAATCTGCACCTCATCTTATTTCTCCATTTACAGCTTCACCTTGAAGATGGTATTCAATAATATCTGTATCACCCAAACAAAATCACAGAAGAAAACGATAAAATAGTGAGAAAAGCCTGATAGATTCCCTCAGGCAAACACTAAATAAATAAACATGTAAAATTATGAAAAAAGTCTTGCAGTGATTTTGATCAAAATCCCCTCCCACCAATTCCATTATAAACTTGAAAGTATTGGCTTTTGGCTTATTTCTACAAAAAGAGTATTTTAACTCTTAATTCAGAACTGAGCAATGAAGGTTTCTAAAATAAGTGCCTAATAGTAACCCATTATCTTATTGAAGTCATCCACTCCAAATAGAAACAAAGTTAAACAAAGAATATATAAAAGACACAACAATAAAAGACTAACACTTCTGGCCTACTGTGAGCATATGAATTAACACACGTTACTAACTTTCTTATTTCATTTCAGTGATATTTCAGCTTCTTGTGGTGCGGATAATATCTGAGAAGCCAATCGAAAGGTGACAGATTAATGAATCCACCTTTTCTCTATTCTCATCTGCCTTTCTAGAAAGAAGGCTCCAACTGTGGAATCCGATTTTCTTGTTTGTTTACTGACCTGTTGTGTGTGTGTACCTATTCCATTATGAGTATGCATTATAGCTGCATAAGGACAGTACACATTAATCAGCCTGAAGGTAAATATGGGAGAGCGCTGGCCAATATTCAACTGCAATCCCAGAGTGTCAAAAGTTAAACAAATAAACAAACAAGCTGCCAAGGATGTTCTTTTAATATATAATTATTAATGCTGTCTAAGTTAACTTGTTTATAGTAAACACAATAAATTATTAATACCAGTGTAATGCTGTTAATGCATTTTAGCCATCATTTCAGGTTGAACTCCTGCTGCTTCTGACTTTTTAACTGCGAATAAATAAACTGGAAAAAGCACCTAACCCTGCTCTCAACCAATGACAATTATTAGTGAGTTACTGCAAATAATAAATCCATTCTCAATATTTTGTCCACTCTTAAACAAAAACAAAATTCTTAGATTTATAAATGGGAACGCTTTCTTTAGATTCAAAAACAGACAAAATGATAAACTATACAAAATAATGTAATTATTATTAATTATCTGAATTGGTTAAATAATTACACAACTCCTTACTACAGAGCTAACTCTGTAGCATCTGGATACTAGTTTTTTACGGGTAGTAAGAACCAGGACCAGGACCACAGAGGTTTTTATAAACGCACCAATTATTACTGTGATTCTATTTACACTTGTAGCGTCTGATAAATGAGGTCACTTCAATCCAGTTGATCTGAAAAGATCAACACTATCTGCTGTCATAACAGAACACATCATCAGTCTTTTTTGAAGATGTTTATCAGCAAGCGTAAGGTTGCCGGACTAAGGATGCATGACAAAAAATAATCTGTCTACCCTTCAGAGTCTAGCGTTTATAAGACAAAGAGGAAGATAACATTTCCACAGAGAAGCCGTTACACAATATGATTTACACCAGGGCCTTTTATAAGTGAAACATAAACCAGCGGTCACACATTCTCATAAATGACCAACGTTATCACCACATGAAACCCTGTCCTTGTTCTCCACAAAAGCAGGCTACTGAAAGAACTGAGGAGGCTACCTTCAGTCGTAATATTCATCGCACTTCTAAAATGACACAGTACATGATTTGGAGAGATTTTGGATTCCCAGAGAGTTAAAAAGAAAAGCGTCATTAAAACAGTCTCTGCGATATTAAATCTGTCACTGCTGCTGTGAAATGTGAGAGCGAGGTGGCGTAGATGTTTAGGGCTGGTTTTTAATTGACTGCATGGGAGATCTGAGAATCAGCATGATAACCACTGCCATCTCTCTCTCCCCTGGGATGGAGAAAGCAGACTGTTCTATTATCAAGGCTGAACAGTCTTACTAGGAAATTTCCCACTGACACAATGGTAAAAGACGAGCCCCTCGAGGCCACAGAGCAAGCACTTTTTCCATGATCAAAACGTAGCTGCTGCAATCGAAATAATACCTGGATCGTGCTGATAATGAGCAGTGACACGTCAAATATCTGCACTGCCCTTCATATCATTTTCACAGCTGTGAGAGACCTGGTATTCTGTCAGGAAAATACACCCGAAACGCTGTGTACTGGGTAGGGAAAAGTGGGAAGAACAACATTCCACTGTCAGCACAACAGAGCCACTCCAAGGAGACACCAGCTGGATTCAAATCAAGCACTCACGCCCACCACACTCAATCATGGGCGCCACAGCTAGAGGCAATCTTTGTGGGTACAGCTTAGGAATATAAATAACAAATCTATAAATAAAAAATTTGCTGTCATTTTAGTTATCATCTCCAATCGCTGGATTATTATTATAGTGCATTTTACCAATATGCACACCAAAGAGCAGGCCTGATCAAAGCTGCCTAATGAACAACACTAATACTCTTCTGCCTGCCTACTTCTTTTTACTGGTCAGTTTACAACATTAACATGCTGGAGTTTCAAATACAAGCACAACATATTCACAGTGACTGCTGTCCATATGCATGCATGAATGAAAACTCCCTAAGAGCAAGAGGAAGAAACCTCGAGGGGAACCAAGACCAAAGGAGGAACCATGAAAAATTAATCCCTTTTCTGACCAACACCAGCAGGACCAGCACAAAAGCAATATTAAAAAAGCACAAGATTTACAATAATATATTTCTTTTTTTTTTATTTAAATCTTGTGTGTATATATAAAAAAAGCAACTTACCCGATAACTCTTACACTAGCATCGAGTCCTATTAGAGTAGAACAGCGGATAAAAATCAGTCACTCTTACCAGTGACTGTCACACGCCTACAAAAATGATCTATTAAGTACTGATCTAAAGCAAAGAAACTGCAGCCGACTGGACCCGTGTGACCCCTCTATATTCACTAGAAAAACTGTGCATGGTTGAATGAATGAATAGAGAAGAATGGAAAATGACTACTGGATGCCATTTCGTCTCCTTGAAATCAAGGCAAGGGCTACAATAAGCTTCTTGATCAAAAGGTCAAACCCATGAAGATGTCTGTGAATTCTCTCAAATGTGAAAGTATTTTGGAAAGGTTACGGAGCCAAAACCCCAGAGGGAGAAATTACAACAATTATGAAAATATCTATTTCAGACCAGATAATTTCTCTGGTTGTTGTAACCTCACATTCACACCATTTCTCTGAGACCAGAACTGGAGAAAAGTGTAGTGTCCTTGGTACATTTAGTTTGAAGCACATGAGTCAATCTAGTCAGAGTTCATATACTCTTTTCAGAGTTTTCTGCCTCAGGAAGAAAGCTTTCTTAAGTTTGTCCCGATAAACTTTTAATCAGTTCAGTCCATTTCCTTTGAGAAAAAAAAACAAACAAAACATGCAACAGCTTCTGCAGAATGAAACATGGAACATACTGTTCCACGTATGAAAGGTGTATCTCATGTGTGGCTTCACGTTGGACTAAAAACCAAAAGAATGTGTTTTCAAAAGAGTTGATACAAATTGCCTATTAAAAAAGAGACTTGGTGGACTAATCTACTATTTAGGATTTAAATTTTTAACACGTTGCTAAAAATGTGAAATTTTAAAAGCAAGAAAACGCGATGGTTTCCCAAAGGCTCAAAGGTTCTTCTGCTATAACATTTTGGATGGATGGACAAATGGATGGATGGACACTTTATTGATCCTGAAGAAAATTTAGCAAGCGGGTGTAGAATATCTACTAATGTTGCTGAAAACTGGCAGATATGCATATCGATATAGTGACGAAACACAGACAACCAATATTGGTCTATCCAGTGTTCTATATCATTGTATCATATTACAAAGTGACAGTTGTATCATGCCGCAGATCAGCAGCAGTTAGATAATACCCAACCCACCTGACTATGACTGTTCTCACTGACTTCACACCTCAACTTGAAAAAAGGATCGAACAATACGTTAATGAAGAAATGCAGGAATAAGGTATGAGATGCTGATTTAGGAAATGTCTAAATAACAGAGAGACCTACATAAGAAAACCTCAGCAAGAGAGACACCGTTCTTTTAACTGATGAAACAGTGTTCACATTTTCCTGGCTGGAGAAAGTATGTTTTTCCTGTAGATGTATATGTCTCAACCCCAGATGGTTGTAAGTTGTGTTCTTATGTTTTAAGTTTATCTAAAAGACTTGAGGGAGAATCTCTCATTACACAAGACTATAAAGGCTAAATGAAATGACAGATCTACAAGGCAATGCAGCAAAACAGGTCGATGAAGGAAAATCAATCTTACAATGTATGCAAGAGATATAATTTATTAAACACACCAAACTTCATCTTTACATGCAGTCATCTGTTGCAATGATTCCCCTGACCAACCCTTTTCAACTGAAGGTAGCATTTTGCCTGAGGGGAAACTTTTTAAAAACTTATGAAGAAATGATGTTAAAATGCTTTCCAAATTTCACACATGCTTAGCATACTATTCCAGATAAAGGGGTACTGCTCTTATGAATACTAGGAACTAAGATGGAGGAAAGACAACATGTCTGATATGTCATGTCTTTCTCCGGAAAACTGAGCCGATTTTAGCTTATGAAGTTATAAGGATTACAAGGATTGTTTTTCTACTTGGTAGGCAATCAGAACTGAGGTGATTTATATAAATCAGTTGTAAAGACACAGTAACTGACAGCTTGTTTAACTCTGAGGGATAGTTGGAAAACTCTCATACAAAAGTAGTGTTAGCTGTTTTTGGTAAAGTGAGGTCTACACAGAAACTGATTCTGTATAATAGACAACTGCAGGATATGGGTCTATTAAACCAAATATGTTTTTGTATGGTACTACTCTAGTTTCTGTCCTGGTGAATATCCTCACCACATCAGGATCAGGCGTATCCGTCTGATCATTCGAGTTTCAGCTGAGGAGCAGTGTTTGGAATGAGCCTTAAAAAAGGTCGCTGAGAAGATGAGTGGATCTTTTTGATATGTACTGAGACAAAAGGGCTTAGGTGACTTCAAAATCACCTGTTCTCATATGAGTCACACCATCTATGATCCATCTTTTGTGACTCATGTGCTGTCTATAGACTGTCTCCTTTTTTTTCTGTTCCTTCCATTCTGTTACCCCGAACCCATAAACACGGTTTCAATGTCAAAAAGCAGCTTCAGTTAAAAAAGAAAATTCAATAATTATTTGCAGTTATTTGGAGCCAAATATTTTCATCTAGTGACTTGTCCATGCATCCAGCACAAGCAGTGAGGATGTTCAAGATTTACAATTAATGAGCACAGGAATTCCACCTGTAGATGTTGCACATTTACAGCCACTGATTGTGTGCTGGTTCTATGTAGATCATGCCAGTTGGTCTTGCTGTTATGTGAACATCTCTAAATCTATTGTTCAGAATTTGGAGAGTAACAGCATAATGTATCATATTTTATAGTTGAGATAATTTAGTCGACATGGCACATTTAACATGCAGGAACAAATAGGCAAACTCACTTTAATACTGTTTGTATTACGTGAGGTGTGGTAAAATATTAAAAACCCAGCTAACATTGCAGGCAGACCCATTTGTCCTCCTGACACTATGTTGATCAGGTTTCGCTATATTGGAAAAGCACAGCTTTTGTTTAGTGTTTATAAGAATGGCTCAGGGAAAAGATCTGATTTGCACAATTTTCCACTTGTCCCAAATGTAGTCCATCAGCCTAGACATGTTAAGTGTCTAAGTTTTTCTACTTTAAAAGGTAACATATTATACCCCATTCCACAAGTTAACACAGATCCCTGGGGCCATAATGAAACGTCTGTAACATACTTGTGGTCAAACTGTCACAGGGATCAAGCAGCACAGCACCTTTCTACCACCAGTTCAGTACGACCCTTTAAAGTGCCTGTTCCTTCAAATGATACAGAGCAACTGCTCAATTCGCGCCTCATCCACGGGGTGGGCCAACACCTTTACACATTTACTCACTGTACTGTCACATTATACTTGTGTTGACCTGATGAAGCTCATCTTACAGACACACAACTAACTAATAGTGCTAATGTTTCTGTGGATCCTGTAACAAGTAAAGCCAGAACATTTGAGAACATCATAAATCAAATATTTCCTGAACCGTTAACATTAGCTAGTATTTAATGGCCTTAATGACTAACGTTGATTATATTTAGAATATACATATACATTTCTCTTGTCTTCAGTTTTGCCACAGACAGTTTTCTTATTTGGGAAAGGTTTTGTAGTCAGTGCTGTGTGGCACTGACCCAGGTTAGTAATTTAGTCAGACACATGAGACTGATGTTGTCTTCCTGTTCACCAGGTTTTTTTTTTTTCCAGTTTTCTTATTCCACCTTAAATGGTGCAGCCAGCATGCAACTGCTGCACAATTTAAGGGGGAACGAGAATACAACTAAGAAGCTGCACACATGCAGGTTATCGGTAATAGCAACTGGGATGTTTTCATCAAAAACAATCATTATCCAATCAGGTGCAGCCAACATAGGAGGAGTGCCCATATTAACTTTTAGTTTCCACATAGTGCTAATGGCCCCAGTGCTTGTGAGAGAAAAATGGCCATTTTGAAGTCATGGGCAGAGCTACCCCAGATGGGTGTGATATTAATACATGACCTCACGTTTGATGCAAGAAGTGGAGCCATTTGCATTCATTATCAAACGGATAGTTGCACATGCTCGGCTGCTCATATGACGTAAGTAAAGGAGAGCCTTAAAGCTGTATCTGACTGACCCAAAGAGCCACGGTTGCAGATAATCAGTGAGCAGTGATGCCCTCCATGACTCATCCTGTTAGTGCCAGCACCTTTTGCAGACAGCTGCACAACGCAGGACTACATGTATGCGACCTTTGCAACAAATTTATAAATCGTTCCACTTAGAATACCAGTACATTTTCTTACATCACATCCGCCGCCTCTCCAGCTGCAAGCTGTCCAAAATTTCCAAGGCAGATTTGCAAACACCCAGGCCCTACTTACTAAGTGTTAGAAGCTGTTAGTTCCTCTGAAAGGCAACAGCTGACAGAAACATCCCCAAATGGCCCGATACTGCCATTCAACCCTCTTCATCCTCTCTTTCCACCTCCTGCCTCATCAAGGCCCTGACACCAGGCTGCAGACGAGGCAGGAAGTCAGCGATGCAACTCTACAAAAGAAAAACCTGTGTAATTGGAGCGCTTTTCAAAGACACTTCTGCTGTGTGTGAGTAATGTATCAAAGCAGTCAGCAAGAAGGATTTATGCTTCTTCTAAAGCGTGCAGGAGCTCTTGACACTGAGCCAAAACTCAAGAAAAGAGACGTGGGTACACAAGCATATTAAACACATGCATATCTACAAGGCTCACGTTAAGACAGGCTATTCATTTTTATCCAAATTACCAATCTGTCTAAAACTTGGCAACAACAATCCTCTCTTTAGACATTATTAATTCATTCACACATCCGGCAAAGAGGAATTATATCAAACTATAGTTAAACATGTACATATTAGCCCATTTTTCCCTAGCTGTGATAACACAGCTAAATCTGGCCAATTTAACAGAAAAAACATCCGGAAGGCCTAGACTGAGACGCCTGGATAAAGCTTAAGCCTGTAGAAGCACATACAAGTATAACTTTAATGAACCGCATGCTCTGTTTTGAGGACCTGTGTGTCTCTGCCTGCAGAGCTCCATGAAGGCCATACTGCTCACGTCTCCACATCTCCTTCTGTTATTGTACAGAGTTTCTCTTGTGGTCACCATGGCTACTGCAGAAAGCCTCATTGTAACCATCAGGATTTAATTCCCATCAGCCCATATTTGCATATTATCAAGTATGAAGATGAATAGTATGTAGAGCAGATGAATGATATTTCATGTTTCAGTCCCAGTCAGGAAATTGCCAATCCAGCACCATAGCCACTGCAGACTAGCGCAGCATTCTGAACACTAAATAAACAGCAGCAGCAGCTCATTGCCAATGTCCGTGTAGTTTCGATGAAAGTTGTTCTGATTTCCCAAAGTACCAAATTTTCTACCAGTTTATCAGCTTGCTTTGCTATCTTGGCTCATTACTTCTCCTGCTCATGCAGTAAGGCACTTTGGTCACTTCTGCTAACAGCAGGCTCCACTGTGGGAAACAGTCATTCTAGCCTCTTCAGCTTGTCCAGCCCTGAATAACAGTAATCATTTCTGTCACATCTGTAGCCAAAAGAAACCTCTACAGTGTATACCTATTAAATACCCAGCTTCAAAAGGAAACGTACCTCTGGTTACCTACATGACTTCTTGTTTTGCTAGCTGCCATTACTTTCTTTCCTCAAGGCCATACCTTATTAAATTCATCAACACCTGGCATGCAAACACATCCAGATTGGGAATCTTATCTGCATTCCTATGAAAATGTGTTTAAAGACAGGTGCTGTCATGCTTTATTAATTAGCAGAGTATGTTCAGGTCAGTATACAATCAGCTAAACAAAGCACTCTGGTAACGCTTTGTAGAAACTTAATATCATATAATATATTTGGCCTAATTGTGATATGTCATAAAAACTGCATAAAATGGGATAATAGTGATTAAAATATTATGAGGTTATGTATTAAATTAAAGGCAACTGATTTAGAAAAGGATCCCCTGCCAATGAAATGTACAACTACAGCAAATATCATACGCTAGTGCGCAGGTCGATGAAATTAATGAATTGCCTTTAGTGAGAAGTGCTGAACCTACAAACTGAGGATTTTTTTCGCTTATCTTACTGGTGAAAAACTTGGACAGCTATTCTCAAGCATGACTGCCAGCAAGGAATCCAGAAAATGATGAAGGGATTACTGAGAGGTTCTGCCTGGGACAGAAAACTGGTGACAAGAGACGGCTGACAGGACGAGGTATATTGTAGGAATATTACCTAGTGCCGTTAATTTAGTTACAAAGCATGAAATAAAAAATAATAGCAAATGAAAAGTAGCTAACAGTTGTGTTTACAGTGTTTCACACGGATGCTTTTCAAACATATTAACAGTGTCCATTTGTCAGATCCTACATGCTTTCTCTCCATTAGTTTGATCACTTTCGGGATAACATGACAAACCACATTTCAACATCTTCCCAGTATAAGTTTGCAATAAGGCTAGAAAAAAATTGTAACATAAGAAATGTGGCTCATCAGAGCTCAATTTTCTTTACAACTGTTGATGCAGAAGATCTTGCCTAAGGCTGAGGGACTAATTATATTTCTACCGAAAAGGCAAATTACATATAATATTTTCATTAGGTATTATATTTAGCAATATAATTTGCTATAGTAATTATTGATTAGGGCTGGACTATATGACAATAGACTAGAACATGTTTCCATATAGAGAGAGTAAGTCAGACAGGATTTAGCTAGGACAACACAGTTTGCCAAATATTGAATAAAAATGACTGTGAACACATTCCTATATTCTCAGTTTCAACTGATCAGATGTCTAAAGAAATGCGGTGACCTATCAAGTATCTTGAACATTTTTGCATATTTCTCGATAACTTTTAGAAAAGTGTCTACAGTGTGTGCTAAAGTAAGGGGAAATTTAACGGTCCGGAGCAAACAACCACTTATGTGTACGTGACAGCACTTAATTAAATAAGTGCCCTCAAGCCTGTAAATATGCTGGTCTTTATGGCCAAAGAAAACAGGCCTGTCATTTAAATCCCACTTACACAGCCCTATTAAGTCTCAGTTGTCACCATATCAGTTGCAGTTATCTAGTAAGTCAGCGAACTCCACTAACACAATCTTTATAAAAGTCATTTCAAAACCAGCTCCACATTATTTTACAGACAGCATCTTTTCCATTTTACTGAAACCTGTCAGATGGTAAAGTGTAAAATCGTTAGATAAATTTTATGCCCATCTATTACATTTATAATATAGGCTTTTATATGTTGCTATATAAAAGAGCTTGAACAAGACAGGACAGCTGAAATAAATATGATTTGGGACTCTGTTCTGTAGCAGATGTATAGAACACTTATTTCTCTGGCAATGTTGCTAATCAACGTATAATGTATTACTCACGAAAATAATGAAAGCATGTTCTAAATGTCTGCGCTACCCAGCAAAGTCATTTGGAACTACAAACACTGGGCTGCAAATTCCTCAGGGACCAAGCATGGGCAACAGTGGAGCAGATAACACAAATGTTACTACACTAAACTATTAGCTGTTACTACAGTTCTGCTGGTAACCTCCAACATCCAATGCATATAAAATAGTTGCAAAATCATCTTTTTACCTCCCCTTTTAATTAGGTGCACTTATTCATTAGGAATATGTTTTCATGTAAGCAAACATTCTTTCTGGCACTGTGGCGACTGTGGTTATATTCAAAATCTGCAGCCATATTCAGCCATTCATTGTCTTACAAACTTAGCAGTATTCTGTAAAAATGTGACAAAATAAATAAAGAGAAAGACACATGCCCTCATTTGTTAAAAATAGGCTACCATTCATTCATTTAATTTCTGGTAAAATATGCATAATAAAGTGGAAAAAAGGACTTAAAAAATAGACAAAACAACAGATCACAGACAAACAAAAACAGTATTTAAAACTTTTGTCTTTGAGAGAGAAAGAAAGACAGAAAGAAATTTAGGCTCCACTCCTGCTTCACATATGAAAACATCCACAGGTGTTTCTGTCCACCCCTTCACTGGATATAGACAACTGAATGCTGCGGGTATGAAAAGATGCAGCTGTGAAGACGCTGCTGCTGTGTAAAGAAAATAAGACATAAAATAAAGGAAAACTGTTCATTAAAACACCAGTCACCAGCTGCTGGTGCAACATGGACTGACCACCCCAGACATCAACATCAGTGAGTGTGTTTACATGCAGTGAATAATCCAATAACTGCAGAAAATCCGTTCAATGTGCTTATATGCACTTAAGTAATCAGATAATGGGAAACTTCAAGTCTACATGAGTCACGCAGTAATCAGATTTCTACTTTGCGACTGACCAACAAACTCACAGAAGAAGACATGACGTAAAGATAATGCAAAACTTCATGCCACAGGTTTTTTTGAGACATCAAGTCACTTTAGTGGAAAATATGAACATACATCACCTAGAAGATCAAGAATATTGAAGTCCTTCCTTTTGTCCAACATGTAGTTGGTTTCAGCATCGCTACAAAAGCACTGAGGTTGCTGTGTTAAGCGTTTCCGGTCTGGTTTTCCACATGCACAGACTAATCCAAATGTCATCCAGGTGAGAGTATACATGCGATATCTGATTACCGAGCTCACATTCAGCCTTCTTAATCAGCTTTCTGGACCTCTATCTAATCGAAGAAGTCAGAGTTTGTAATTTACATGCTTACTTGAACAATCAGATATACCTGGATTTTTGAATGCATGTAAAGGTACTCTGCGTGTGTTTATGGGACTCTAAGACTGAACTGGAAGTACAGAAATTCACAACTTTTGACAACAAGTTGTTAAGGCTGAGAAGTGAGAGAGTAACCATAGGCTGTAGAAAAATAGTTCAAAGAGCATTTAAAGCTACAACACTCAATTAGCTTTCATCAAGTCAAATTGCAGGACTTCATTCTCACTTGGCCAGCTCACTGACTTCTTTCTATGCTTTAAGGCAACAGTTTAAGGCAACTACAACATTTCCTGAGTCGCTGTTCACTGTTAGATTGATGCCATGTAACACAACAATGAAACATGTTCTAAAAGCACTGTTCCTCTGTTCTTTATTAGAATGTTTCTCAGGTCCACTAGGGTAAGCTCTGCTTCTCGCTCCCTACAACACTGATTACCACTTCAAAACTCACACATCAATACTGTATGTGTGTGTGTACACATATACACACACAATAATTTGAAAGTATCTAAACAAAAAGTTATTTTAAATGACAGATATTTAGGTTATGCATATTTCTAAATGGCTTGTTAATAGTTTCATGCTGCTTGTCTGAAATATGTGCTTTGTACATCATATTGTATAGCTGAAGCCATTGTTCAAACGCTTACAATAAGGGCCAAGACCAGTAAAGTGAAGTCACTGAGCCCTTTATCCCCTTCCTTCCTTCCTGACTGGTCTGATGGCCTATCCCTGCTAGGCTGACGCTGTATATTACACACACACACATACACACACACACACACCTTTCCTCAGCTTGCTTTGGCTTGTTTCATTGTTTTTCCACTTCCTCTCCTCGTCAAACGTTCCTGCAACAGCTCCCCATATTCTAACCCCTTAAGAGTACAGCACTAGCAGATGGGCTGGGGGTTGGGCAACATGACTCTGAAGAGGAGCATGTTACTCTTTCATTCCCCCAGTTTGTGTTAAATCTGAGAGCATCTGCTAATGCAATTACTCTATCAAAAAAGCAGGGCTTTGCCTGTCCTTTAGCTTCTTTGAGCTGATGTCTGGGTTATCATTCAAAGCTAATTAAAGAGATCAGGCACTCTGCCTGTCTCAGAGCATTAATGTGCCAAAATAAGCTACAGCCACCCACGAAACAAGGGTCTGACAGACTATTTCCTGAAGTTATACAGAAGTGCAATCTAAATCAAACATATAAGAATAAGGGTAAATCTAACCAATGTGTATAGTCATAAGTTGGAGGACTTTTTGTGAAGAGTCTGAGAGGCTGGAATGCAAATATGGACTGTAAAAAAAAAAACAATAAAAAAAATAACCTTCAGCCTGTAGGAATTCAGGGTCAGTATAATCTTTGATGCAGTTTTTGATACTGATATTTTAACGTCTTGCTGTTACAGAGCTCTAATAATAAACTGTATGTAAAGATGAATCTTGTTACACTCTGTAAGGTGTTATACACACTCATCCCAGAAGGAAGTGTTGGATTGCAATGCTATTTGGAAGGAAGATAAAAGTTACCAAGAACAATAAATGATGACACATTTAGACCGACAACACTTCTGTCTTTGGGGGCGCTGACGTGGTGTTAAGGGCAATCGTCCCAACAGCCTGTATGCACGTAGACCTGCATCCTGCAGCCGTCTGCCAATGGTACTGGCACTATGGAGGGCACCACTACTCACTGAATGTCCAACATAAAAACTGTTGTGTCAGTCAGGCACAATGATAAGGCCTATCCTTGCTTATGTTACATGCATGGCAATGTCTTACAATGTCCAACCTACCCACCATGTTTCATTCCTGTTGGTTCTTTCCTTCTGGGGGCAGCTATCCAAACTTCATCATTTATTGTTCCTGGTACCATTTATCTGCCTTTCAAATAGCATTGCATGCTGACACTTTCTTCTGGGTGCAACTATTGTTTTTGACAAACAACATCTTTTTTAAACAACATCCAATGAGAGGTCTTTTTAAGGGTGTATCACAAATACACCGTTACATTTACAAACTTTTTTTTAGAAAAATTAACATTATTAACATTAACAACTATGTTAACTACAATTACAATGTTAACAACAAAAGAAATCAGGCAAGGAAGGCGACCAAGCATTTATAAGAGTATGTAAAGGTCATTTTTTTCCTCAAATGGAGTTGCAGTATAGCGACTTTGTTCACACTGCACTCCGTTTGAAGTTTTGAGCTATTCTCAGTGCTGTCTACAGGATACAGTTTCAAATTGTATGTTAATTAACATACATGGGGTGGGGGGTGTCTGATGTTGCTGCACGAATATAGAGCACCACAGTCAGCTCCCTTCTACTCATGCAGGTTTTTAATCAATGCTTAGCAGTCTCCTTGAAGCAGAGGTGAGTTTACAGAGGGGCACGGCAGAGCTAAGCTGGCACAGAGGCTGAGAGTCACACGCTGCCAGCTAGCTTCTAACTCTACATGTCAATCACGGCCCTCAGCTACAGTACAATCTCCCGGCCACTTAACTATTACAAATTAAAAGCACTTCTCTTCCTCCTGTGCAAACGAGACAACGGGGGGAATATGAATCAGGCCTGTCAGGCAGTGGCAATGGTGGGTGAGTGATGGCGTGGCAGGCGGTATGAGTAATGTGAAGAAATAAAAGCCTTGCCCCTCTGTTGCCCAGGCCTGCATGCCGAGCACAGGGCCACAAAGAGAGCTGAGAATGCACTCCTAGGGACAGGTCATCCTGACACAGACAGTGATGTTTCTGCTGCAGAGCATGGGTGAGTGTCTCCACACACTTTATGATGACAGACATAGTGAATCAGATGTCGCAATATTATTCACAATATAATTTAGTCCATAAATCCAATACTCTTCTAGGCACACTTATTATTAGATGTTTAAACACTGCTGTAAGGACTTGATAGCATTACACAGCCCATAACACCCAAAAACACCATCTCGTGCCATCTCGTGGCCCACGACTGGGTCAAGGCCTGTGCACTCCTGGCATATACATTTGGCCCAAGTGTCTGCATTTATTTTAGAAAGGACTACAACAGGATAACAAACCAAATCTGTTTCTTACTCTCTAGATACTTTTGGACTTAAAATGTAACACTGAAATGGAACACTAGAAAGCAGCCTCCCCCATTTGTTTTGGCAAAATATCAATATATAATTGAAAAGCAGTCATCCCTAAACACTGTTAGTGGAGCCTGTCAGGCCTGACAGATTTACAAAGGACTCTAAGTGACCCCTAGGAGGTCAGTGGGTACTGTAATGACCATGTTCTCACTGTGTTCCCACACATGCTGGTGGCTTGGACAAGTATCATTACTGGTCCGCTCATGTGTGGCACCGTAAACCAGTAAAAGAAATTATGTATACTATACACCACACACATTTTATATAAATCAGACCACACCATGGGTCAAGGGAGAGAAGGAAATGGTTGCATTACGCCCCTTTTGTGAGCAAAGGCTATGCACTAACTCCCTCAGGGCCCTGTTCTTGACAAGGGTGCTTGATCTAAAGCGAATTACTTCATCATTCACTTTAACAATGGCAACAGCCAGCTCTGTTCTGGGGAAGCTATGCAAGCCCAAGTATAGTGTAAAACTGAATGACAGGGCTTTTTTCAAAACAAGCCAGCCCCCTAAGGATATTCTTACAGTGCAGGATTTGCTGCAGGCATATTCAAAGCATTAAACACATTGCTAAAAAAAACTCCATATTTTACATATTTGGGAAAAGCAGATCTTCAACACTGCTTTAGTTACAATATGTGGATGTTGAATGTGTAGGCTGTGCTATACTATTTCCAGAAAAATATATCTCTTGGTATCATTTGAAGTTCAGAGGACATCTTTACAGTCGTTTAAATATGCTGCTAAAGCAAATACATCAACACCCCTTACAGCACATGAACAAGTTTCCCAAAAGCACTGTACCGTCATAGCCATCAGCCTAAACGACCAAGTTTAGATTATTTTAATAACACCAATATGTCATAACAATGAAACAATAAGCAGCAACATATCTCTGAATCAGGCAGTAGCCTACCATTTTTTATTCCAGCTCCATAGTATACCTGAACGATTTGGGAAGAATATCCAATTGTGACTTTTCTGTCCAGGCCTGTTATTTTGTTCAGTAAGACCAGAACATTCCCCCTTTTCTCTTTAGTTGTCTGCATGAATGCGTTTATGGGGTGGTATGGACATTTCCATCTATATAGTGCATAAATATTAAAAACCTATCACTTCTATCACTCCCATATTCTACCTTTCTACTTCTAATTGTACTGACAATATCCACAATGCACTCAGAAAATATATTATGATAATATTTCTCATAATAACAATTAAATATTAAATATTGTATTATCACTCATCTCTATAAGAATCATTGTAAAAATTTCAGAATTTGCACAAATAGGTAATTTATAAGACAAGAGTTTGTTTAAAGTCGTAATTGCTCAACCATCTTGATTACTTACATGCTATGTTTTTGAGGACCTTACTACAAATCCATAAGCCAGTTTGCTACCTGAGAGGGAAAATGTCACAGTCCAAGAGAAAATAGAGTTTACTGCACTTTTACTCACATCAACCTTAAGGCAACAAATGACAGTGACATTTCATTGTGGTGGTGAAACAGCTACAGTCAGTCAATCTGGGGCTGCTGGCTTGCATGATGGTTGCACCGTGTACTGCTGTGTCAAACGCAAAAGCTACTGTAAACAGTTAGTAAGAGCAGGTGGCCCCTCATTCCAGGAAAATGCTGATGGAAAAGATCCCATGGCTAGAGGGTGAGAAGTGGCTGGGCTATTTTAAACAGTGAGAATGCAATGTTTTCAAATATAAGTGTTTCATGACTAGCTTATCGCCATTTACAGAGCTACTACTCCACACAACAGACTGCAAGCGTGTATATGTTACCAAAACAGTTTCACACCTATAGTAATATGCATTGCAAATACACTATGTCTTAATGAGCTGTATGCATCAAAGAAACAAGCAATGCTTTGACCATCCTAAAAGACATACAAACATCTGATTAAGACATTAGATAGCAAAACAAGCCGTGAGTTTAGTGAATCCACCTTAGTGCATGCAAACAACAACAACAACAACAACAATTGTGCACATGTACCTTATTTACATATAGAATCCCATATAAGAAATAAGACAAAAAAAATCATAAAATGCAATGTTTCTTACATTTACCTGGACTTTATTTCACTGCAAACAGAACTAAAGATGTGTGTGAACAAGATCTCATGCTTTGTCTGGCCGACTTCATTTTATTTGTTAATATACATCCATTCCGTACTTTCTCATAAAATTCCATTACTTACTTGTATATGCTATTTTTATTTGCCTGCTACCAAGCCTGGTCAGTAAAGCAAATTCATCTTTCACTACACTAAAACCCACATTAAGAGGTTCGTGGGTGCCTGTTGTCAACCATGCATACTGCCCACACATACAGGTGCTGGTCATATAATTAGAATATCATGATAAAGTTGATTTATTTCAGTAATTCCATTCAAAAAGTAAAACTTGTTTATTATATTCATTCATTACACACAGATTGATATATTTCAAGTCTTTATTTCTTTAAATTTTGATGATTATAACTGACAGCTAATGAAAAGCCCAAATTCAGTATTTCAGAAAATTTGAATATTGTGAAAGGTTCAAAATTGAAGACACCTGGTGCCACACTCTAATCAGCTAATTAACTCAAAACACCAGCAAAGGCCTTTAAATGGTCTCTCAGTCTAGTTCTGTAGGCTACACAATCATGAGGAACACTGCTGACTTTACAGTTGTCCAAAAAACAACCATTGACACCTTGCACAAGGAGGCCAAGACACAAAAGGTCATTGCTAAAGAGGCTGGCTATTCCCAGAGCTCTGTGTCCAAGCACATTAATAGAGAGGCGAAGGGAAGGAAAAGATGTGGTAGAAAAAAGTGTACAAGCAATAGGGATAACCGCACCCTGGAGAGGAGTGTGGAACCAAACCCATTCAAAAATGTGGAGGAGATTCACAAAGAGTGGATTGCAGCTGGAGTCGGTGCTTCAAGAACCACCACGCACAGACGTATGCAAGACATGGGTTTCAGCTGTCGCATTGCTTGTGTCAAGCCACTCTCGAACAAGAGACAGCG
Source organism: Prochilodus magdalenae (assembly GCA_024036415.1). NCBI lineage: Eukaryota > Metazoa > Chordata > Actinopteri > Characiformes > Prochilodontidae > Prochilodus > Prochilodus magdalenae. Next base: position 1,089,244 of record JAMWET010005258.1, read on the forward strand.
TCAGAAGCGTCTCGCCTGGGCTAAAGACAAAAAGGACTGGACTGCTGCTGTGTGGTCCAAAGTTCTGTTCTCTGATGAAAGTAAATTTTGCATTTCCTTTGGAAATCAAGGTCCCAGAGTCTGGAGGAAGAGAGGAGAGGCACAGAATGCATGTTGCTTGAGGTCCAGTGTAAAGTTTCCACAGTCAGTGATGGTTTGGGGTGCCATGTCATCTGCTGGTGTTGGTCCACTGTGTTTTCTGAGGTCCAAGGCCAACGCAGCCGTCTACCAGAAAGTTTTAGAGCACTTCATGCTTCCTGCTGCTGACCAACTTTATGGAGATGCAGATTTCATTTTCCAACAGGACTTGGCACCTGCACACAGTGCCAAAGCTACCAGTACCTGTTTTAAGGACCATGGTATCCCTGTTCTTAACTGGCCAGCAAACTCGCCTGACCTTAACCCCATAGAAAATCTATGAGGTATTGTGAAGAGGAAGATGCAATACGCCAGATCCAACAATGCAGAAGAGCTGAAGGCCACTATCAGACCAACCTGGGCTCTCATAACACCCGAGCAGTGCCACAGACTGATCGACTCCATGCCACGCCGCATTTCTGCAGCAATCCAGGCAAAAGGAGCCCCAACTAAGTACTGAGTGCTGTACATGCTCATACTTTTCATGTTCATACTTTTCAGTTGGCCAACATTTCTAAAAATCCTTTTTTGTTTTGGTCTTGAGTGATATTCTAATTTTCTGAGATACTGAATTTGGGGTTTTCATTAGTTTTCAGTTATAATCATCAAAATTAAAAGAAATAAAAAAAATAAAAAAATAAAAGTAGTTTAATAGTTTCCAGCTATGTTAAAAAGACAAAGCCAGTGCCCTAATGGCTCATTCCATACAGTAAAAAGTTTGATCCAAGCTGAGAATGAAAGAAAGACCCTGTTGTTATTTTAAATCATAGTGCAACAATATTCAGCACATTGCTCTCACTCTGAATCACACTTTCCACAAGAAGAGCCTCCTCAACCTCTAGAGCTTGATACATGTTGCTGTCTAAAACAAAAATATTACATTCTATTCCCAGCAGGGCAATGAGAACAAAAACAGTTCAAGCTATGCTCTAAAAAACATCGCTTCAGTAAAATACATGCCTACTATTATAATGTCAACCGATTTTCCTGCACTTATAAACATGAAACATCACTAAACGTAATTATTATGTTAATTATTAATCACTGCCTGATTAAACCATCCGAAAATCAAAGGGTTACATGGGCCACAGTAACACAGGCCATGAAACTAACCCTTAAGATCAAAACCAACTTGGTGATTTAAAAAGCCCATTCATGTGCTGGCTGCCTGTGATACTAATTTATGTATTTATTCATTTATGCATTAATCAGCGAATAGAAATGTGAAAAAAATACATCTACAACAAGAGTGTGATAAAAAAAACAATCTATTCTCAAAATCTGACTGAAGTTTTAATTTACAGCTATGCTGAGATATGAAAATGTTAACGTCAGCCTAAGCCCACGACCATGTTAGTTTAGCTTCAAGCAAGGAGCTGAAGAAGCATTACCATGCAAAGAAAAATGAATGCACTGCATAAAAATGACCCAGGTCTGATGATTCATGAGAGGATAGGAAATTACCATTGAAGACCACGGCATTAAAACCTGCCCCTAAGCAAGTAAAAGCATTAATATAGAGTAGGAGGGCAAATGGTCTCGCGTACATTTGGAGTCCCGAATGAACCAACAAACCTGCATCAGTAATATTGCAAAAGACCCATGAACTGCGGCAGATGCATTATGCATGTTGTCATTACGAGTGTACCGGTATCTTTCGGTGATTCTCATGTCAATGGACTGATACTAATGTATTTACAAGCCTTTAGAGAGACTCATCTCAGATGCGCTCTTAGTGCCGAGATAGCAGGGTGGGATCATGGCACATTAATGAAAAGGACAGAGAAGTGCACACTTTACAAAATTCAATATTGGTTGAGATGCCGTTTTGTTGACCTGACTGGAAGAGAGCCTTTCTGGAAGAGAGCTGCCTTTTTTAATTCATCAAGTGATTTCTTGGCTGCAATGAGATTATTAACCTAGGTCAGAAATGTGTAGGCTGCAGGGCCTAGTGCTGGTTTATATTTGCCCCTGGACTTCACACCAGAAACAAGATCACAGAGCATCAGCTACGATTCTATGTACCGCAGATATTAGTAAAAACAGAGATTCGCTGTAGGGCATAAACTCCATTTGTCAAAGAGACACACTGCCAAAACAAAATAGGTTAGACGGACAGACCAACCAATGGTTTTACTATTTGGGTGTCCCAGAGAAACTGGGAGAATGCAGCAGAGCTTCCGAGCAGATTTAGATCTCAGGTTACTATGGCTAAGCAGCAAACTGCTAGACAATCCACTGGCTCTGTTACTCTCCTCTGCATTCTGTGTGGGCGAGGGTGTGTATGTGAGAGAAAGACAGAGAGAAAGAGAGAGATACAATGAGAGTGTGATAGATATAGTGGAATAAAGAGACAGAAAGTGCACAAGAGAAAGACAGACTGAAAAAAGAAAAACAAACTCACCCAAAGAGACAGAAAAAAAAAAGAAGTGTACACATGCTCCTTCCTAAACAATACATTTCTTAGGACTTGACGAATCAGAATGTTAAAGAATCGATATGTGAATGAGCTAATCAATTAGCAAAATGTTTTACAATACAAAAGGCAAAAACATAAAATAACAATATTTCAGCATTAACATCATCAGCATTATCATCAGAATGTGAAGAAAGAAGAGTTTTGATGGTGTGTCAAACACGTTCATGTACTGTGTAACAAAGATATCTACTAAAGCTGTATGCTAACCCGCAAGCCATGGCTGTCTCATATTGCTAAAGTATCTCAAGAGCCACTGTAGTATTAGTCTTTGTTCAGTCTCCACATGAGCACATGAAAACGAAGCACTGCCCACTTTTGGCAAGAAAATGTGCTTAAATAGCAGCAATACAGCAGTTAATCTAAATCTAAAAGGCCGTCTCCAGAGGAGGGGCACTCTCGACATATACAGGATCACAGTCACCAGATGATCTTTCAGTGTGCAGTAAACCAGCATGCACATATTCAACTACACAAGCATTGACTAACACTGCCATTACACATCACAGCAGCACAACAGACCCCATCTCACACCATGGAGTCATTTAAACTCTTTTATCCACATTTCTAATCATTAATTAGTGCAATAGCTCTAATTACGCCATCTAGTTACACATTAACCTCAGGGTCTCTGTGCGTCCAGTCAGTTTATGGAGGAGGAGGGCAAATTCAACATTCGAGTCATTAGGAAACTCTCCTGACCTTTCGGTTTACATCAGAGATGATTCCAGCAGACTGAATGGTAGTAGTAACACTGCGGGGTGAAACTGTTAGGAAAGACACAGTCTGACACAATCAATGAACAGTGGTTCGAGACGGTCTTTATCGAACACACTGTTCCACATGCCTCCATTAAAAGTGATGCAGTCCACAGACAGTGCTGGACAAATAGCCTTGACTACGGATTTCAAACACAGGAATATGAATCCTCTTTACTGATATTATTTATTAATCACACACGGAAAGAAAACAAATTCTGCATATTTTCACTTTTAGTCTCCCTGATTCTGTGCACATTTGAGACAGAAACCATTTAAACCAATTAATTTATTACATTAAGTACATTACAGCTGATGATTTTTTTTTAGTTATTAAATGATAAGTACAAGATTCAGGTGTGACAGAGATGATATTCATTAAAAATGAGCTAAACTGTGAAACAATAAAGATATATATAATACTTATTACCAAGTTAGGAGCATCTAACACTTCATCCGTATCACCCCATATGATATCACATTATTTCCAGTACTGGACAGGTTAAGGTCCAACTCTAAAGTCCTTATGATAAAGTCTGCTCTGTACTGTGTGATTACAGCGATCTTAAATGTTTACTGCATGACACATCGCACGGGACGCTGTAAATAAAATCTTGGACAAACTGCATAACAGAGTGTATGATTTCAGCAATGCTGCAGGTCACACTATTATTACACATATAATAATGCAAGAAAAATATTCAACAATTATTCTGATAATAACCAGTACCACACAAGACAAACTACCACGGCGACATGGTTGCAAGGGTTTATCCAAAACAGCTTTTAATGAGAGTAAGTAGGAGAGCTTGGAGATGGAAAAAGGGCTACGTGGAGTGCTTGTTCTTCAAAGCCAACTTAAGTTCAGTAGGCTAACATTTCTGTCCACTATGTGGAAGCTAGGTGTGCTATCTGACCTTCGTTTTTACCTTAACTAATCGTCTCTTCCTTATGGAAACATTCAGCTTACAAGTCTGTCACAATACCGTAAAAATTACCTTACAGCGCAAACCAGTTTCTAGTTACGCAATGGCGCCTTTCTGCCCCATGACAAATCAAGAAAAATCAAGACATAATGTACAGAGTAACAGCAACCCTACACACTCATACAACATCTCCATCTGAATCTGCCAGCAGCATTAATATTCTCAATAAAAACAACAGAGGCATTTATTTCCCCCTTCAGTCCTCTGCTAGTCGCTGCAAATGTCAAACAAGACAGACAGAGACAATAAGACAAACAGGACTTTTTTTTCCTTTTCTTCCATTGGCAGGAACTGAGTGGCACAACTCTCATAACGGCTCCTCAAAATCTGTACTCCTGACACGGGGAGTTTAGCAAAGCACTACCGCTGCTTAAATGAATCCTCCATAGTTAATTCCAGACAAAGGAATTACAAGGGGGGTTGAAGCCCTCTTGGAAGGGCGCCGCAGGTTAAAGCTAGACAGCTTTGGAGCCACGCTTGTTTTGTAGCTCCCAGAAAGAGATCAAAGGGAAGAAAAAGAGGCTCTGGTCGGGTGGCGGGGGTTGATAATACAGAAAAGAACTGTAACATTTTTTTAATATTACACTGATATGAAATATTTTTCAGAATTTACTGAATGGTCAAAATCAAAGCCACAGCGCTGGTGTGACCATCTAACAAAGAATAAAAACAGTTTGGGCTAATATGTTCAACAAAATAATACACGGCATCTGGAATCTACTTACACATCCTCCACATCCCACATTTACCCCGTATTTCATTCACTTTCATTGACCAAACATGGTACATTAAACCATTTTAAACCTTGTTATCCCTTAGAATTTAACAGGTTTTGTTACCGTCCCTCTAAAACCGATATGAGATATGAGATTTTGTGCATGTGGGTGATAGATTACATCACAAAATTTTCAGGTACATGAGATGCATCCCAATATTCAGTTTATTCAGGTATTTAAGCACAATAACTACCTCAGTAACACCACAGTGTTACTATATCATAGAGCATAGTATTTCACACTTAGTAAATGCAGGACTTTACTGTTGTAGTTTACTGTACAAGTGTGATAGACCAGCCAGACTGATTCTATCTGTACCACCTTCAAGACACACACATTCACTTATGTCGGCCCTAAAGCCAGGGCTGTGTGTGTGTGTTTCTTTATGGGGTCAGATCAAGGTCAGTGTGTGTCTGTTTGTAGGAGGTTACAGAATGGACAGAAAATGGACCTTAAGCCAGAAGCCATGATGTGGACAATATTTCAATAGCGCATTTTATTATTGGCATTTAAACATTCACACTGACAGGCCTGCACTCCAAACCAGATAACAGAGAGCTAATGAAATGAGCAGACAAGACACAAAATACATGGAGTAGATAACCAGAACTCAAACACAAAGTAATAGTATCCAACAAGTTAGTTTATTAATTACTTGACCACACAATGCCAGGTGCAAGAGCTTATTCTGTACGCTCACACATAAACCTAAAGCAGCCCAAAGCTTGACAGTAGCATTACTGTGAAGGAGAATAACAGGAAGACCATGGTCCAGTGGTCTCCGTCATGTCACAGCACAAACATTCTCCCTACTGCACACAGAGCTGCACTCCTACACACATTACTTGGGTGCACCCTAAAACAGCAGAATACCTTTTACTGGCCGTCTCAATTCGACTGATTCCGAGATGTGGACTACAACATTAGTTGATACAGAGAATGCTTGTCACCTAGTATGTCTTTATAATGCACATGAAGCAAACTGGAATATACAGTTGCAATATTCAGATCAAATAATGCAACAAAAACAAAACCCATGTTACATGGGCTGTAGTTACCTATTAGACAGTCTATAAAATAGAAGCTGACTGAATGCAATCCCAATCATAACCAGAAAGAAACACATTGGCGAAATACTAAAACAGAACAAAGGATGATTCTGACATCCTCAGCCATTTAAATTAATATAACAAGTCTCTGCCTCAAAGATGCCCAGAGAAAAACTCACGGCATAGACGTATTTAAACGGAACAGAAAGTTAATATAATTAGTATAACATCTTATAAGATTTTAAACTGCAAGAAAATTCTCTCAAAACACAGAAGGCATGGTTTCTACATGGTAAACTGCAAATGGGCGTACTGGAAATTGCCAGTGATTGTTCCCTTCAAAGCTTTTAAATTCCCAAAAGACTCTCCACCCACTTTTTCCTGTGCTGAGTCTTGTGGAAGGCCATTTAGGTTTGTTTTTACATCAAACTTTTAATTATGTGTGATCCACATTTGGTCTCCTTCCACGTGTCTGCTGATATTATTCATGAAAAAAAAAAGCATTTTTGGTCAAATATTCAGCCCTAATTTAACAATTAATTTACTTAATTTAACAATTAATCTAAGAGGCGCTCCCGCACCACTATCAGACTGTCTAATCTCTTCATCTCTTGTTTTTAAAGCTCAAAGGCAATTAAGAACACAAAGTTAGATTACACCGAAATTAATCCCTTAAGCCATTAAAAAAGTCTCCCTCGACAAAGTGCTAAGATATCAACTCATATGCTACTGCAGGGAGGAACAGATGAACGTCCCAAACAATTTCTAGCTATTCGTTTCTATTCATGTTGGCTTACAGTGCGCTCGTCTAGCAGCTTTCAAATTCAATTCCCTGCTCACAGATTGAAAGTGTGACTGGAAATCCAGTAATGTTCAGTCATGGTTATGAAACAGATCAGGCAATTCCGTGGTTAAGAATTTCTAGCACTATCCACCCTAGAATATATAACTGCAAAAAGGACAATCCTATTATAACAGCTTGACTGTACCTCAGTCTGAATCAGGCTTTTGAGGTAATCAGGCATTACTGAGGTAAGTGACCATAGTACACAAGTCCACAGCTCAAAGGCATTTAATAATGATACAGTCAAACTAGAACACAAGTCCTATCCCGAAGTAAAGCTCTTAGTGGCTACCACCAAAAAATGACAACAATGGTCCTGCTCTCACCCACAAAGATGCTTCCACCCACTCCCACCAACAATTCTGTATGAGGTTAAATGGCATCCAACATCTGACACTCTATTCAAAAATACATTATACAATTATAACTTTCATTATAATATTATTTATATATGTAGATTAGTACATGCACATGTTGTCCCTCTCACACATGCAGTGTAATAGAAAAGCAGCCATTACAGCATTACCACAAAATTTGAGCCCCATGGAGTCATGTGAGAATGCAGACCTCCGTCCCAATGCAAAATATTATATTCTTACAGTAGCCAAAACAATAAAGAATCCAAAAAAGGACTGCACACTTTATTACTACACCCTTACGACATGGTTCTTACAGGCTTCTTATATTTTCTATATTGTTACATGCACTCTGGACACATTTTTGTCTGGACACAGACTCATTATTGTAGGAAAAGTTTTCCTGCTTCTAAACCAAATGCCTTGAGAAAGAAAAACTTTTTTTCATTCTTTATGTGATATCTTAAATCAGACTACATTATAACTTCAAAAAAGAAAAGACACCACTGGCTGTACAAAACGAAGCCCCACTCATAGTGTTCCTGAAATGTTTATCAAACGACATGTTATTTTGCTTGTGTGGTTGATTATATTCCAGATGTGAGAAGTGCACAGACTAAATGAATGTTAGAAGGAAAGCCTGTGGGCGTAGCCTCATCACAATTCAGCACTGTCTGTTGTCCAGAGTTGGGTTTTCTCAATACGGTATCACATCTAGGTCTGCGAGACTAGAGAACATACTATGACATACGGTATCCTCCCTTAACCTTCAACAGAATCACTGGTGGTAGTTTTCGAAACAGTGTGAAAGGTTCACAGGCAAATTACTGTGGGTGAGTGCTCAGGAGCTGACCAATATCCAAATTTCTTGCCTTTTTTCTCTGTTTAGATGTATAATCTACATTCCTAATACAGAGCAGCGGCTTTCCAGTTTTCCCTACTGTAGTAGGTCTACTTCAAACACAATCACTTGGCACTGGTCAGATTATACAAGGAGTACATTATACCTCAGAAACGCATGCTAATTTGAGTTTTAAAAGATCCTCTCTGTGTCAAATGCAGAAAGAACTGTTCCCTGCTTTAAATGCATGTGGCTTTACAAATGGCTGCCCCTTTCCCAGCAGCTGCCATACCATGGCAGGGGGTCTGGCACATTGAAAAGGTTAATAGGATCATTTGCACCTAGTGTGTGCTGGTGTGATGGAAACCACAATGCTGCAAAAACAAAGCCTTTACAACCATTTGATTTCTGGCACATCCCCAGCTCACACGACCTGACTGCACTTTCATTCCCTTAAAGTCTTAAATGTCTGGTGAAGGGGAAAAATCTAAAATATGAGTGCGAAAAGAGAGAGCACTTACATCACACACAACCAACTCCTGACTGGCATTAAACATCATATGGCAGTGAAATTTGCAAGACTGTCAGGGAAAGTCTGTATAATGGATGCTCTGTTAGTGAGGGTAAGATTGATGTAAGATTGATCAGATTTACTAAAATAATACACAGACTGATAATATTTAAATACATAGCTCTGTGTGTGCACACACTTGGGCTGTCCTGAAAATCTTACAGGCCTGTGGACAGACATATACACAGCACGCCTCAGTTATAATCATATATTGTTGATGTTAAATAAAACAATGAAGTAATCAATGAAGTAATCAGTTCCAAAGGACTAGACCTGATTGTGCATCTAAGTCAGAAATAAATTAAAAATGTACACTCGTCATCAACGAGTATTTGCACCCAGAAGGAAGTGTGGGATTTCAGTGCTATTGGGAAGGAAGATAAAGGTCACCAGAACAATAAGCGATGATTCATTTAGACTGATATGAGCCATATTTACTGAGCTACACATACAGAAGTAGAGTCTCTCAGTATGGCGTCAGGCCACTATGTTTGCTAACCCAAGACGCCAGGCGTCTCAGCATGGAGTTGTGTAGGTTCCTAATAGTGTCCAGATTTTGTGGTAGAGGTAGAGTGACACCAGGCTTTCTGGACCTGTGACACATGATCATCTTGGAGCTGACCACGGTGTCTCCACACACAGATTCGTTGGCATAACAAACGCAGGACAAAAGTGGGGCTCGTCATTGAAGATGACCCGCTGCCATTCCGAGTCACTCCATGACAGTCTGGAACGACACCACTGCAGTCTTTGGCAACACTGACATGGTGTTAAGGACAGTCGTCGTAGCAGTTTACGTGCATGCCTGTCCTTACCTACATCACAGTCGTGGCCGAGTCTGAAACTTGGAACATTCACATGTCTCACAATGTCAAGCCTATCCACCAAGTCATATTCCTGTCGGTTGATTCCTTCTGTGTGCAACTATTCTTTTGATGATGAGTTTTTTTTGTTTGAAATAATGAGGTTTTTTTTGCAAGCGAAAAAAATTGTGACATCAATTGTGAAAATCAATGTATTTCTGATAGAAGGTTGCCTAATTACTAAAGATATGTGTTCTGGAAAAAGGAGTAGGAAACCTAAGGAGTACGAGAACATTTGGGAAAGGCAGGGAGAAGTCAGATGACCCTCCTGTCCCTTAAACCAGGTATAAAACAGAAGTCTTCATTCTTTTCTGCATATGTGATTTATCTGATTTTTGAGACTGGTGCACACTATCGATCATTTTTGTTAGCAGACGGTGAAAAGCATCCATAAAAAAATGGCCAGATTCAGTAAAACTGGCACGTCCAATGATGCCAGCAAATGATAAGAATGAAAAGAGTCCTGTAGGTATGTGAACTGTGCTGCTCTTTCTGCACGTGCTGCCTTTCACGCGCCAAATTCATCTTCCTCTGTCCAGGAAAACATCTCCACAGAGCCGCTCAGCAGAACTTCACCACCTCGGACTGTTACAGCCGACAATACCCCAGTCTCCGGACATGTGCAGTGTTAATACACAGACCTTCTCAACGACCACTTTGGGCGACCTCTCGGTTACGTGCTGTCGTGGTTGTCGAGCCAGCGGCTCGCTCACCTATTATCAGGGATTAACACGCCTTAATTCGGCCAGTCTGAGGCTGAAACACCGAAAATGGTGGCTATTTTCACAGAAAGAGCCACATAACAGGAAATGGATTTGATAGTGCCCGACTCACCCGTATCCGTCTCATGGCAGCAACTATCTCCACACGGCTGTTGGGTCGCGCCACATCCAGACTACCAATGTACTGAGGAGAAAACCGACAAACCATTACACATCGATTCAGTAGCAGCCTAGTTTACACCAAACACCATATCCAAACATCGCCTTCTTACACAAACAGCCTGTGTGTGAGTAAACAAGCGGAGCCCCCACTTCCCGGATCCTATTTATTTTGTTTGGAACAGGTAAATTTTCCTCACAGGTTAACTCCACACTTAGTCCCCGTATAACTAGGCGGCTTCGTAAACTTAACACAAGCCACCAGTACAGTCTAATCCTGCCGGCCAGTCTACATAAGTTCAAATAGACCCGGGTGAAGGAAGCGTTGGGAAACACTCACCTTCGCCTCGAAATTAATGCCATGCTGGAAAGCTTCCTCGTTATGCAAAGGAATCCGCAAGTCGTGCCCATCGTCCACCAAATTGTACTTGGTTTTCGCCGGCATTTTTTAGCACAACTAACACGACAATACAAACAAACTGAAAGAAGGACAGAAAGAGACTCGACGTGGAAAACTCGACCCGCTTCAGCTCCGACGGTCCATGTCTCCAGCACAGCTCAACTTTCTAACGGCAAAATCTCTCTCTCCTTACAAAGTCAAGCTCTCTCAGCCTCTCGCAGCTCCTCGCTCATTTCCCGTTGAAACTAAAATAAAACTGCTTTCCATTGACATGTCCGACTTTTCCGTTGTTGAGTTCCTCGCTAACCTGCCAAGCTTAAACAGGAGCAGCAACAATATCCTGCTTCCTGGCCTCGTCCATGCCCAACAACTTCACGCCAGCGCCATAACCGAAAGCCACACATCCCTTTATGCAGGCACTGCTCGAAAGGCGCTATGTTTTCCTCACCCGTTTTCCGACAAGCCCCGCCTTTCGCCCCTGTGATTGGCTAACAGTTCACACTGCCTAGAAGTGGATTGCGTATGGGTATGAACCACTAACCAATCGTTGCGCAAGAGACTCGTGGCTACTAGCCAATCGCAGGGCGGGAGGGCGGGTCATGTATGAAAACGGGTGGGTAAAAAAAAAAAGGACAGGAAAGCGTCAGTGGAGGAGTGGGGGAAATTCCACCTGCTTTCACTGGAGCACAGCTTTCTGTGGGAGGAGGAGGAACAAGAGAAACACGCCGCGTTTGTTGAACTCCTGATCGGCGTAGGCGAGCTGCGAATGGCACCTAGTGGTAAGATGATAAACCCTCGCTGGTTGCAGTGCGCCTGTGGGTTTAGGAAACGTCGCTATAGGTCGTAACCAGCATGTGAAATCTCATCTCATTCAAGAAAATAAAGCCCGGGTTAGTGGGCTCGCTCTCATGCCACAGGGAAGCCACAACAGCCAGCATTTACTTCATTCATAGCATTAATATGAAGTGAAATAAATGTATTAGGTGGCTCTGAATGTAGGATAAGTACTAAGCTACGATCCTAAGTGAAGTCTTGAAACAACTGCCACAACGAAGAAGCTAAGTAGGTCTAAGATGACATTTAGACCTGTCAGTATGTTGCATTTGGATCCACACATGAATAGACTTGTGGCATTTCAGTGAATCTGGTAGACTGTATGACTAGATTACTGGAATAATGGTGTCAAACTCGGGTCCTCGAGGGCCACAGCTCTGCAGAGCTATTTCCCTGCTTCTGAGGCATCCAGTTCAGCTCATTAAGACCTTGGACATGAACCTATGTGGCCATGTGGCCATGGTAAAGGAAATAGAATGCCAAATTCCTCAGTGCTGTGGCATTTCAGAGCTGGAGTCTCACTCCATCTGGGCTTAATGGGCCTGTTCAGCCTTCTGGACATCTTATACGTCTTACCAACCAATATAAATGGATTTACAGAAAGTGATGGATTCTGATATTATTCTGATGAATAATAGCTGATCATAAAACCTTCCCAAAACCAAACTCAGACGAACAGCCAATATTGCTTCAAAATATTGTTGGGTTTTTTTGGCAATATGTTTTGAGTGCTCATCATGCTACTGATGCTGTCCACTGGCCTCTGCTTACAGTACATTGCCTTTTTAGCAGTGAAGATTTGAACAGGTGTACGTAGATAAGAAAAGCTACCACAGAATGCTCATTTGAATTACTCTTGAGGAGCGAATGAGAAGATATGTCTATCAATAAACAACAACATAAACATCAGACTGCAGAAGCTGCTGAAAGCTGGGAGGAGGAAATCTCTGATCATTACTTCATTCTTTACAGAGCCGTGTTGACTACTATGGGTCAGTGATCATACAAGATCAGCTTCAACTCAAGAATACGGATTTAACCATGACTGAGGTTCATGAGGCGCATGTTTTTGCTGGCTTCAGGACCGCCAGTTAACTACAGTATTTATATTCCAGTGTGTTTCAGTGAACACATAAAACACACTAGCACATCTGCAGTATTTTTCACAGTGACTATGAAAATCACATGATTTGTCCTTGATATTTGATCTCTTAAAGAATAACTGAATAATCAGGTGCCTAGTTAACTAGCCACCAAATGAAGTGCAATGTGGGCATAAGAGGCAACTGGCTGTTTAGCACAATGAGTCAGGCATAATTATGCTATGACATTTTGGTACAGGTATAGCCGCAACTTTTAAATGAGAGCATGAGAGCACTTACCTGACTCACATTATTATTATCAAATAGGGTGTTATTTTAGGTCTGCCGGAATAAAAAAATAAGAAAGTGGCAAATTTAGAATTGCGTGTTTGCAGCATAAATGCATTCATCACTATAATCGCAATACTGCCAAGATTACTATTAATACTAGTAGTAATACTACTACTACTACTAATAATAATAATAATAATAAAAAAAATAATAATCATAATAATAATAATAATAATAGTAATAATAAATGTTTATTTATAGAGCACCTTTCATACCATTGTCATCTCATCTTTACAAACAGTTCAAACAGTTCATATTAATAAAGAGGAGGAATACTACTACTACTACACACACACATATACACACATATACGCACACATACACATAAATAACATGATCATGTAGTTTTAGCTAAATCCTGAGTTAAATAGATACGTTTTTAAATGTTTCCTACATGTGAGCACTGAGCTCGACTTTCTAATAAAATTTGGGATTGAGCTCCACAGTTTAGAAGCACTGAAACTGAAAGAGGTCTCTCCATTTTCTTTGTATTTTACAGAAGGTATTAGCAGCAGGCCAGCTTCTGTAGATCTAAGATCACGAGCTGGAACATAAACAGACAGACATATAGACCAGCAGCCTGACTTTAAAGTCTATTCTAATAGATACAGGTACCCAGTGCAGCTTTCTCAGAACAGGAATGATACGATCACACTGTTTAGTTTTTGTTAGGATCCGAGCTGCTGTGTTCTGTACAAGTTGCATGGGATAGACAGTTTTCTTAGGAGCCCCAGTGAGGAGGGCATTACAGTAATCAATTCTGCTTGTAACAAACACATGCACACGTTTCTATTCATTGCTCTGCAACAAAAAAAGCAGAATATTAGCAATATTTTCTAAATGATAAAAAGCTATTTTAGTGACTGCATTTACATGCGGTATAAAACTGAGCTCAGGGTCTAAGATCACACCCAGGTTTCGTACTTTAGGTTTTATATTAGAAGCTAAATAACTGAGTTTGTCATAAAGCATTGTTCTCTGAGTTTTAGTACAGAGAATTAATATTCCAGTTTTTCTTTATTTAGTTGTAGAAATTTCTGTGACATCCTTTGAGTTAGCAAACATGGCAACATTTGACACACAGCTTCTAAGTCTTTTCCCCGAGTCTAAATTATCTAAAGGAATTGAAATGTATAACTGCATGTCATCAGTGCAGCTATAAAAGTTAACATCATGTTTCCTAATGACATGTTTCCCACCGTAACATGTACAAAGAGAAAAGCAGAGGCCCTACCACTGACCTCTGTGGTGCTCCACGAGAAATACGACATTTATTGAATGAATGATTTCAGTCTGTTTGTTAAATATGATGTAAACTGTTGTAAAATTGTGCCACAGAGGCCGACCCAGTGTTCAAGACAGTGGATTAGAATCTGTGATCCACAATATCAAAGGCTACACTAAGGGCCAATAAGACCAGAACAGAAGGATTCTATACATTGGCCTGAGCCAGAGGTGATTGACAACACAAACTAATGCTGTCTCAGTACTATAGTTTGAATGAAATCCGACAGAAACCTCTCATATAATTTGTTGGATATTAGATAAGCATTTAAGTTTTAAACAATTTTTGTTACTGAAGAACGGAAGGTTTGAAATTGGTCTGAAATGATTTCGAACAGATCCATGTTACTCTTCTTTAGTAGAGGCTTCACCAAGACATCTAGAAAAGCACCTGTAGACAGAGAACAGTTGACAAAGACATCATTCTGAACGCAGTCAGACACCATCTTAAAGAATGAAGTAGGAACAGGATCAAGATCACATGTGGATGAACGTAATGTGTTTGTAAGATGCTGATGAGTAGTAAGATCCATGATGTGGATAGCTTGTTAGGAAGGTGATTGGAACTTGTTCCAGCCTGCTGAGCTATGCTCTGTCTACTACTGCTACTACTACCACTACTACTACTAGCACTACTACTACTGCTACTGCTACCACTACTACTATTACTACTACTACTACTACTACCACTACTACTACTACCACTACTACTACTACTACCACCAATACTACCACTACTAGTACTACCACTACTACTACTACTACTGCTACTACTACCACTACTACTACTAGCACTACTACTACTGCTACTGCTACCACTACTACTATTACTACTACTACTACTACTACTGCTATTACTACCACTACTACTACTACTACCACTACTACTACTACTACTACTACCACTACTACTACTACTACCAATACTACCACTACTAGTACTACCACTACTACTACTACTAACAATAATAATAATAACAGTTGATTAGTAGTAATTAACAGTCAACAATAATAGTCGATTAGTTTTGCAATGCATGCTATTCATCCCAGTATAAGTAATGATAGAATCTGGCTGAACAGGAAACACTGCAGAGCCCTGTATGTAATATCTGAGAAGCAGAGGGGAAAAGGCCTTGGGCTAAGCAATATTTTCAAAGATTATGACATAATACCAGATTAATGGCCGAATACCACGGACATCATCTGTCGTCATGTATAACAGCGCATGAATGAGTGATATATGTGTAATCCTCCTTTAGAAGGGAATGTTGATACTGTTCCTGGTGCTCTTCGCCAGTTCATTTTAAGGCTGTGCTAGATAAGAACAATATCATCACTGTTCAAAAACTGGTGACTTTGCAGGGAAGACGTTTTTACTTTATATATGAGTTAGTGTAGAGATTTTGTTTGAAGTAATATGAACCATTTATGCTGGTCCATTTATCATGGAATTTTATACAGTGTGAAGGACGCCTGCTGTGTGCAAAAATGATGGGATAAAAAAGTGACAATATGCGAAGAAATCAACTAATGTGTGTTATTTTGAGCTAGGACTTCTCAGAGCAGAGGGTGGGCATGCACACTACTGGGGAAAAATAGGTTAAGACAAAAATGGCAAAATATCAGCTTTAATTGTTATCAAACAGATCAAGTGCCTTATAATGGAAAAAAAATCCATCTTTATTTTCTTTTAGTTGTGAAGTTTTGTGTGTAAAGTTGAAGACAGTCCCCTCAGCACCATACCCACATGCCTATAGTGAAATGTGCTGCTCTTATTGTTAACACTTTGGGGTTTCACTTCTACTGGCTTTTAAATCAATGGCAAAAAAAAGAGTTAAATCCTGCAGTCTTTAGGGGACTTTAGCTATGCTATGGTTTCCTTTTAGCTGCATAAGTAAATATTTACATCAATCACAATAAACAGAAGGCTATATACAAAAAGGTCAGATCAAAACCCAGAGAAAGATTTAGAGTGGTAGATCGAACATGAGAGCAATGGTCCAGTGTCCCTTATTCAAGGAAAAGGCTTTGTTCTGTTGTTCTTGTCAAGGGAGCTATGCAATAAATATAAAATCCTGGATTATAAACATTAAAATACAGTCATGTGCTTTTGTGCATCATTTCCTTTTCCACCAAACCACTGCTAAAATTAAAGCCATTATTCTCACCTTTTATATCTGCTATAATAACCTAGTTTTACTGGAGAACAGGAGAACTGGAGCAGATCAAATGCTCATCTTTAACACATCACTGACTGAGCATAGTAGAAAAGATGTCTTGACCTGCAGAGAAGAAAGTCACTAAGATGAAATCATGATGAATTATTCCTTATAAAATGCCAGTGCAGAAATGACACAATAAATATAACCATCAAATGTTTTATAAAGTATGTGACCTGTTAACCTGACTGTAATAGTGGGAGTTTAATGAACTTAAACTGAAGGTTTCCAGGTTACATAGTGGTTTAGATGCTTTTGCTGTTTTTGCAGTTTTGGTGGGCTGCAACTGATTCTCTGTATCACTGACCCCAAGTAATTCCAGAATGAATGATTTCTTTTGGAGCTTTTTAAAGTCATAGTTTGTAAGTGCTGACATATTTTTATATAGACAAAAATCATTTTCTGGACAGCATACATTATATATATATATATATATATCTCCAATCAGAACTCAGTAGGATGATGCTAGCCTCCCACTGCCTAAAACCTGATTGCTATTGTGATGATGTGAGGCATTGCACACATCACAGAATACCTGAAGATTATGTACACTTACCTGTAACTGCTCAACTTTGTGTAAGATAATGGTCAAAAGGGAACTGAAGGGTTCACCTTAGTTTTACCTTTTTAGGTGACCCAACCTCTGTAGAAGAGGAGGGAAAAACAGAGTAAGTGGGACAGAACAGACTATGGTCGTGAACTCCAGGATCCCCTCAGGCCACTAATGGTTTAGGGGGAGGGGTAACCCGTTTAAATGTGGTGTTACTGGGGGTACTGGGGAGAGAGGTTCCGCTCTTTTCAAGACAGAGCATGGATAGGGATCTGCATGACTTTGTAGTCATAGATCTAAACACTCTTGCCAATAGAGAATATCATTGTCGTTTTATTTATTTTTGTCCGTGTGTGTGCGCGTGTATATCTGTAAATATGTGTCTTTGTCAGTGTGAAAATAAAGGTGAAGGGAAAAAAACTACTATTGTGCATACCGCACCTTTTTCCAGACCTCAAGACTATTCGCCCGACACTACCCATAAAGGGCGCCCCCCACCACGACTTTTGTCCAGTAGAAGGACGCGCTTTATCACAGCTATAAAAGGGAAAATACATCTTTCTATTACTTAAAGTTAATGGAACGTCCTGCACAAACGTTGTCCTGATTGGAAATAAGTGAATGTTTTGTTTTTAGCCACTTAGTTTTTAAAGCATCAGTTTATGGTGAAAATCTGCCAGTTACTAGTATTGTATTCATGTGGAAATGATGGAGAGATGTTGAAAGAGAGAGCAATGCATCTCTTTTAATGTTGTTCTAATACAGTAACTGAATTATAAGTGAATTTTCCCAGCAGTGTGCCACCCTAGTATAATCTTTAGGTCTTAGCTGGGTATCCATTCTGAAAGTTTCACCAGGGTGCTTATGACATCTGTGAAAGCATGCTCATATGTTCTATTCCTTTAGATAGACTGTCCAACTTAAATTAATCATGATGTTGATGCATGCTTTTCCAGTATTGAGCGCATATAGACTACAGAAACAGAATATACTTCTCTCTAGGGAGGGATTGCAAAGCCTCAATCTAAACAGAAAGCACATGTTCCATTTCTTCCATTTCGAGTTTGCTGCCATCTATACGTGTTATATGTGTATATATTGTAACATATATTTATTAAAACATTGGTTTTGTTAGAATGCCAGATATATTGTGCTATAAACTATAAAATAAACATGAAGGACAGAACATGAAGGTGCAGTGAGGTAACATCATCATGACTCATATTTGGCATCAGGAATGATGCAATGCCATCAAAGACCACAGTGGGGTGCTAATATATAAGAGCTGAGGAATATCAGTGCCGAGCATGTGGGATGTATTCAAAGGCCACAGCCGCATTGTAAAACTGATGAACCTCTTCTTTTTCAAGGGAAAACCATGACATTGAAAACAAACTGTTCTATTACTCTAGAAATGAGCTCAGTAATGATTCATCCACATTGTTACAGGACACAAAATGAAGACCTTTAGTTTGAAAAAAAGTATTTCAACAGTACTATTCAGAGGCAATAACCCAGCATACATTACACATTACGAAGCAAATTCAAAAGTTTGTAGACACCTACGTTCCTTTTAAATTCAAGGGCATTAATAGGGAGTTGTCACTCCTTCCCTTCATTAACAGACACTGCTTTCTGCAACTGATCCCCTTCTTCAGCTCTGTTCATTAATTAGAACAGTGTTTGGAGACTTTTAGTATGTACGATAAAACAATGTTGAGAGGTTGTGTGGGTCAACACAAAAACTATACTCATCATCAAACAATAGTTGCACCCAGAAGGAAGTGTCGGACTAGCAGCGCTATTGGGAAGGAAGATAAAGGTTAGAAGGAACAATATATGATGATGAATTAGAATGATAGGGAAGTATTTATTGAGCCTCACATACAGAAGTACAGTCCTTTATGACGGCAGCCTGCCATGTTTGCCAATGCAACATGGTGGCATGACACCATTGCAGTCTTTGGCGATGCTGACTGAGTGTTTAGGAAAGTCATTGTATCAGCCAGTGTGCATACAGTCCTGCATCATGCAGCCATCCAACGACGCTGGCACTAACAGGATGATTCATGGAGGGCATTGCTGCTCGCTGAATGTCGACAGTCATGGCTCCTGGGTCACTCTACACATGATGGACAGATTGACAGTTTCTCATGCCCTGTGGTTCATGTAGGTCTATTATGGTAGTATCCGTGCAACCGGTATGGTGTGCAATATGTCAATAAGAACATTCCTCTTTCTGGAGCACTGCGATGCGATCTGTCTAGAACCCTTCTCTGAGGCTTACTTTGTTTGCAGAGTCAGAATGGAAAGCATGTGCAACAGGACAACCTTATATAGTCAGTCAGGGTCCCGTCCTCACTTACATCACATGCGCGGCAGATCGTTAAACTTTTATCTTTCCCTTGTCTCATAATGACAAACCCACCCCAAGGTTTATTCCTGTCGGCTGATTCCTTCTGGGTGCAACTGTTTGTTTTTGGGTGATGAGTGTATTGGTTCTAGGCTGTTATATAATGTTGAAGTTCAAACAAAACTGCATATCTCCAAAATGATATCTTCACAGGAGAAAGAAAAACATACAATACATACTGTAAAGTTATTTTAGGCCATTTCCTTTGGTCCATTCATTGCAAAATTCATTAAATCTAGGGAGCCATGTACCTTAAAATAATAAATATAGTGTCACATATTTTACATATGAAAATATTTTTTTATACGAATATTTTTTATATTATTTTTGTTCTATCTGGGAAGCATGTTAACCTTCCTCATCAGGAGACTTAAATGGGAATTCCACTGATTATTGTAATTAACAGAGTAATTCAATGGTTAAGATGTCACTCAGAGCAGTTTGATGTGAAATGCATTGTACCGGCTGTCTTCATAGTACAGGTGATAGGAACTCGGGGTCATGTCGTCTATGACTCAAATATAGAATTTTTTTTTACGATCTGGGTTTTCATTTCTATTGATACTGATGGTAAAACAGTGATAGATCTGCTTGTGTAACTGTTTTGACTTATAACACCCTGTATGTACCTCTCCATGCATGTGTTTATAAAAATATGCCTGAGGCCAAAATCTTCAATCATCAAACCCCTTCAGGCATCAGGCCACGTTCCTTCCCAACTGATGTAATAACTTTCTGTGAGGTACCTAAAGCCAGTAAACTCTTCAGATTTCTCATTCCTACCATCACATCTGTGAATTCTTACCCAGCAAGTTTCACAACAAACCACAATGATTGACATTATTTACATCTGAATGATGAAATTAAGCTGCAATTTGGAAAAATCCATGGAATTCCCTCTACACTGATACGACAAGCCTACCAAGCTGTCCTCAAATGACTCTTCTCGTTTTCCTTATACAGGCCCTGTATAGTTAATTTACCCTGTTTAATATGCCTCTGAGTGTCATTCATTCTTTTTCCTGAAATCAGTATAGATGGTTTAAAATTTCCTGCTGCTATTTCTGCCCTCCGTCTGATTATAATAGAGGGCAATGCCATGAATTCTAGCTCAAGGCAACCATAGCATCTTATGATCCAACGCGTTGCATAACAAGGCTGCCATATTTGGTCTCGCTCTTGTAGACAAGGAAGGACACACAGGATGATTAAATTATATCTGAATGTGAAATTTCATGAATTATGGCAGTCCATATAAACTGTCCTTGTGCTCGTTTTAAGAAAATAAAGTGAGCAGCACCTGCACCTGCTACGCTGTCAGAGGAAATCATCCTAGAATGGCAGGCTGTAATAGAGCAGTAATAGTAACCTTGGCCTTAATGTGACTGAAGTTTATGACTGTGTTCAGATATGCTCAAGGATGTAATGGTTTGTACCTGAGCTTATATAACTGTGATGTTAAAATGATCATCCGCTCGCTTTGGTGCAATTTGAAGCTTCACCACAGGATGTCACTCTAGTTCATAGAATTGTTAAAGTCACAGGAAGGACACAGAGACTTTGCTTGAAAGCGTAGCCCTGTAAATCACCGTGTACTTCCCCACAGTGGACTGATCTGAAAGGGTCGTAGCCTAACTAGGTGCTTTTATGAACGTTAAGCTGACGCCGAATATGCACAAACAGTGCTTATCACTTCCTTGTCACTTACGTCACTTCTTGTTTTATCAGCTATGGGATGACACCCTCACCAACTGTTGTTGGTTCTATTAACTTAAAGGAATGGCTCATGGAAAACTGACACAGTTTCCTTGTTTCTTAAAGGCAGTCAATCAGCCAAGACATGCTTTCCATCTGACGTTTTCTTCTCAGCTTTACACTGGAGCTACGAGGTTAATATATGTCACCCAGAATGGTTTTGATTTCTTTAAGTAACTTTTGCTTTTTTAGCTCCTCTGCTAAACTGGTGAAGCAAACCACTGACACCAAGCGTGATCTGACGGACTGATTGTAAATGAAATTAGTATCAACTAACAAACATCAGAACCGTAACTGATCAAAGCATATAAACTTAAATATGCTCTATGAGCAGAAGTCAGCGCAGGCCTACTGTGGAGAAAATACTATCATCGTTTCCACAACCTTTGGACAGCTCCACAACTTATATAACTGGGTCTTGAAGTTGGCAGTAGTCGCAGAATAGCTGCATATTCTGTTCTTCTTCTTGTATCCGGAGCCTTGTGAATGTGGTATTAATGCACATTCAACAAATGGACAAGCCAGATGGACTGATCCAGATCTGATGCCTGTTTGTGGCTGGACTAGCTAAAATCTTGGTGGCTTATAGACATACTAGATATGCTTGGAATTGAGTGTCAGCTTGTTTTACCTTCTCATTTGAAGTTATAGTCATCGATTTATTGATCATGTTTTGCTGTTATTCTGGGCTCAGAAAGGTAATTTAAAAAATTGACCAAGTAAAACCAGCATTTACAAATGTAAAGAAAATCTTGCATGTTCTTCTCTAGAGAACTGTTCATAATGACTGTTTATTTACTAAATTTAAATTATTGGAAAAAAAAAACATTTTATTTTGTCCTGGTACATTCAAAATATCAGTTGTGCACTAGGATTAGTATTTGTGAATCAGTGAACTGCTTAAATGTATTTACCAAAGGTAAGTATGATAAAAATAAGTCAGAGTGTGTGGTGTTACGAGTTGTCAGTAGGCTTAAGCAATACTAATGCATAGACAAACTTGCTGATTAAACATGACACATGATACCCAAACATCATGCCAGAAGATACAGAAAGACATTGATGATATAGAGAGCTGTTGTCTATGTACAGGCTATGTTTTCCGAAAAAATGTATAGTCTGCACATGAAAACATCACAAGGATGCCATATAAATACCATACAACCCATGAAATCTAAAATTTAAACAAGACATGATGTTCATCCAGAAACGCTTGGGAGTTTGGAGTGACATAGCAGGCTACATGTAATAAAAATGACATTATTAGTAACAGAAACTTTATATGAATATTTATGATCTGGAACAGTTCAGTGTGAATTTTATTTGTTTTTTCTTCCCAGCAAAAAAGAAAAAAGCAAAAACTGTTCATTTATGATTTTGTTTTTCTTTCCTCAGAGCTCTGCTCTTAATAGAAACTGACTTTCAGTTCTGTTTTGTCCACTTGTTCATTTTTTCATCATTTTTTTTTCAGTTTATTTTCCTTTGATGCTTCACGATTTGTGTCCTACACAGTAAACCTGCAGAGCAAGCATAGCTCTTATTAAGTTCATAAAATCCATCAGCAAAAGTTTGTAGAACTTACAAGTTTAGGTTACACACGCACACACATTTTAGTAACACTGAAGCTCATCTAACGCTGAGTTGATGAGGGCACTAAAGGAACACTGGTGTTAAACACTAATGAATGACTTGATGAGTAACAAACGGCATTTGAAATGGCTGCATTAAAATGAACACAATCATACATTCTGAGGAATTGTTTTTGTAGTTGTGCCCAGGACCACGGGAGCAAGGGGGCATTTGACCTACAACTTGTCAAAGTACTGAGATGATGACCAACTACTTTCTACTTGACCTCAGGACACTTACATCAAAAAGAAAATAAACTATACAGAGTGCAGACCAGCAGGCACTCGCTGGCAGAACCAATAACATTTCCTATTTCAGCTGAAGGAGATTTCAGTGAGAGGAGCTGCAGCTCAGGTCCAGTAAAATGCTTTTGTTGTGATACGCAAACTAATGCACTGGGTCACCCTGGGAAGTTCGGCTGAATCCTCCTTTATCGTTTCTTATTGTTACGTTACCAAACTAAGCTCGTTCCACACACACTTGCTATGTTTGGTGCAGCTGTTTTTTTTTTGTTTCTTTCTTGTTTGGTCCGTTTTGACTTATGAAGCACCAACCAAAGCACATGGAAATGAAACAATATCATACAAACTCTCATGAATGGGTTTATAGAAACATGATATTAGCATGACAGGAAAGCTAGATTTACTTGCCTAGTGGTATTTTAGCACTCACACAGCCATACTTTTTTTTTGTTGGAAAATATAATAAAGTGTTTCATACACTGACCAAAACCTAACACCATTTCAAACAGCAGTACAGGTTAAGTTTACAACCTGCATCACAAGCCCCTATCATCACTAAGATAAAAAAAAAAACAAGTGCATAGCAACCTCATGTTAAGCTTGAAGGTGCTCAGTCTACTGAATGTGAGTGAGTGACTGACTTACCAGCTTCATGAATTGAAAAAGAAGACATTGCTGAACTCATTTGATTGATACAGTACATTTACTGTTTGATGTATCCTTAACTTAATTAAATAAATGTCATTAATATGTCAAATGATATTAGAGGAAAAAAGCACATGGCCTGTTAAAAGTTATGGCACATGTCATTTCTTGTATTTTTAGCTTTTCTAATTTGTAAACCCAACAAATTATTAGAAATTGTGCACTAAAATGACAGAAACCTGACATTTTTAAGGCTGTTCCCTGTAGAGGATGTGTTAAGTTATTTTTGCTTGGAAAATGAACACGGGGCCAACAGGGTCAAAACATTTGCATACGGCTACATACACAAAGTCCTTCGTTAAGTACACAGTGAAACACTGAAATTATCATGACCTGTGGCTCAGGCATTTTCTGCTGACCTTTAGGCAGCTCAGCGTCATCTATGTGTCCAGTGATGTGATACTGTCTGTTCTGCACTCACTCCCCTCTCAGTGAATGTGAAACAGCTTTTTCCCACCCTAGTCTGCCTCCCTTGCACCACAGGGCTGCAGTGTGATTGGGAGTTCGTTGTTCCCCCTCAGGAGCTCCATGATGCTTCCTATGTCAGCTATTTCTGACTCAACCTCAATGTGACACAAGCTTCTAAACCCACTGGCTCATCACTAAGCAGGCTGGCTGTATTGCTGATTCAGAGATTATACAAAAATGCTTGGTAAGGATGTTCAAGCTATGGGGCCGGAGCCTTTAAGGTTGCCTTTAATGAAAACATGGGGTCGCTGTACATCTCTTTTTTAAAGCCATGACTGTAAAAAACGGCAAACCCCTTACTGTCTGCATCGTCTAGGGATATAGTGTATGTACACTATGCAGTACTGGAACTAATAAAAAGTGCTGCCACACACATTCACTTCAAGTAGTTTTCAAATGTGAGAAAATTTCTATTGCTTAGCAGATATACATGTGAATATCTTCTCCACAATTGAATGAAATATAATATAGATATATATTTAAGCTGCATAAAAAGGGCCATTGTGGTTGTGGTGCGGTTTGACTCACTTTCTGGTGTATTCTTTTTTTCCTGTGTCATTTTGATCCCTGCTGTCAATGGCTTGAGCTGAAGCAGCCCTAAAATGACCACATTAGCGCCACATGAAGAAAGGCGCCATCAAGGAGACAGAAAAATAGCACACTAAATTATACTCCTCACCAGACCAAACTTCTAACACACAACTGGGCATCAACCTTTAGAAATAGATCAATTTACCCACAGACAACACAAAAGCCTTCATTTATGCTGGCATTTGTAATTGCACTTGGAAGGAGGAAAATGGACTTATTCATCCGGTAAAAGAGGTTCTATGTTAATATGTCAACTTGTGCAGAGGAACTGAATAACCTTCTTAATATAGGCCCTAAATTCTACATTCCCTTGGGTTTGTTTTCTTGTTTATTCTATCCATTGGTTTTACATGTGTGTGTTTTTATGTGCAGAAAACAAAAATCATAATAAACCATTTTTTACGTGACCATTTTCCAACATCTCTTTAGATAGATAGATAGATAGATAGATAGATAGATAGATAGATAGATAGATAGATAGATAGATAGATAGATAGATAGATAGACAGGCAGACAGACAGACAGACAGACAGACAGAGAGAGAGATAGATAGAGAGATAGAGAGATAGATAGATAGATAGATAGATAGATAGATAGATAGATAGATAGATAGATAGATAGATAGATAGATAGATACTTTATTGATGCCGAATGTCACTGTCATGTATTGTGCCTCATTTAAAGTATGGACTAAAATACTCTTTGTAATGCAAAAATGAACAAGCAGGGTATAACGGCTGTATCAGGGATGTGGTAAATGGGAGGTGCCCACATTTTAGGATCATAGCTGTTATATAATAATAATAATTACATGTCTTAATAAAAAATAATGATTAAGAGAAAACAGAAAATTGTAATAATTTGAGCAGAGTAAAGCCTAACTGTGCACTATTTCATATCTGTGCACTCTGCATCTCAATTGATGCAGTATCATCTTTGAAGTGACTCCAAGCACTTCTATCAGCTACTGCTGGCCACTTTGGTGGCATTTCACAAACAAGTTGAGGTGCAGAGTGGGAAAGCATATGCAGAGCTATAGGCCACTGAGTCTGCAATATCAACACAAATATCTTTTCAAGACACAAGGTAATCCATAAGAATCGTGCTACCAGGTGATTGGTGGGCATATGATTTGCATAGATGTACAATCTACATGAATGTAGCTAGCAGTGTAGCTCACATGCCATCTACAAACAGTGCATCGTTTTTTTAAACTGCATCACCTTTTCAGCTGTCCATAAGTAACAAATGGCATATGTTGAAAGCAGCCATCTCTGTCTCTACAGATCTGGAGCTGCCTAGTGGTGTGTTTAGGGTTTGGCTATTGGGTGCCTTTTCATTGTCATAATATTTAATATGAATATGAATTATGGGCTCATACAGCCACTAAATCTTTTTTTTTTATAAATGTCATCTCTACCTAAGCTGCTAGACTTGACTTTTGAGATGATTATGAAGTTACGTATTTAGTACGCAATTTTACCAGTGGACCTTCCCCTTAGTTTATTGCTGTACACCAGTTACCATATTAAAAATTAATAATACCGGATCTGTCCCACCCTTCTGAAATCATAGATTGAACACTGCACGCTTTGATTCAGTTTTGACCATCTGCCTGTGAATGTTCCAGGTTTTCATTTCCGAAATCTGATGTTCTTAGCAGAGGGAGGAAGTGATTCAGCGGTTTGATGTGCCAGTTATATGTGTAAATTGTCATGTCTCGCCTCATTATATTTGTTTGATCCAAATTATCAAAGAAATACAGACGGAAAAAGACTTTTGCCTGACGTCACATATGTGATGCTTAAAAATTCAGCCTTCTCAACTTCAAACATCTTCCCACATCCCTGTACTGTAGGCTGAACGTATGCAAATGAGCTGTTTTTCATCACATCACAGAAACAAGGCATTTAAGATGTCTTGCTTTTGTAGTTTGGTTTTCGTGTATGTACTGCTTGGACTGGGAAATGAATAAAACATTCAGATACCATGTTTGCATACTATATTAGACATTTTTATGCTACAAACTTGATGAAATTTGGTTTATGATATGAATGCTTTTAATTTCACTGTAAGAACAAGCTCTTGTTGTGTATTTGATGTGAACATTAATCAAAAATCCTGAATTTTCTATGGGGTAACCTCAAAGTGAAAGTTCTTCAAGCTGCTGTCCTCTGATGAGAAACGATGGAGCCAAAGTGACCCGTTTTAACCTTGTGTAGTTGTCTCAACAATCTGTAATGTGTTGATGATACTAGCTGGACTGGCTTTTCTGCATTCCTTCTGCTCCCTGTTTATGTTAAATTTGCGGAAAGCCCGTCGCAAGACTGGATTTGGCTTTGAATTGAAACAGGAAGGAAGTTTAAGCATGTCTGTTACAACTGCATAATGTCATTAATAACGTATCCCATAAGCAAACTGTTTCGGGGTCTGTAAATTTAGCTTTAGTGCTCTATTATGATGGCTCTTCTGAATATACGCGGCCTTTTAACTTAATTAGTTGTTAACTTTGCTTGTTTGGATGCAAGCAAATGTAAGAAGATGGGAGTAAATGTAACACTATATGAGTAAGATTTCCCCCAAATGACATTTGGTTGTGGATAGTAGATTTCCTGACAAACAGTAAACAGCAGAAGGTCTGGCTTGGGAATAACACATCAGGCCCCTAAATCCTCAATACGGGGGTACCACAAGGTTGTGTGCTCTGATCCTTCTCTTTAGTCTCTACACCACTGATGTTTCCAATGAAGCAGCTGTGACGAGACAAACTTCAGTGCATGGTCAGGACAGTGGAGAGGATAATTGGATGTAGTCTGTCAGCCCTTCAGGAAAATCAGATTCAGGGCTGTCAAAGCCTCCACAACTAGACATGCTAACAGCTTTTCCCCCAGAGCTGTAGTGCTCATTAAGCACAGTGGACACCTCGGACTGGCGCTGAAACGTACAAAGCTGCCTTACTGTGTTACAGGATAACTCCTATATTCCAGAATGCGTATCTGCACAGCTGTACAGATGTTACTTTTTATAAATATATCATTCTGTTATATGCATGTAAGTAATGTCTTCTTAGACCTTACACATGAAACATTACACTGTAGCCAATCAGTACAATCAGTAGCTCTATATCTTTGATAGAAGGTGTTTGTACAAGCCTATATAGAAACCTGATCTGGTCCTCTTATTTTAAGAGCTCATAAATAATTTAATAAGCTCTGCTCATCTTTGCAGGTTCTCAGCGAGACACCACAATGATCACCTAGAAGCAGCATGTCAACATGGCCTCAGACATAAAAATGGAAGTAACCTCTGTGTAAATGAGCTGTTTTTCATCACATCACAGAAACAAGGCATTTAAGATGTCTTGCTTTTGTAGTTTGGTTTTCGTGTATGTACTGCTTGGACTGGGAAATGAATAAAACATTCAGATAACCATGTTTGCATACTATATTACTGTTATATTATATAATATATTATATAATACTGTTTAGCTAGCTTTGGTACGCTGTAAAAATATTATACCATGGCAGTATAATTATGTAATAACTACTTGATATATCTTATATTTTAATCATTTTGAGATTATTGTAAACTATTTATATTTTAAACTTATTTAAAGATGTATTTTTCTTAAGTTATTTTAGTAAGCCAAAGTTTCTTTCTTTATTGGCACATCATTTTGCTTATTTTAAGAAACTGGCTTGAAATAAGCCAAATTATCCACCAGTATAAAAATCTGACTTATAAGTGACTATAATCACTTAAAGCAAAACCCAAGATATCCTTTTTTGTAGTGTAGGATAGAGCATGGTAGTAGCTAATGTTGCACATGCTAGCAATCAGCTTTCAATCTCTACAACAACTCAAAGTACATTCAAGTCATTACTCACTATGAACCTTCAACTTTAAGATGCCGTAACCAATGATAATATTACACAGCATGGCTGCTACTTACATGATGGAGTTGTGATGCTAACAAAGGTAGAACTGCTCCATTCTAACTTTACACTGAAGTGCTTGGAATGATATTAAAGATGTGGTAAAACACCTTTTACCTGTGTGGTGTAATTGAATTGAAGCTTTTCTACATATCTGTGTTCAGACAAACTCAGACAACATACTCACATATGGGCAGTAGTGGGTCTGTCATTTTCCCCCTTGTTATTAAGGTAAGGTCTAAAAACCTGACTTGCATATCAAAGTCGTTTAGGATCAAGAAAGGCACATGACAGTTCTGATCCATCCCTGCCACCAAAGAGGAGCTCCTGAGAGAGGAAACCCTCTGCATCTCTGGGCTTGTTCTTCTAATGTTTTTAATGACATGTGAGGAGGATAGACAGCTTGCAGGAGCTCTTTCACCCTCTTCCCTCACGCACACATACACACACACAAACACACACTCACACAGAGACCAGAACACACCAGGCTGGAGATGAAAGAAGGCAATGCATCCTTAAGCACCATCTGGTCAGATATACATCTCTCTTCTGTACAGGGGAACACGTAGCTACACACACACACCCACGCGCGCGCACACACACACACACACACACACACACACACACACACACACAGAGGTTCGTTTTCATATAACATCCAGACATTCAGACATGGCATAATACATACACACATACATACATGTATATATATGTATATGTATTCCTGTACACAGACTGTTCTACCAAATTAGTTATATAAGTAATGAGGTATTGTATATATGTATCAGGATTTTGATATGATCATTTTAAAAATGTATAGGCTACGTTCCATCACCCCAAACCCTCTTATTAATTTTTGATAAAGTGACATTAAAAGGTTTTTAATGGTCAAAATTTTTATGTCATTACAAAACAAAATAATATTTATGAACATATTTATGTGGCACTGCATCCCCCTGCATTGTATCAGCCGCACCATGTGGATTTTTCTGCGTACATAATCATAATTTGACTTTTCTAGATTATGAGTTCATCAATTTCAGGTCACTATGCTCTATAGATCCATACATATAACTTTCCTGGGTCAAATATTTTGATAGCCTACCTCTCTGAATCAAAACTGCTACCAGCATTAAGAGGTTAAGGTCAGCTTCCTATTTACCAGCTTTGTGTTAAAGTCCACCTTAAATGGTGCAGCCATTGTGATTAGCTGTCACAAACATTGGCAAACGGGACAAAATCATACTGACTTACTGGTCTGGTGAAACTGCAGAAATAGGTTAATGTTTCCGTCCTGTCATCGTCCTAATCATCCCTAATCATGCCTTTCAACTCTCAGTTAAACTTTAGCACCAGTTTCCTGTTCAAATGTTTCCATTGCACCTTAAACGGCGCAGCTCCAAACTGGCACATGTCCTTTTTAGAAAACGCTACCAGCATCCATTATTAGCCGCTCTAATGGCTTTCAGTTCAGTGCATTTAACTTTGATTTTAAAACTCTACAGTGTAATGATTCATACAGATATTACACCATTTTTTATTTCTTTTACTTTACACCACATGAAAACAGCAGCTGCTCTTTTAACATGTGAACATTTCACGTTGAGCGCATCAGTGGAAGTAGTGAAAATTACTTTGAAGGTAACCTCATTCTATTCCGGCACCTTAAAGTTAAGAACATTTTTATGTTCATAAAACATAGAGCTTTTTTTAGAATATAA